>OX453321.1:9889091-10431725 GCA_949710035.1 Crambus lathoniellus
CTGTGTTTCACAATAAATAAATTTGATATGATTTGGTTTGAAACTGAAAAGACTTAAAGGACTCAAAAGACTCAATGGACTAAAAAATATTTTGATATGATTTTTTTTATAGAAGGTATGATAATGAGGTCATATCATAGGTAGTTGAAATTGTGAAAGCCTGATGTGCAGGATTAAATGATTTGTAGATTGTTTACGTTCAGAAAGTGATGACAAACTTGCATCACAGGATGTTACTAAAATCATTAACCGACTGATGACAAAGAGGTAAATTCTTTTTTCGTAAACTAAAATTTAAAAATAAAACTAAAATAAATTGTAATTATTTAACACTGCACGCCGCGTGGACCACCGGTGAACTACGTTTTTTAACTATTTTTTAATTATTATTTTTTCCCAAGGGTAGTTGTATGAAGGATTTGATACTTATTGTATATTGTATCTGAAATTTTCTACAAATGTTTTTGTAATTGTTCATTTATTTTTAGTCTTTAATTCATGAATTGTAAAAAAAATATTTGTATGGTGGCAAAGGTGGTAAAGTTTTAAGGTTTGCCTTTCAATCGTATACTTTACTGATTACCTATAACACCACTATGGTTTTTTTAAAGAAAATTTTAGGGGTTGACAGTGTTCATCAATATGAACAACTTTTACAATGGGCTCAGCCACAAAATGGTGAAAAAATTAAAGTTCATGCAACATCGACTCGGCTAAAATGTATGGAACAGCTGATTTTTATTTCGCGAGTTCGATGATTTTGATGGACACTTTCATCCCGTTATATGATAGTAATAGTAGATTTTGTTCAATCAATATCAAAATCAAATTTTCGTGCATAGCAAAAAGTTCTCTATGCTATTAAGCCCGAGCTTCACCTGCGTCTAATGCCATTAATTAGCGCGTTATTTGATATAATAGCAGGTGTAACCGGGTCTTAGCGCATTAATTTGCTTCAAGTAGGGCGCTAAGACGCGCATGCCGTTATTAATGCCGTTAGGCGTCACCACAGATAATATAATTCACGCACATGAAGCTCCAGTATTAGAATAAAACTAAAAAAAATCAGCATTAGACATTTTTTATGCAGCATATGCTAGAAAATCAGACCCTATTCCTTAATAAGAAACAACATTTTGCTTTGCACGAAAATGAGCAGTCATAGGACACATGCTATAGGTATGATCAAAGTCTAAAGTTAAAGCTTAGTGGTGATGACCTAATTAAGATATTTAAGATTTCAAGTTGATATTTAATAAAACATATTAACATTTACGTGTATTTCATTTAGGTACTTGGATAAAATATTTGCAGAAAAACGTGCACTTAGCTACCTGTATTTTCATTTCATACAATCGTGCTCACTTCAAATCGATTTTTAAATAAAACTTTCAGTAAGTATATTTCTACAAAAATTAATTCAATCCAGATAAGAACTGTCAACTTCAAGTGACAGCTAATGTCAATTTGACGTGACATTAGAGATGCGTTCAGAAATGTCGATCTTTTCCGAACATCCCCCCGCCCCGGACCGTTAAGAACGGTACGTCAATCTACGGGTAATCGGGAGAGCCCACTAACTGCTCTCTTCAAAACCGAATCTCGAACCAAAACCTCAGCAAAACGAGGAACTCCGTCAGTTCCGGGGTAGAGTTTAACAATGCGCCCCCTTCGCCAACATAGGGGCGGCAGGTTAGCATCCTTAATCAACACGAGGTCGCCAGTCTGGGGTGGGGTGGTTTTATCTGTCCACTTCACGCGCTGTTGTAGGATATGCAAATACTCCATCGACCAACGTGCCCAGAAGTTTTGGGACATCTGTTTCAAAAGTTGGTATCGCGACAAACGATGGGATCCTACATCCTGAATCGGATATTCAGGCAAAGCCAAAAGGGGCTGTCCGATCAAGAAATGACCTGGGGTCAACGCTTCCAGGTCATTCGGGTCCGAAGACAACGGGCACAAGGGTCGCGAGTTGAGGACGGCCTCAATTTTACAAAATACCGTATCAAGTTCCTCAAACGTGAGAATAGTTTCTCCAATCACGCGACGCAAGTGTGTCTTGGCAGCCTTTACACAAGCTTCAAAAATTCCTCCCCAGGTCGGACAAGCTGGAGGGCTAAACTTCCAGATTATCCCACGCCGGGAGAGGGTGGTTCCAATGTCTATTTTATTATCAACAAAAAACTTAACTACTTCCTTAAGATAATTACACGTTCCCTTATAATTAGTACCACAATCGGAACGTATCAATGTCGGCAGTCCTCTACGGGAAACAAATCTGCTCAAGGCGGCGACAAAGGCTTCAGTAGACAATTCCGAGACAATTTCCAAATGGACAGCCTTGGTGGACAAACACACAAACACGCACAAGTACGCCTTATAGGTTTTAGCATTACGCAGTCTCGAAGCCTTTACAGTAAAGGGACCGGCGAAGTCGGTGGCGACTCCGGCAAAAGCTCTACATTCCGTGACGCGATCAGCAGGCAAATCACCCATCTGGGGCTGCATGGTCGCGGCCTTCAATCGATAACAAGGCAGGCAACGGAAAACCACAGTGCGAATGGCTCGACGAGCAGACAAAATCCAAAATTCACGCTGCAAAATGGCCAACAAAGCATTACAGCCAGCATGTTGTGCATTCACATGGCGATCTGTTATTATCAGTTGAGTCAAATGTCCGGCTTTAGGTAACAAAAGGGGGTGACGAGCTCCATACGGCAGGTTCGCATTTCGAAGTCTTCCGCCGACTCGCAAAAGCCCACTCTCGTCCAGGAAGGGATTTAATCGCGATACCGCGCCCTTCAACTTGCGACGGCCTAAACGCAAAATTTCAATCTCGGACTCAAAACTATCAGCTTGTACTCTCCGGACCCAAAACAAGAGCGCGTCCCTACGCTCGTCCGGAGTGAGAACCGACGAATCACGCCTCGCGCGTGGGTTTCTGCAATTGTACGCAAAACGTCTGATCCAAGCGGTAACACCAAGCAGCTTCTGTAAGGAGCTGTACCGATCCAACAACAAATCCTTTTCCCCGGCGGGGTTAGTCTCCAGGACGCATGCCCGCATATCAGGAACGGCTACGTTCGACAACGCTGGAGAGGGCGGCCACTCCGACTCAGGCCGCATCAACCACTGTGGGCCCCACCAGAGGGGGTGGTTAATTAGGGTTGGGGCTACACAACCCCGAGACGCACAATCCGCGGGATTCATGGTTCCCGGCACGTGTCTCCAAATCAACTCGATGTCGGAATTACAAATCTGCGACACTCGATTGGCCACAAACACGTCCAAGGTGTGCGCCGGAGCCTTCAACCAACAAAGGACGACCTGACTGTCCGTCCAAGCATAAACCTCATGTATCTTAATAGATCGACCTAATGTGAGCCATACGTGGTTCAACAAACGCATTAGGAGGGCAGCTCCGCACAATTCAAACCTCGGGATCGTATGACGAGTCCGAAGGGGAGCGACTTTGCTTTTCGCTATCACCAGATGCACAGCAACAACTCCGTCAACAGTAACGGTGCGGAGGTACACGGCCGCAGCAAATCCACGTTCGGAGGCATCGGAAAAGCCGTGAAGAGTAACTTTACAATTTTCAGAAGGGAGGAATAGCCTCGGCAAATGCACTTCATTAATCTCGGGGATGAAACGAAGCTCGACCAATCTCGGAGTAACTCGTCCGAGAGGGGTTCATCCCACGACACACCCGAAGCCCATAACCGTTGCAAGAAACACTTGGCCATAAACAGCACGGGGCAAATCCACCCATTGGGGTCAAAGGTACGTGCGACAGTAGACAATACTAAACGCTTGGTCCAGACTTTCGGTGGTCGTAAATCCACACAATAAGTGAACGTGTCAGAGACCGGTTTGTACTGTACGCCAAGGACGGTCACCACATGGGGATTATCAACATTTTCGAATAGGTGGGGGTCCTGCTGGTGCTCTTCGGGCAAACCTACCAGTACATCAGGCGAGTTGGATATCCATTTCCTCAACTCGTAACCTCCCGACTTCAAAAGGGCGGTGAGTTCGTCTCTCAGGACAATCGCCTCTGAGACAGATGAGGCGCCCGTGCAAATGTCATCCACATAGACGTCACTGGCCAAAATGGCGGAGGCGCGAGGGTATCTCAAGCGCTCCTTCTCGGCCAACTCCAACAAAGAACGAATCGCAACAAACGGGCTCGAAGCCAAACCGTACGTATTCGTATTCAATACATAAATCAACAAGGGGTCCCTAGGACTCTCTCTCCACAAAATCAATTGGTACCTCCTATCCTCTGGATGGATGACCGTTTGTCTGAACATCATCCGGATGTCAGTCATAAATACAATTTGGTGCCGGCGGAAGTTGGTCAAAATGTCTGAGATCTCCGTGTGCAGCTTGGGACCTACATGCAGACACTGGTTCAAGGACGCTCCAGTAGAGGTGGGAGCCGAACCGTCAAAGACCACCCGAATCTTTCCGGATTTCAAAACGGCGTGGTGCGGCAAAAAGAAGTGCTCAACGGAGCGCCAATCCAAATCGCTCACGGACATGTGCCCTAACTCCTCATACTCCCGCATGAATTCAACATACTTCTGGCGGAAGACCGGATCCTTGCTCATGCGACGCTCCATCGCCACTAGCCTACGTTCCGCTAGCGGTCGGGATTCGCCCAGAGGAGGTCGGCCGGCACGAAAGGGGAGACGGGTGATCAAACGACCAGAGCGGAGGCGACCAGTGTTATTCTGGTAATACAACTCGCATTCATCCGCTACTGGGTCGACCCGCGGGGCTGGTGGAGGTTCCTCAACCTCCCAAAACTTCTGCACCACTTCGGAGAGAGACACATTAAAAACAAGACCGCGATCCTCATCAAGGGAATCCAAAACGCGGCGAGCAGGGCCCATCACAACTGTACCGAGTGTCGTCTGCAGAGCTACCAAGCCATCTGGCTGCAAAACTCGCTTCCCCGTCAACAAAACTCGCCCCAGGACATCGGCTCCAAGGAGAGCATCAATCGGGCCTGGGCGGAAGAAATTTGGATCGGCGAGTGGGGAATCAGACACCAAAGACAACATACTCGGTCCCAAGTCAACTGAAGGTTGACGGCCAACAACTGTGTCCAACACAATCGCCGAGGTCTTAATGCCTGGCGTGGACTTATTACGTGATGTAAAGGTGAAGTCAACATGCCCTAACAACCCGGGGACTTTCACATCGCCAACACCTCTCACGCCTTCCGTGTGGGGGTGCACCTTGAGGCCCAACCGCCTAACTAACCAAGATGACACAACACACCCCTGAGCACCGGAATCCAACAAGGCGCGAACTTCCACAAGGTCGCCATTCAATCCCCTGACAAGCACAGAGGCCGTGGGCAACAAAACGGTCTCTGGAGGGGTGGCTACAATCGACCGTAAACACGTTGATTGCTAGTATGTGGGGTCCCCAGACGTCCCCCCATGGTAAGGGGGTCGCTCATAGCGATCCAGTGGGTCCCATTCTCCCACATACTGCCTACGTCCAATTCGCCCGGTATCAGGCGGGTTATATCTCCCGGCCCCTTGAAGACGGGGCGGGCGCCGCTCCAAACGCGGGTATTCGGCGAGCGGCGGCGAGAATCGGTGCCTAGCACTCACCGTGGACGTCGCCCCATAGTCGCGGGGGCACGGTGACCGATTTTCAGAAGGGGGGTCCCGGGGACCCCCGGCTGTGCGAGGCTCAACACGTTGCGGGGGGCTTCTACGACCTCCAGCAACGCTCGCAAAATCGAACCCCCTAGTTGGGGACCGATTTCCCATGGGGGGGTCCGTGGGACCCCCGCCCGTGCGAGGCTCAAAACGTCGCGGGGGGCCTCTACGACCTCCGGCAACGCTCGCATAACTCATCCCCATCCTTGGGGATCGGTTTCCCATGGGGGGGTCCCTGGGACCCCCGCCCGTTTGAGGCTCCAAACGTGGCGGAGAGCGTCTGGGGCCACTCTGGTGGCCACTAGAACTGCTGCGGGATGCAAACACCGCGGGGGGTCCGAGACCCCCACCCATACGAGGTGATCCTGCAGCGACGCGCTGCGGCGCTCCGCCGCCCTCTGGGCTGTTCATGCAGAGGAGGGGATGGTGGTTGCCCTTACAAAAGCGGCATGGGTGCGCTTGGGTACATTCGCGCTGCATGTGCAGGCCCAAGCACGAGTAGCACCATGTCCGTTGTCGCGCGATCGCTCGACGGCCTTGGACGCGCTGGTCGAGGAACTTATCACAACGGGTCGTGCTGTGACCCGGTTCCCGACAGTACAAGCAGCGGGCGGTCTCCTGGACGGCGGCATAGCGGCCGAGCGCGCGAGGGGCCATACGCCCCCTACGGGGGGGTCCGGTGGGGGACCTACTCTGTGGCACAGGTCCTTCGGGTCCCATAGGACCGGCCAGAGAGGAATTATCTGCCAGTCTACTCTCTCCTTCCAGGAACGTCAAGAGGTCCGAGAAGGGTGGCAGATAAGTCGCACTATCCCCACCATACTGCTGCTCAAAACGGACCTTAACAGAGTCCGGCAACTTTCCCAGGACAATGTGCAGTAACAAAAACGACCACTGCTCCACTGGGAGTTTTAAGTTTGTTAATGCGTTGTAGGCAACCAACAGCGGATTCAACAAAGCCACTCTCAAGTGCATCACGCTGGCAACGCGGGGTAAATTCAAAATGGCGGCAACATGGTTGTCCGCCAGACGTCGTACGTTCTGGTACCGACGGGCAATCAAATCCCTAGCAATAGGGTAGTTTTCATCCGAGGGGGCCAAATGTTGAACCGAATCAAGGGCCTCCCCTTCCAACACGGATAACAAGTAAGCCAACTTCTGGCCCTGGGTCAAATCATCCCGGGCATGTACGAGACTATCAAAAATATTAATAAAGCCCTCCCAGTCCTCTAGACGACCAGCAAAACGCCTTAAATCTAAGGGGGCCAATCTAGCAAATAGAGGGGGCATACTCTTAAATGTGACCGGGGACGGGCTCGGTTCATTCTCTCTTGCCACTTGCAAAGGTCGAGCCACCTGGGTAATTCTGTCCGCAAAATCATAACACTGGTCCACATCCAAACCGACTTCTTGTCGCATTTCCACATCGGCCTCAACAGTCTTTTCCAAAAATAAGGCATACTGTTCATCAACAACAGCCAAACGTATGGGCAGATCTACGTATCTGTTCAACAAGGCCTCCGTCCTATCCGGTCGATCCAACAATGCAACCGCAGAAGCTAACCATCGTAACTCAGAACGTATTTTGGCTTTAGCAGAGGAGGCCGTCATTGTAACGTCACAAATTTATCAACAAAAACAACAAATTCAAAATATTCACTATAACACAAAATCTCCAATATTTGGAGGTTATTAATAACCACAAAATTCCAATATTACAACAACAAAGTATTTATAATGACACAAACTCTTAAATATTTGGAGGTTATCAGAAAACAACAAAACTCAAGTATATAATTATAACTCTAACTCCCAAGAGGTTATAACTTAGACACAAACTAACTTTGACTTTATAAGTCAAAAGTTATTCAGTTCAAACAAATCACTGACTATTGAAATTCACTTGGATATCAACATACAACAAGTTAATTTTAATTATTTCAAAGCACAAGTTTCAATAAGTTTCAATGTGTAAATAATGTCTTAAATCATTTAAGTTTCACTAAGTATTGAGTGCAAACTTATTAAGTACCCAAGCCTTTTTAGGACAACTTTTTATTAGCTATTATTTAGCAACAACTTGTCAATATTCACAACTCAAATTTGCTAACAAAACTAAATAATAATTATTATGAACAAAGAAAGGCATCTGTTTACATTTTGGAACTTCAATACATGACAATTAATTACCAGACATGGAACCAATAACAAAAGGAATGCCCTTTACTTTTCAAATGCAAGTTAATTACCATTTACAAGTACAAATTAATCCAGTCCGGACCAGATGGTCATCAAAACGGCACTGATTAATAGACAAAGTTTTGGCGTGGGCCTGTCAGGCCTTCAAACTACGCTCTGCTACCAAACAATGTTCAGTACACCCCTGCCTAGACCCGCGGAACCGGCATAGCGCAGTGGAAGCGTATCACTAAGGGAGACTCCGGACAAAACTTGTTTTCAGCCGGGATGTAACTGAACAATTGAACTGCGATACACAGCGACTTAATTTAAATTAAGGTGAATTTTACATACGGGTCTGTGGTGTCGAAAGTCTCCGGGGCAGAAGTGGTATGAGGGGGCGCCCCCATCTGATGTGTTCCGTGTTCTTCTGCAGACCTTACCAGTTCGTCACCTTACTCACAAAACCCATACCACACACGGTCCCAAGACACTGGGCATCCCAACAATACACACTAACACACGCGGGGCTTGCTTATTAAGATATATCGTCCCGACAACAGCGCGTGCGATCGGACTAGTTATTTCAAAGCGCCGCGACCGTGCCACTCGTCAAGATGGCGTCAAAATCTTGGTCGTACAAAAAGGGATCAAATCGATAATTTAAGATTCAATTCAAGCTCGATATGCCAGGCACATTCAACGCGAGCGTGTTTTAACAAATCAGCGAAAATTAATCCGACATTTTTCTACAAGGAATTCAATCCAGATAAGAACTGTCAACTTCAAGTGACAGCTAATGTCAATTTGACGTGACATTAGAGATGCGTTCAGAAATGTCGATCTTTTCCGAACATCGACCCTTCGGAGCGAAATGAAATAAAATATAACCGCGCTAGAAATCATTGCAATACCGTGATAAGAGACGCACAAAGACGTCACACTCATGACTCCATTGAAAATGAAGCAGATCCTTCGAAAGTTTGGAAATTCTTGAAGACACTTGGAGTTGGAAAATCTTATAGTAACAATAATTCTAACAATAATATTGATTTGAATCAGCTTAATAATCACTTCTGCTCATCTTTACCTATGGATGGCACTTGTAAAGCCAAAACTTTATCTTTTCTTTCTACTTTACCTTCTAATGATTCTCTTTTTATTCTTAATCAGGTTGCGGACTGTGATGTTAAGAGAACTATCCTGTCGATCAGTTCCAATGCCGTGGGTGCCGATTCCATTAGTCGAAAAATGATCCTTCCTATTTTAGATTTCCTTATTCCTGTTATATCCAGAATCCTAAACACCTCCATTTCAACTGGTACTTTTCCTACAGTCTGGAAAGACGCAAACGTTATCCCACTTCCAAAAAAACAAAATCCTACTATGTTCTCTGAATATCGTCCTATATCCATACTCCCTTTCCTTTCTAAAGTCCTTGAAAAACTTGTATACATACAGCTGACCGCTTATTTCAATATTAACAACCTCTTTAATCCCTTTCAATCTGGTTTCCGTAAAGGCCATAGCACCTCCACGGCATTGGTCAAGATCTCGGACGATATACGCCGAGGCATGGAGAGTCGTCAGCTGACACTGTTAACGCTACTGGATTTCAGTAATGCTTTCAGTTCAGTTGACTTTGATGTCCTCCTCGGTGTGTTACATTCTCTTAACCTATCTACAGCCGCAATCGATTGGTTTCGAAGTTACCTGCTAGGGCGACGGCAGCGAATCCACCTCGGAGACTCATCCTCTGCGTGGTGTGACATTGGTGCCGGAGTTCCTCAGGGTGGCGTCCTATCTCCACTTCTCTTCTCAATCTTTATAAATTCTATTACTCACTCTCTTTCAAGTTCCTATCACCTGTATGCAGATGATCTTCAGATCTACACACAAGCACCACTTTCAGAACTGTCCAATGCAATAGCGGCTACCAATTCTGATCTAGCACATATCAGTAATTGGAGTAGGTCATTTGGGCTTACTGTTAACCCTTCCAAGTCACAATCCATCATTATTGGTAGTCCTCATTTTGTTTCGAGGATCGATTTTGAGCAGCTACCTCCTGTGAAATTTGATAACATTGTTATTCCTTTTTCCGAGTCGGTCAAAAACCTCGGTGTAATTTTTGATCAGAGTTTCTCTTGGAGGCCTCAGGTTGAAGCTTTAAGAAAGAAAGTGTTTGCTGCTTACGGTTCTCTCAATCGCCTGCGTAACTTTTTGCCGTCCAGCACTAAAATAACCCTTGCTCAATCCCTCATTCTTTCCATCTTAGACTACGCTGACGTTTGTTACACAGACTTATCGGAGGAATTGCTTGACAAGTTAGAGCGTCTGCAGAATCTATGCATCAGATTCATCTTCAACTTACGTAAATTTGACCACGTATCTCATTTCCGCTGTAAGCTAAATTGGCTCCCTATTCGCCGGCGCAGGGACTTACACACTCTAACACTCCTTTATTCCATCCTTTTCGTCCCAACTTCTCCTTTTTACCTTAAAGATAGCTTCAGCTATCGATCCTCATCTTCACTATGTACTTTACGTTCTTCTTCTAATCTTTCTCTTGCTATCCCTAAACATTCTACCGATTTCCTTTCTTATTCTTTCTCGGTACACGCTGTCCGTTTATGGAATTCACTCCCAGAAGGTATCCGTAAAGCTCGTTCTTTGCGTAGTTTCAGCGATCAAGTAAAGAGTCATTTCCTTTCCCATACTTAATATTTACATATAAACTTATATAATATTCTCTCCTTCGCTATCAATAAATAATTATATTCTTTCGATACCTATTGTATATATGTACATCGATATCAAATATCCTTTCCTGTATTTGCACCCACTCCCCACTGTCCTATACCTTACTTATCTTTCGCCCAAGGTTGCCTGGAAGAAATTGCTATTTAGCAATAAGGCCGCCTTGTTGTATGCTTTCTGTGCTTTTGTAATGTTTCTTTGTAATTTGTTTTATCTATTGTGTGCAATAAAGTGTTTTATTATTATTATTATTATACAACTTTGTACATAGGTACAAAGTTATTCTAGCAATAGCAAGTGACATGAGCGCCGCCATGCGATGGTGGCGAAAACGCTAGAGATAGTGCAGCTACACATACAGGCTGTTACAATTTTTGCAAAAAGTATTGTTCTAATTTTAGTTTTATATTTTTGTGGGTTATACTTTTTCTTAGTTAATTACAACGTTATGTGCCTCTTTTAAGGTTTAAAATTGAAGTAAGGTTCACAATTTAGCAGCATAATACTCCAACACGTTGATAAAATATATTGGGAACGTTACTTTCAATTACGAAGTTGACTCGGATGGTATGGGACATGTCAAAACATCGCCTTCCTTTTTACTTATTTTGGATTTATTTTAAGTTTTATGACTGATTCATGCATTATTTATAGTCATTTCAACAGTCCATAAATTATTTAATGAAAAAAACTACATTTCGCCATAATTATCTTGATAGAATTCGAATAAATCACTATGAAAGTGATGGGACACTGACTTTTCTATAGGGACAACTATTTTGGTAAACGCCCATACTACAGTCGCAAGCACGTCAGGTTACTACAAAATGTCATATTTCTTTAAATAAAATTCAACCTTATGTCCAACAGATAGAGTTCAGTTTAAATTAATAAATTTTGACATTTTGTAGTAAGTAACCCGACGACGACGTGCTGGCGACCGTACATTAATCTATGAAATTGAACAAAATAGGTAATGTTTTACAGTTTTTGAAGTTTGGGGATGTGAATAGATTTTTTAACTTATTTCAAACTAGCTCTCCGCCCGCGGCTTCGCCCGCGTGCACTAACTACCTACATGAGTGAGACGTTATAACTTTACCTATCTTGGCACTAGAAATGAGAATCTGCCGAGTCCTACCAAAATTTAGGGGTACTACTTACCTACCCTCTCCCACAGGAGGCAAGGAAGACATTAAAAATTAATAAAAAAAATTACAAACTAGGCTAGTTTTCTATGTAATTTTTTGCGCTGAATCGAATTAGACCATACCCATACCTACTTATAAAAATATTATTTTGCGAGATATGTAATGTTCAAATTGTACAAACAGCCATAGAACAATCTAAATATCACATACTTACCTACAGTCAGCGTCAAATTGATATAAGCGTCTAGAGTACCTAGTCAAAGTGATCTGAAAAACTTTTTTTTTTTTATATAAAAATTGGTTAAGCATTTGACCGCCATCTTGCTAAACAGGCAGGATGCAGTCTAGGGTGTAGCATGCTTACCCAGTAGGTAAAAACTTATTTAAACGCAATTTGATCTAAGCAGTTCGAATCATCATATTAAATGGTTGTAAGCGCGCAAGGTTTTCAAAATATCTCTTAGGCACTCATTGTTTCATATCTATATGAGCAGTCAGAGTGTTCAAATTTATCTAAGCAAACAAAGCTATCAAAACATCTGTGCATAATGTAGGTACAACACCATATTGCACAGATATTTTGAGAGCTTTGTTTGCTTAGATAATTTTGAACACTCTTCTGACTGCTCATATAGATATGACAATGTCCCCCAAAAATAGCAAACGATCACCTAAATTAAAACACCGTTTTAATGTGAAATTATAGCGAAATAATAACATATTACTATCTAATTAAAGACAATGTCTCCAAAAATATCATTGGTGATCCAAAAATAGGTAAATGAGCGCCAAAATGTAAACCCTTTTTTCCAAAATTATAACCCAAATTATAACATCTTGCTATCCTATTTAAAACACATGACTCCAAACTAATCATTGTAAGCCCAAAAATGTTATTTATGACCACCAGTATTTTAACCGAATTTTAATATAAAATGTCGAGCAAATATTTAACATCTCATTATCCTAGTAAAGATTATTTTTTTGTATCAATACAACTTATGGACTGTTTTCCAAAAAAAAAAACCACTTTCTAGCCTATCACGTGTTCTACAGGCCTTCCGAGCCACTCACATATTAGGCCAAATAACTATGTAGTAATCTGTGGCCAAATGAAGATTGTGTCAAATAAATATTAGGACATACCTACGATTATTATATCAAACAAATTTTTATGTCAGTATTGTATATCTATGCTAAACAATATTTTATAAAATAAATTTTAGGTCAAATGAATTATTATGCCAAACGATTTTATACCAACTGACTTTATACAAAGTACGATTAGATCAAACATTGTTACTTATTTCAAACAAGGGAGAACCATGAAGTCAATATAGTATCATTTTACATTACTTGGTAATATGGATGCACTTTATAGAGCATAAAATCTGTCAGAAACTCAACGAGACCTATGAGCACGAATACCTATCTTAGAAGTTTCTTTGAAAAAAAAATGCAATTTAATTTAATCCTACCTACTTCCTACTAATCCTACTTAATATTATAAATGTGAAAGTTTAGATGTTTGGATGTTTGTTACTCAATCACGCTAAAACGGCTGAACGGATTTGGCTGAAATTTGGGACACAGATACTTTGTAGCCTGGAGAGGAACATAGGCTACTTTTTATCCCGGAAAAGTATTAGAACGCACTGCGATTAAACGCGAGCGGTTTAGGAATTGCTGAAAACGCAAAATTAACCGCTTGCAAACACGCACTGCGGTTGGCGTTTTGCTTAATTTTTTTATCAGTACCACCATGGATTTCAGGCGAGCAACATGTGTTGTGGCTCTAGTTTAAAAAAAAACGGCCAAGTGCGAGTTGGACTCGCCCATGAAGGGTTCCGTACCCACTTAACGTCCTGATTGCCTATACCTAGCTAAAATACCACTATCATTTTTCGCAGCAAAAAATAACTTTGTTTTCCATAGTGTTTGTATAAACAACAAACTTACATTTTCCGGTTTTTGAAAATGTGTTATATCTCAAAATCCCAATAGAAAACACCCAGACCAAGACAAATAGACATGTTTATGCACACAAATATGTCTTGTTCGGGGATCAAACCCGAGACCTCTGGCGCAGAGCAGAAGGCGGATACGTACCCCTGCGCCAAATTGGTTTTGTATGTAAAACTTGTGAGTGCGTGGCAGATTGCGGTCAACTGACAGGCGATTGCCTGCAGGCGGCCTGATAGTCGGGTCTGACAACCCTTTAACTGGCTGATAGACGTGCGAGTAAGTACGCGAACTTGTGGCTCGACGACCTTTTTCGCTCGTGGGTCACACTAAGTACGCGTACTTACTTACTTTAAAACCGCCGAGTAAGTTCGTTGGCGATCCAAATCTAACAATACAATTTGTGAGCAAGCCTCACTGTGTCACCGATGTTGAGCCGCGTATGTTCGCGGTTTTAAAAACCGCGTACTTTAAGTTCGTACGTCTATCATCCGCTTTAGATGTCAAGGACACATCTGGCACCGACGAAATACCTTACATTATTCCGAGACAATACCATAACTATTTAGAAATAGACAATACGTTCCTAAATGCGGTAGTAAGTAGTATAACGAATTATATTCGAAGTAAGTACACAACTGTGCCCGTACTGACAATCAACCATATTAACTGTTTCAAAAATAACGCACATTTTTACCGGTGAAACCAAAATAACGTACTTAGGTATATGTTTTATCCATTATTGCGGCAAATTATTGTCTTTTGATTTGAAACAATTCTTGCACAAAAAGGTTCAGGATGTGAATCTGAACAATTATAAAATAAATAAAAAATATAATTTTAATTATCACAGTTAAAACATATAAATCGTTTCAAAATTAGACTTATTGTTCTCGAGACGCCAAATCGCGTTACAATTAAACGACAAAAATAAAACTCACCTGGAGTTTTTTTTTGTGCTTAAATAAATAAATGTAAATAATAAACTATAAATCGGTACAAATGACGTCACCTTGTGAGTACCAGATAGTGTCGTGTGGAAATGACCAAGACATTCATGCCCTCAAATGTGAGGTGGATCAAAATGACACTTGGAAACCTTTTTGTAAACAGGTTAGTACATATACATTTACTATGATTTAGTTTTATACGAGGAATAATATTTATAAAGGCGCGCTTACACAGGCAACTAAAATTGCGCAATTCCTGTCAATCGCCACCAAATATGAAGTCACAAACCACATCAAGCAATCAAGGGCGATAGAAAATTGACAAAATGTAGCTACCTGTAATTGCTGAGGTACGCAGGGGCGGATCTACCTAAGGGCTTGATGGGCTTAAGCCCAGGGCCCCGAGGATATACAGGGCCCCCAGCCGCGTTTATGAAAACCCTTTCAAAAGCAAACAACAGCAATGCTAATTATATTGCTTTTTTTCTCTCTCAGCACGTGCTGCTTGCGACCTGAGATCGTAAGGCTTATCACGTAACTTGCAAAAGCCAAAGCGATAGCTAAAATCTCGCAATTATTGCTCGCAAATTCGTACTATATAGCAGCAAAAACTTACTATGATTTCCGATTTTAGAGCAATAATTGCGAGATTTTTGCTATCGCTTTGCTTAATTACAAGTTACCTACGTAATAAGCTTGCCGGTGGCATAGCCAGAAATCTCTCCCGGGGCTAAGATCGCCAAGTACTTTTATGCTTTCTAGGAATCTGAGTAGAGAAATCATTATTGATATAAAGTTTTGAATAAACTGCTCTGAAAACAATAACCAAATCTAGATCATTCGGAACTCTGAATAGCCGAATGATATAAGGCAACATTCTGTGAATTAATGCTAGTGGACCCTCCCGCAGCACAAAAGTACTGAAGTTCTGAGTTTTGAAAGGGTTTCCATTACGCCTCCCAACCCCCATTTAAAAACAATACTAGACGATACAAAAATACATATGCATTCACAATGCAATTCTGTAAGAATAGGAAAACATTGTAATAGAAAAAACTTTCAGCCCTGTAACTAGCTTTCAGGCGGGGTTGAAAAGCCTGAAAACTACTTATATGGACTGTATTTTTTTGTACATTAAATATCTAGATTCGTATAGTTTCAAAAACAGGATTTTATGATTTTGCCTTACACTTTTTCTTTTCGAAAAGACCTCTAAAAATACGAAAATTCAAGATTATTCTTAAATGGGGTTACATACACTATTGGAAATTGGTTTAATTCGGATCGTATAGAAGCATCTTTTTAAAAATCACTGTAGTGTTTTAATACGAATTGATTTTGTGTTTTTTTGCCTAATCTGCAAAATCGGTCTCGCTCCCGTGCGCGTCGTTTTCTCATTGCTATCTCGCTTCAGCTAAGAATCGATTGATTTCTGTTGGTGGGTTGGACTTGGACGCTAAATAGCGTGGTCCTAAAATATTGAGTTTGAGTAATATATTGACATGGGCCATGTTGCGAAATCCAAAATTAATTTTACGACCGACGACGGCGATCAGCGCCCTCCTTCATTTGCCAAGTTATACTGGCTCGGACTCGGGAATTCCAGTTAGTAGGTTAGTACTGTACTGTAATATAAATAAACTCATCTTACATATTTTTTTCTTATACCGTATACCCACCAACATCACTATAGAAAACAGTTTCTAGAAAATAACAATTAATAATAGGCCCCTGAGTAGTATTAGCCCAGGGCCCCACAAATTCACGATCCGCCCCTGGAGGTACGGCCACACAATATTACGAAATATGGAGCAACATTGCTCCACTTATTGCTCCAGATTGATCCATTACAGTTGCCAGGCAATTATTGTAAAATTCCCTGAAATCTACGTTCCAACCCAAGTGAGATTCCAACCACAAACAGGCAAAGCTTTTTGCAGATGGCGCTGTCTTCTGTGCCTTGTTTACTTCTCATGTCATGTTATGTAAAGATACGTGTTATGTAAAGATAGGTACTTATATTAATTGATTCTAAATGATTCAATTATAAAAAAAATGCATTAGTTACCTACATGCTTCCTGAGTGCCATAGGCTATACTTCATCCCTATATTCTCACGGGAACGAGTACCACGCGGGGTAAAACCACGCGGGTAAAACCACGCGGAGCCTCTAGTTTTAAATCATCATCAATCATTAACAGCCATTATAAGTCCCACTGCAGCCTGGACAGGCAAGGAGGAAGGGCCATGACCCACTACTAGGGATTGCAATCCCGCAAAATGGGATCACGCATTCCCGCTGGATCCCTCTGCTTTTATTAATCTGCTGGAACCCGCCCCTTCAAAGAGAGGATCTGAGGATCACGCAAATTAAAAATTTGGCGCTAAAACTTTCGCGTAAATCGCGATCCGATGGTATCAGAGGAGATTCCATGATGGACCTACTCAATGAAACTACTGGGATCAAGGGCGTTTTCTTTCCACAGCTGATGGTGGCAAGCGCGTACTTCATCGTGTACTTCAATGCAGGGCTGTGCTTGGGCGCCCCCACAGTGCTCATACCCCAGCTGCGGGCCGAAGCCAACTCCACGGAAGCAGTCTCCGCTGAAATGGCGATATGGATTTGTAAGTTAATGTTTGTAAGATAAAACCACTTTTTTACGGATTTAACCACGTAGGTATATATTGCACACATTATTGATTGGTAATTTTTAGTTGTGTCTTTAAAGGATTTTATACAAACTTAAAAAAAAACTGAGTTTATTGTCGAGCTACAAAGTGTAGTGTACCTACCTACTTCAAGATTGTGCAATATGGAAACAGCATCACCCTTTTTTGCGTGTACGTACATAAGATGTTTACGCCATTCTTTATTATTATTATCTGTGATTATAATGAAAACTACTTTAAATAAATGATTCGTTATTTCTTACATTGCATTCTAACTGCCCCGCTCCTGCTTTGCACGGATGACGCTATCTATCAATTTTCTTTTATACAAACCTTGTCATTATAATGCCAAACACAACAAAAAAAGAATTATCTAATTTGGTGCAGTCGTTCTAAAGTTATGCGCTTACATACAGGAAAAATTTTTGACCAGTGCACAAATTTTTAGGATCAACTCAGAATCGGTAAGCGAACAACTTTCTCCTAGAAACATGGGTCGAAATACGACAAAATAATAATAATAATAATAAAATTTTTGGACTCCCCATACTAAATAGATCACGTGATCAGTCCGATTTGTATGAAGAGGCAAAAAAATTTTGTCATATTTCGACTTATGTTTCTAGGAGAAAGTTGTTCACTTACCGATTCTGAGTAGATCCTAAAAATTTGTGCACTGATAAAAAAAAATACCCTGTATGTTTCGGCGATTCATTTTTATTTTTATAAGATTTCCTAACCAAAATACTTACAGTAAAACAGTTAGTCATTTCGCGAATTGGTCTTTAGTAAAATCGCATGTTTGTATTAAAATAGAGCAAGTGCCTGTTTTTTTCTGCAAATAAATATAAATAAGTAATAAAATATTGGACACCATCAAATATAGCGAAGCGAAGAGTTATTAATCTATGCAAATATATTGTTCCGATACCAAAGTTTAGTACCTTGAGCACTATTGTAATGGAAATTGGAAACAATGACGGACCACATACATCCAGACCCGAGGAAATATTGAAAAATTCGTTTTCAATATTTAGTCGACCGGGAATCAAACCCAGGACCTCCAGAGATAGCGGCATCTTGAAAACCGGTGCGTACACCACTCGGCCATGGAGGTCGTCGCATGCAAATGAGTGTATTTAAAGAGGCAACAAGAGAATTTACGCAACAGAATTAACAATTACTATATTTACCGTTTCAGCGTCTGTCATGGGCTACGCTTCTCTTCCCTGGGCCATCATCTTCCCCATAACGTTGCACTACTTCGGACGAAAGACTTCATTCACCTTCGTATGTATGTGTATGATCGGAATATTCATATGCTACCTAACCAGTTCAACACTGACACAGATATTGATAGCAGAAATATTCGAAGGCATTCCTCACTGTTCGACAATGTCGGTAACTATATTTATAGCAACAGAATACAGTACTCCGAAATACAGAGGAGTGTTTCTGACCATCAAATCCGCAACTTTCAATTGGGGTATATGGGTGGCTAATGCTATTGGCACGTATTTTTATTGGAAATATATAGCTGTTTTGGGTTTAGTCTGTTCTTTATGTACTTTACATGTTTTTATTTGGCCCCAGTCACCTTATTGGTTAGCGTCTAGAGGACGATATGAGGAATCTAAAAAAGCCTACAAATGGTTTGCCGGTGACAACAAAAACGCTGAAACTGAAGCAGAGATTATAGTCGCATCGCAAATGCAGTATCTTAAGCGTAGAAATGAGGTCAAAAACCCAAGTTGGAAGACTTCTCTGAGTTTTTTGTTTAAAAAAGAGTTTTATAAACCTGTTCTATTAAGTAGTTTATTATTAGTTTTATATCAGGCTTCTGGCAAACAAGTGTGTAACATGTACGCTATAGATATAATTAAAGATTTGACTAGTAACGAGTCTACTGCATACACAGGCATGTTAATTTTAGACGGAGTGGCAGTGATATGTATGTATTTAGGTTGTATAATAACTACATACACTAAAAGGAGGACATTGCTATTATATTCTGGGTTTTTTACTGGTTTGTTTTTGCTTGCCTTGTCTGTCCATAGTTATTTAATAAAAGCTGCGATATGGTCGGAAAATAAGTATGTTTCTATTAGTTTGTTAGTAGGGTTTTTCATGTCGGTAAGTTTGGGACCTATTATTTTAACTACCTGTATTCTAGCTGAAATGTTACCTGTTAATTATAAAAGTGTTGGGGCGTGTATAACGGCCTTAATCTATTTTCTTTTACAGTCTTTTTTTTTTCAATGTTCACCTTATATTTTTAAATATGGCGGTGCAGGTACGGCGTTCATTTTTTATGGTATTTCTGTAATAATTTGTGCTAGTATTTTGTATAAGTATCTTCCGGAGACAAAAGATAAAACCATTCTTGAAATAGAGCAGTTTTTTAAAGGTTAGGCTTGGTTTTAGAACAGCGTAAAATGTAAATAAAAAAAATAAAAAAGGTATATCTTAAGAGCTGTCGCTAGTGTTGTAAGAGTCTTGAGTTCTGAAGTCATACCCAATAATGGAACTTGAGTATTCTTGAGAACTTCTATTTGAAGACTTAGATATTTTAAAAACTCGAGGAGTCTTTTTAAAAATACTAGTCATGAATACGACAACTCGTGAGTGGCTCAGTTCTCAATAGAACTCAAGAACGAGTCCTCAGAGTGCTTAGCTGAAATCAATTCAAATGAAAAAGTGGCAAAACTAGCCTTAATTATTGGGTAAACGATTGAAAAGATTTAAAGGACACGTAGCACTAAAACGACTTAAAGAATTCTCGACACGCGATACTAATACCAAGTCTCAACTCGAGTCATTC
The DNA here is from genome assembly GCA_949710035.1 of Crambus lathoniellus. Taxonomy (NCBI): domain Eukaryota; kingdom Metazoa; phylum Arthropoda; class Insecta; order Lepidoptera; family Crambidae; genus Crambus; species Crambus lathoniellus. The sequence goes on from OX453321.1 coordinate 9,909,269, forward strand.
AAAATGACCCGATTCTCGAATTTAAGACTAAAAAGATCAAGTCTTTTACAATACTAATTTTAGGTAGGTAGGTACATACTCCAAGCACGAAAAACTCTCGTACTCGTATCGTATTATTTTGTATCAAAATTATACACGTCTAAATTTTAATTTAATTATGTAGTACAAGGATTCGAACGGTGATACTGTCAATATACGAACGAACAATTTTTACTATCGGGCCAAAAAAAAAAACAGCTGTTCCATACATTTAAGTCGAGTCGATGTTGTACTTTTGCAGTGAACAGCTGATTTTTTTTCGCGATTCCGTAGTAGTTGGCCCCATAGTAAAAATTGTTCGTATTGATTCACATTAAGAAAAAGACAAAGAAAGACAAAGACGAGTGTGCAGTGGAATTGCACAACCTAATTTCACCATCTCCCTTCTTCCAACGGACAACCAGACGTACGAATCAGCGCCACCGTTTTATAGTGGATATTCCTGGGACACGGACTAAGCGTTTTGCTTCTAATTTTATTATCCGTACCGCTAAGGAATGGAACTCCTTGCCTGAGTCTGTATTTCCCGATAGGTACAATCTGGGGGTCTTCAAGTCGCGAGTGAACCGGTACCTTCTAGGCAAGCGCGATTCATCGTAGATCGCATCAACGCTTAACATCAGGCGTGATAGCGGACAAGCGCTTGCTTATCAACCAATAAAAAAATAAATAAAAAAAAGAGATTTTTAAAATTCGCCCATAACAAACAAAAACACATCCCAAGGTCTGAAAAATCAAACTCTTTACTTTTACTCTCTTTGAAGTTTTACTTCTCTAACAAATCACTTCAGTCCTTAGTGGTCACCTGCAGCGTTAGATCGATTGAAATTCCGAAACACGTCCTATTGAATACTATAGGGGCGCACAGACTATCAATCCGCCGCCGACAGGTCACCTGCAGCGTTCGATCGATTGAGATTCCGAAACACGTCCTATTGAATACTATAGGGGCGCACAGACTATCAATCCGCCGTCGACAGGTCACCTGCAGCGTTCGATCGATTGAGATTCCGAAACACGTCCTATTGAATACTATAGGGGCGCACAGACTATCAATCCGCCGTCGACAGGTCACCTGCAGCGTTCGATCGATTGAGATTCCGAAACACGTCCTATTGAATACTATAGGGGCGCACAGACTATCAATCTGCCGCCGGCGGTCACCTGCAGCGTTCGATCGATTGAGATTCCGAAACACGTCCTATTGAATACTATAGGGGCGCACAGACTATCAATCCGCCGTCGACAGGTCACCTGCAGCGTTCGATCGATTGAGATTCCGAAACACGTCCTATTGAATACTATAGGGGCGCACAGACTATCAATCTGCCGCCGGCGGTCACCTGCAGCGTTCGATCGATTGAGATTCCGAAACACGTCCTATTGAATACTATAGGGGCGCACAGACTATCAATCTGCCGCCGGCGGTCACCTGCAGCGTTCGATATTGAGATTCCGAAACACGTCCTATTGAATACTATAGGGGCGCACAGACTATCAATCTGCCGCCGGAGGTCACCTGCAGCGTTCAATCGATTGAGATTCCGAAACACGTCCTATTGAGTACTAAAGGGGCGCACAGACTCAATCCGCCGCCAGCAGGTCACCTGCAGGCCCTGCAGCACAGTGTAAGTACTAAGGCTGTGCCTGCAGGCAGCGTTTGAATGAACCGGCCGCGCCTGACGTTCGTTTTTTATAATAATAAATACATAATAAATCAATTTTCACAATCACACCAATTAATTATCTAAGCCCATGTAAATTTTATTAACTGATAAATATTTACTACATAGATACTAGGATCAAAAAGTTCCAAGAATTATTAAAGTGTTATTTTTATGATTACTATTCTAATACTAATTTAAGTAATACTTTATTTTAAGGTTCCGCACATTATGCCGGGGCGCAGCGGAGCGGAGCGGGCTGTCCAGTCAAAATAAATGTTTTTGTGTGGAGTAGGTTGCAATTAAAGCACTTCGGGTGATAATTTGGAATAACATAAATGAATACTTGAAAAACCGGAAATCAGAATAATCCCTCATATTAACTAGGTACGTACTTGTTGGTTAATTAATCAATAAAGTAAGAAAATACAATTTGGATGTGAACAAAAAATTGAAAACTGGTGATTTTGTTCATGTTAAAGTCTTTTAGAATGCTTTCATTGAGGAATAAAAAATCTCTTGTTAAGGTCAATTTATTTCGAATATTCTATATCAAATTGTTTCTAACTTTATAACAATAATGGCACTCCGAGTGATATTTAATCGTGATAGAAAAAACGTCGTAATGTGCAGAATATTAGGTACACGGGTCGAATATGGCCACCTTAAGGTTTGGGGTACTGTTTTTATATTTCCTAAAATGTTAAAACCATCTTTCACGCTCAAAAATAGTGCGTATATATTTAACTTTAATATTGTAAGAAAAAATAGGCAATTTAATATTAAATGTTCTTACATCAGGGATTACTTGCTTATCATAATCTAAATGGTATCCATAGATTAAATTATAATATGCACCTAAAGTGCCTGTTTTGTCTAATTATTATAAACGGCCAAAACACAACTTTAGGTATTTCTCACGAACGCGCACCAGTAGGTATACCTACAAAATCACGATAAGTGCTCAAAAACATGGCAATACTATTATTTAAAAATAAAATATTTAAAGGTGCAATTAATGTGACCCCAAACCTTATTTTCGCTTAGACTACTGCATCGCAGCGCGAAATGCGTACATATAATATAATACAATATAATATAATATAATATAATATAATATAATATAATATAATATAATATAATATAATACATATAATATACATTGACGGATTTTGAATACTTACATTGTACTGCCAGACGTCTTACTCCATCAAGGTAAGATGACACCTGCAAGTTATACCCGTCTCTTTCACTCGATCCTGTCATGCCTGGAGAGTGAGAGGGACGGGTAAAGCAGCCCGGCCGCCCGCCGTCGTCGGCCCCGCTGCGACCCAACACAGTGTGCTGTAGCAAGCGGATTTTTTTCTTAGAAGAAATTTGATGTTTCGCGACGTCTGACAGTACACTGTAGTCAAAATCCGTCAAAGCGCTGGGGCCCGGGCCGTCACCAAAGAATATTAAACTCCGTCACTGAAATGTGCTAAGTAAGCATTTTGCGCTGCGCTGCTCGGTCCCGCTGCGCGCCGGCATAATGTGCGCGAACCATTATAACATATCATTTTTTTAAATTGTAACTAAAACTAAACATTATGTATGTCAGATAATTAAACGATTTCGTAATACATATGTTTTTTTATTATATATTCCCAGTCAAAGTAGTTTCTTCTTAACATTCTTAGTGAAAACCACTTTTAACCGATTCAATTTGGTCACAAACACAATTACTTAGGTACCTACCCAAAATTTTACAGTTAAGTTGTTTTGATTTGACCAACATCCTTATAACTGAGTTTTAACTGTAACATATATATTAAGCTGGCCATTGACGGTCAAATTTTCCTAAAACTGTGGCGTAAAACTCCGGCGTCAATCCAAAATGTGATCGTGAATGTCGAATCGTCACTCCAGAGTTTTAACTGATGACGCGCCACGCAATTTTCCATGGCTATCATAAATCCAACCGCGCGTCGCGCCAAACCAAATACTATAGAAACTATAGTAGTAATCTGTAATCTGTTCTATAGTATTTGGCCAAACTGACCGTCAGTGTGTGATCGTCATTCCAATCGCGTCAGTTCGCGTGCTGCCTTAGCGCTTTTCGCGCCAGATCTAGCGCTTTTTTTTGTATCGAAGCGCGTTTTAGCGCCTAGCGCTAAATCTAGCGCTTTTTTAAATTATATGAAGCTATATTACTTACCGTGCAAAACATAATAGTAGGTACTAAATAAAATGATTACTACCTTCTTCTAACATTGAAAGGTAAAAAAAGAGAAAGATTTTACTCACATTATAGAGATCTATGAGAACGATTATGTCTCGGGGATTCCCCGCGTATTATTTTGCTTTTCTCCTCCGTAGCGAACTTCACTACTCGTAGTTGATCGTTCGTAACATTCTCTTTATTGTTGACCTACGGTTCACAGAGTTGCAGCCTCATTGTAATGGTTCGCGCACATTATGTCGGGGCGCAGCGGGCCGGGCCGCAGCGCAAAAATCCGTCCAAATCGCTCGTATGTATTTTATATGAACTATCGCACACTATGCCGGGGCGCAGCGGGCCGCATAATCCGCCGCGGATTTTGTTGCGTGCGTGCGATGCGATGCGGCCCGCCCCGCCCCGCTGCGCCCCGACACAGTGTGCTAGCGGATTTTTCTCGTACTACTCGGTCAGATAACATGACACCTACAAATTATACCCGTCTCTTTCACTCGATTCTGTCATGCCCGGAGAGTGAGAGGGACGGGTATAACCGGCAGTAGTAGAAAAAATTTGATGTTTGAATTTGGTTGTACTCAAAATCCGTCAATGCGCTGCGGCCCGGCCCGTCACTGTGTGCTATACTCAAATCCGTCAATGCGATGCGCTGCGGCCCGCTCCGCTGCGCCCCGGCATAATGTGCGCGCTCCTTAAAGCCCCCAGTACACGTTGGCCGATCATGGTCGGCGACCATTATCAATACACTTTTGAAAGAATCTTTTTAAACTTGTTCGTATAGAGGTTGTTACCGTTGAAATCGGTATAGAGGAACTTCGGGCAGCGTTATGAATGGTTCATTTTGATTGGCTTAAAGAATCGTGACTGATAGCAAAGTGACAGCAAAACCTATCGTCTAATGAGCGCCCAACGAGCAAATAGTGAAACCATTTGTGGTTGGCGCGAAATCTAGCGCTTTTTTTTAAAACGCCATTTTAGCGCTTTCTAGCGCTTTTTTATAGCTCTGACAGCGCGTTTTTGCTAAGACTAGTTGGCAGCACTGGTTCGCTCGCAGCGCCCGCCCGCGGCGGTGCGGTGGTCGAGCGTGCTGTGTATAGTTTTTGCTTTTACAAGTAGAAAGTGGCGACGACGGACCGAAAATATAAAAATAACTAGCAAGCGATAACTTTTTCATCCATTGCTTTCTTTCTTGTTTTTAAGGTTCCGTATCCAAAGGGTAAAAACGGGACCCTAACTCCGTTGTCCGTCTGTCTGTCTGTCACCAGGCTGTATCACTTGAACCGTGATAGCTAGAATAGTATTTCTATTGCCGCTATAACAACAAATAGGTACTAAAAACAGAATAAAATTAATATTTTGGTTTAAGGGGGGCTCCCATAAAGTAAACGTGATTTTTTTGCCGTTTTTTGCTCGATATTAATAATGACAATATGTAGACGTTTGAAGTATTTTCAGAATATTTAGTTGTATACTCACTTTAAAAATAAACAAAATAAATTAAAATGGTATTTGGAGGGCTCCCCTACAACAAACGTGATTTTTTGCCGTTTTTTGCTCGATATTAATAACGGCAATAGGTAGACGTTTGAAATATTCTCAGAATATTTAGTTTTATACTCACTTTAAAAATAGATAATTATATTAAAATAAAGTTCATATGTAAGGGGGCTCCCATACAACAAACGTGATTTTTTGCCATTTTTTGATCGATATTAATAACGGCAACATGTAGATGCTTAAAATATTTACAAAATATTTAGGTAGGTAATTGTATTTCTTATTCGGAATCAGTATCCATTTTTTTTTAACGACAAAAATAAGTAGTACACGTCTTACCTTTTGACCGCCATGTCTTCTATAGAAGACAAACGTTTTTGTGTCCTCCACGCTAAGACTTTAATATGAAGATGATAACTAATAATTTATTTTTTTCTTTTATTTTGTCTTCTATAGGAGACATTGGCGGTCAAAAGGTTAACAGCCCGGCCGGTCGAAAACTGAAGAGGCGGCGTCACGCCAGTCAGTCAGTGTGGAAATCTAGTTGGCTTAAAACCGTCTGGAGTGACGCCACAGTTTTAGGACAAAACCGATCGTCAATGTCCAGCTTTATGTATATAAAGACTAGCTGCTCCGGTGCGACTTCTTTCGCGTGGCCCTCCCCCTACTCTACACTACCCCTACCCTTACCCTACCCTGCCCCTATCGTATCCCTACCTTACTATTACCCCTACCCATACACTACCACTACCCTACCCCTACCTTAGTCTACCCCTACCCTACGCTACGCTATCCCTACCCCTACCCTACGCTACGCTATCCCTACCCCTACCCTACTCCTACTGTACCCCTACGGTAACCCTACCTTCCCTATTGTGTCACCTTTTAAACCTTCCCTGGACTTTCACGAACGTTTCAAGACCAAAGTTAGCCAAATCGGTTCAGCCGTTCTCGAGTTTTAGCGAGATTAACAAACAGCGATTATTTTTTATATATTATGTTACAGTCAAAACCCTTAACCCGTCAAAAACCTTATTGACCGGTAAAATTTGTTAATAAATTTTATTGACTGATAGTATGAGCGAGTTTGCCTCGGAAGTCCTGTAGGTAGAACACGTGATAGGTTAGAAATTTAAGGCGATCGCTTCGCTGAAATTTCGTGATATATTTTTTTTAAACGCAACTGATGGGTTGTTTTCACAAAAAAAATCACCACCAAATAGAGATTTCGTATCTATCACGTGTTCTACAGGACTTCCGAGGCAAACTCTCACCTCTGCTTGGCTTCTTATTAGGAAACTTTTGTGTCGTTGATTGCTTTAGGTCTGTGCCAGACTTGTTAATAGCTTTAGCTGATTTTATGGTTTCCCTTATGTTTTCACCGAATAATTGTTTATCAATTTTAATACTTTGAAGAGACTCCCTTAGATCCATTTCACGGCATTCAGAAAAAAATTGTAAATTGAATTAGAATGTTGACAATCACACATAGTTTTTGCCAAATCCGTAAGTGTTTTTAGCAAGGCTGTATTTTTATCATTTGCAGACAATATAATAGTATAGATTTTACCAGACAAGTGTTTCCAGCAGTCGATTCCTTCTGTTTCAGTTGAATGGCCTTATTGCGTTGAGCAATAATATCTGAAACAGCTGCTTTAATCTTAGGATCAAGCTCAGGTGGGTCAATCAATTTGCAATTTTCTGGGGTCATGTACTTATGAGTTCTTTACGCAATTCTTTGTTAATACTTGTTGTGGCCCAGTACTGGAAAACTCCAAAACTCATGACTGAAGTAGGGTCAGTGTACCTAATATTTCTAATACTTCACTATCTAACTGTATGTTATCTATTTCAAGAGCAGACGTTTGATCTTTAGGTAAATCACGCTTCGGAGCCTCAGTCGACGAATGACCTGGGATGTACTGGGGATTGGTTCCAAAAGTAGCTCCAGCACTTGTTCTAATTGTCCTTCAGGTTAACCCTTAGAACATGGTGCGTCGAGGTCAACTATGACCTCTTGGTCGTATGTAAGGGACAGAGTAAGCCTCATGTTCATACAATTTTAGCATGTCAGTATAATATTGTAAGAGACAGTCCCCAGTTAAAACAACACGTACTGTCCGCAAACAACACTTAGTAGTACCTTATATATAACAGTCCCGTTGTACTGTTTGTAGGACCCAGTGACTGCAGTGTATATAATGATGATTATGTTATCATTATTTGAGATAATGTATTGCTTAACCTTAGGTATGCAATTAAATAGTATTCATAAAGGCTGGTAAGATCATGTTGTAATTTATCACAGTCAGATAGGGAAACTTGGATATATATTTTTGTGTCATCAGCATAACATAGGTGATGGGAATATTTGAAGCAAGACTATAAGTCATATATATATAGGCATTATATAAAAGTGGTCCGAAGTGCGATATGTATATGTTATATGTATGTTATATGTATGTTATATTATGTATATATGTTATATTTATATATGTTTTTCGTTAACAAAGGTTATACCCGTCCCTCTGACTCTCCGGATCGACTCCGACTCCGAATCGAACGAAAGAGACGGGTATAACCTACCGGTGTGATGTTAGCTAGATCGAGTTATATTAAACGAAGTCTGTGTAAAAGAATGAATGAATGATAATTTTTGTTTTTAATATTTGTATAATATTTAGACCACGGTTTAAAATGGTTTTATCTTGTCCTCCGTTAGTCTACGATTTAAATTGTTATTTTTGATATTTTTATTTTTTTAGAATTAAATTTTTATTTTTAATTGTTAGGATAGTAGTAAACCATGCGAACAGAAATTAGATATTTACAGTCGTAGCTCGCCAGTGGAAAAGGTGACACAGGGCCGTGTCGGTTGCCTGCCTCGGCACTAACTGAAGAAAGACGACGTTGCGGTAGTGATGCGAATTACTTACTCTGCTAGTGAGATATTCGCTACTTTTTGACTGGTGACGGAAATTATATAAAATGAAAGGACAAACATATTTCTCGTTCTATCTAAGAAAATATACTTACTACTTAAACAGATTATTTTTTGTGAATAATAAAATGTATTTATTAACTTCCCAATTGTATCGACTGAAATGTACCAATCGTAGCTAACTTCGCGACTGTTGAAGCTAGAAAGCTTGATTCTGGGTACCGGCACAAATAATATAATACTAGGTACCGGACAGCGAACGAAAATTAGGAGAACAACTTAGAAAAAAATATTTTGAGTGTTCTTTTACCAAATTATGTGTATATACTACCAATTCATAAAAGGCAATTGCTAAGCGTAGTCGCAAAAAACAATCAAGTTCAAAAATATTACAAACTAGTCAGATATTTGTATGGACGCTCAAGAAACAGGTTTGCTGAGAATTACCGATTTAATGTACAGACTTTTTTGGGTTTATTTTATAATAGGTATAGATGGTTTGGTTCAAGATGTGTATTATCCGTACCGCTGCGACAAATCGGTTTTTGCAAAGATGTACAGGTTTTGTATGTAAAACTTGTGATGCGGCCAACTGACAGGCAATTGCCTGCAGGCGGCCTAAAAGTCTGGGCCGTCTAGATTTCAAGGACTTATGGCACCGACACTAGTGCTAATTAATACCATACATTATTGTGAGACAATACCGTAACTATTTAGAAATCTGTGACAATACGTTCCTAAATGCGGAAAGTACTATAACGAATTATATTCGAAGTAAGTAGGTATACGACTGTGACCGTAGTGACAATCAACCATTTTAAAACTGTTCAAAAATAGCGCAAATTTTTACCTGTGAAACCAAAATTACGCTTACCTACCTACGGCAAATAAGTGACTTTTGATTTGAAATAATACTTGCACAAAAGGATATGAATCTGAACAATTATAAAATAAAAAATATAATTTTTAATTATCACAGTTCGGGATGAGTACTTACATATAAATCGTTTCAAAATTAGCTCGAGACGCCCAATTGCGCTACAATTAAACGACAAAAAGAAAACTCACCTGGAGTTCGTTTTTCTATGCCTAAATAAATAAATGTAAATAATATACTATAAATCAGTACAAATGGCGTCACCTTGTGAGTACCAGATAGTGTCGTGTGGAAATGACCAAGACATTCATGCCCTCAAATGTGAGGTGGATCAAAATGACACTTGGAAACCTTTTTGTAAACAGGTTAGTACATATACATTTACTATGATTAAGTTTTATACGGGGAATAATACTTATAAAGGCGCTCTTACACAGGCAATTAAAATTGCGCAATTCCTGTCAATCGCCACCAAATATGACGTCACAAACCACATCAAGCAATCGAGGGCGATCGAAAAGTGTCAAAATGTAGCAACCTGTTGCAGAGGTACGGCCACACAATATTACGAAATATGGAGCAACATCAACACTTTCCAACAAAAATCACTTTTGTTACTCATTAACAAATGAGTAATAAAAGTGATCGTAATTGATCGTCTTCTAACTGTTTTGAGGCACATACTTTACTCACTATTTTTTTAAGTTCTATCGATAGCACGTGCTCGACGCAAGCGCAACACTACGCAAAACATGTTTTATGATTCCGCGTGCAGCGATACATTGCGACTAGTTTAATTCTCAATATTTAGTTTTAAATAAACTAAATATTGTTGTACGTTTTCTTACCCCAGCTGATGGTGGCAAGCGCGTACTTCATCATGCACTTCAATGCAGGGTTGTGCTTGGGCGCCCCCACAGTGCTCATACCCCAGCTACGGGCCGAAGCCAACTCTACGGAAGCAGTCTCCGCTGAAATGGCGATATGGATTTGTAAGTTAAAATTATAAAAAAATAAAACCGCCTTCAAAAAAACCACATCAAAAAAGTAAGAAATAAATCCTCACCAAATAAATAACGTAAGTACTTTGAAGTCGGGCGTGAAACATGTACAATTTTTTGATGTTTTTGTTAAAACCCGCCTGAAAACTACTGAACCGATTTCAAAATTTCAAAAAATGGGACCATCTTGGAAACCAACCTGATGTAATAACGTTTGAACCATTTCAATCGGTTCAGCCGTCTTCGAGTAATCGGTGGACATACACAAAAAAAAAACATACAGACGAATAGAGAACCTCCTGCTTTTTGATTTAGAAGTCGGTTAATGATAAAACTTCTTTACGGATTCAACCTCGCGTATATTGCACACATTATTGGTAATTTTAAGTTAAAACTTTTAATTTAATCACTTTATTTTAGTTTCTAGGGATATTTAAACTCTAAGTAATTACCCTATTATGCCCCCCCCCCCCCCTCCCCACCGCTAGGTAGTTTTTCGTGACCTCGGCCCCTGCTCCTGCCCCGTGATTCACAACCCGTTGGAATCGGAATCGGATTCGAATTCTGTGCTTTGTCTTTGTCTATTCTATTGTGACAGAGATAATGCATAATACATTTCGCTATCATCGGAAACGCTCCCGTTTCCGATGGTTCGTGAATCAGGGGGCTGATTCACAAACCGTCTGAATCGGAACCGGATTCGAATTCTGTGCTATCTTGTCTTTTATTTAGTGAGTAACAGAGACAGTGCGTACATTCCGCTGTCAAAAAAAATATGTTGTTTTTTTATGTTTAATGGGCTAGCTCTTGGCTTCACACTGAACCGTATAGGGTTGAAAAGAAGCCTAAAGATGGAGCGAGCTTACCCAGAAGAAGCCTATCCACTCTACCTTTAAAAATTATAGGGTTGACTGTAGTCATTCAGAAAAACAGACGCAGACAGCGTATTCCATTCCTTGGCGGTGCGCATCACAAAGGAAGCAGAAAAGCGTTTGGTACGCATTCGTGCATGTGTGCAATATACGCGTGGATTAAATCCGTAAAAAAGTAGTTTTATTTCAATGAACAGTTTGCGCAGAAATCTAAGATGTGCTTAATGTATTGTTTTATCAACACTTAACACACACAGGTTAACAAAGCATTTAGTTTTCATCACATCACACCTCAACCGCTGAAGAACTAGCTATATATGTGGTAATAAATTCTCATTGAAGCTAAAATTCGATGGTCACACAGTTATATTTCATAAGCGGTGTAAGTTAAAAACAGAACTTGTGGATCGGAGGATAAAACATCTAATAAGCTACAAAATATATAAAGCTTGTCGTAATAGAAGCAAAAATAACGTCCCAAATTAACACGAACGATCAAAAACGGGACCATTTTTCGCATTCTCATTGTGTCACACGCACGACCCGTTGCAGTAAAACATTTCGATACTGCATCAACAAATTACAGTTTAATACTACCTACAGGGTGTTTTTCTATAAGTGCAATATTGCACTTAGGTGGTGATTGTACTCATGAATATGAACAACTTTTACTATGAGTCCGACTCTGCAACTTCACAAAAAAAAACTGCTGTTCCATACATTCTGGTCAGGTAGGTATTAACAAATTGTATGAAACAGCTGTTATTTTTTGTTGAATTGCAGAGTTGGCCCCATAGTAAAAGTTGTTCATATCCATGAGCACAATCACCACCTAAGAGGTATTGCACTTATAGAAAAACACCCTGTATGTTACATAATATACTAAAATCACTATTTAGTAATCTGTGCTGAAATCATCGTAATTATATATGTCGCAGGGATTTAGTTGAAGCCGTGATATTATAATTCCACTAGTGAAATTATAATTTCTCGTGAAATTATGAATAGACAGTACGAGACAGTATGCACACGGCTGCGAGCCTCAGAAGTCATATAGAACACGTCTTATGTTAGATTTTTTTTTTTTTTGTATCAATACAAATTATGGATTGTTTCATCCGTGGTTATATTTTTTTTGTATCAATACAAATTATGGATTGTTTCACAAAAAAAATAACCACGAAATTTAAGGCAATCGCTTCGCTGCGCTTCGCGATCACCTTAAATTTCTAACCTATCACGTGTTCTACAGGACTTCCGAGGAGTACAGGACTTTTACGAGGCAAATTAATGAGCTCGCAGCCGATATATGTGTCTCGTACTGTCTATAATAATTTCACTAGTGGAATTATAATATCACGGCTTTGACTAAATCCCTGCAACATATACATCGTTTCACAGCGACCCCGACCCGCGTCGCTGTGAAACGATGCCTCGCCTCAGGCCTACCGCACCCGCACCCGTCTCCCGCAGAGCTATATGAAACCTGATGGGCTACCGGCAAAAAAATATGGGTGTAGGTATGGGCTTCAACTGTCATTTGAATTCCTTATTTTAATAGATTTTTGCTGCTTTGTTCTGTTGAACGTTGCTAGCTAGCTATCGTTATACCCATGAAGCTCGACTTAATACTGAGGTAACTGGACAGTGCTGTACTAACACATTTTTGTCACCAAAAATTACACAGTGTCTGTCTTCCGTCTCACCTACACTTTAAAAAAATACGTATGGTCATATGAGACAACTGACAGCCACTACATATATAAATGTCAAATTTGCTGGGTACCTACACTTTTTTATCCAGGGTGAGAACTCCAGTTACCTCAGAGTATTAATTCGAGCTACATGGTTATACCCGACGTCACAAAGCAAGAAACTTTATAGTGGTTTTTTTTTATATAAAATTGACTTAAAGTTCCAAAAAACGTATGAAGTTCATACCTACCCATAAAGTTACGCGGTAGCCCCCCAGCCTAAAACAGTTAGGTAGTCATTTCGCGAATTGGTCATTAGTAGAATCGCATGTTTGTATGAAAATAGAGCAAGTGCCTGTTTTTTTCTGCAAATAAATATAAATAATAAATTTTGGACACCATCAAATATATTGTTCCAATACCAAAGTTTAGTACCTTGAGCACTATTGTAATGAAAATAGGAAACAACGACGGGTATTACCACATACATCCAGACCCGAGGAAATATTGAAAAATTCGTTTTCAATATTTAGTCGACCGGTAATCAAACCCAGGACCTCCAGAGATAGCGGCACCTTGAAAACCGGTGCGTACACCACTCGGCCACGGAGGTCGTCCCACGCAAATAAGTGTATTAAGGAGGCAACAAGAGAATTTACGCAACTGAATTAACAATTATTATATTTCCTGTTTCAGCTTCTGTCATGGGCTACGCTGCTTTTCCCTGGGCAATCGTCCTCCCCATAATGTTGCACTACTTCGGACGAAAGACTTCATTCACCTTCGTATGTATGTGTATGATCGGAATATTCATATGCTACCTAACCAGTTCAACACCGACACAGATATTGATAGCAGAAATATTCGAAGGCATTCCTCACTGTTCGACAATGTCGGTATCTATATTTATAGCAACAGAATACAGTACTCCGAAATACAGAGGAGTGTTTCTGACCATCAAATCCGCAACTTTCAATTGGGGTATATGGGTGTCTAATGCTATTGGCACGTATTTTCATTGGAAGTATATAGCTGTTTTGGGTTTAATCAGTTCTTTTTGTACTTTACATGTTTTTATTTGGCCCCAGTCACCTTATTGGTTAGCGTCTAGAGGACGATATGAGGAATCTAAAAAAGCTTACAAATGGTTTGCCGGTGACAACGAAAACGCTGAAACTGAAGCAGAGACTTTAATCGCATCGCAAATGCTGTATCTTAAGCGTAGAAATGAGGTCAAAAACCCAAGTTGGAAGACTTCTTTGAGTTTTTTGTTAAAAAAAGAGTTTTATAAACCTATTCTATTATGTTGTTTATTATTAGTTTTATATCAGGCTTCTGGCAAACAAGTGTGTAACATGTACGCTATAGATATAATTAAAGATTTGACTAGTAACGAGTCTTCCGCATACACGGGCTTGTTAATTTTAGACGGAGTGGCAGTGATATGTATGTATTTAGGTTGTATAATAACTAAATACACTAAAAGGAGAACATTGCTATTATATTCTGGGGTTTTCACTGGTTTGTTTTTGGTTGCGTTGTCTGTCCATAGTTATTTAATAAAAGCTTCGATGATGTCGGAAAATAAGTATATTTCTATTAGTTTGTTAGTAGGGTTCTTCATGTCGGTAAGTTTGGGACCTTTTATTTTAATTGCCTGTATTCTAGCTGAAATGTTACCTGTTAATTATAAAAGTGTTGGGGCGTGTATAACGGCCTTAGTCTTTTTTCCTTTACAGTCTTTATTTTTTCAATGTTCACCTTATATTTTTAAATATGGCGGTGCAGGTACGGCGTTCATGTTTTATGGTATTTCTGTAATATTTTGTGTTAGTATTTTATATAAGTATCTTCCAGAGACAAAAGATAAAACAATTCTTGAAATAGAGCAGTTTTTTAAAGGTTAGGTTTGGTTTTAGAACAACGTAAAATGTAAATAGGTATACTTATCCTATGCGAGCTGTAGCTAGTAGTGTTGTAAGAGTCTTGAGTTATGAAGTCATACCTAATAATGGAACTTGAGTATTCTTGAGAACTTCTATTTGAAGACTAAGATATTTTAAAGACTCGAGGAGTCTTTTCAAAAATTCTAGTCATGAATACGACAACTCGTGAGTGGCTCAGATCTCAATAGAACTCAAGAACGAGTCCTCAGAGTGCTTAGCTGAAATCAATTCAAATGAAAAAGTGGCAAAACTAGCCTTTATTATTGGGTAAATGACTGAAATGATTCAAAGGACACATAACACTAAAAAGACTTAAAGAATTCTTGACACGCGACGCGATACTAATAGTCTCTCGACTCGGGTCATGCAAAATGACCCAATTCTCGAATTTAAGACTAAAAGATCCTTTTACAATACTAACTTTAGGTAGAAGTACTCCAAACACGAAAAACTCTCCTTCTCGTATCGTATTAGGTACTTTGTATCAAAACCGTGTACGTTTAGTCGTAGGTACCTATAATTAAAGGTAGCATCGGTACCATGTTGACAGCTTTGGTAGCACATTGACAGTTATGGTAGCATTTTGACAGTTTTGGTAGCATTTTAATAGCTATGGTAGTATTTTTCGACGGATGCAATGGTATCGTTTACGCAATTACGAGAATTATACCTACACCTCTAAATTTTAATTCAGGACTTTTAATTTTATATTTATAGATGTGAGCTTTTTTATTCCACCATAACTTCTGTATACTTTACTTTAATGTATGAGGCTTCATTACAAACGTTATATTACAGTGCGACAACGTTTTCTATTCCGGTGGCCAAAACTGGAACTAACGTGTTTTGTTCATAATGTCATGTTACTGTCAAGTAGTACAAGAATTCGAGGGGTGATACTGTCAATATACGAACGAACAATTTTTACTATCGGGCCAAAAAAAAACAGCTTTTCCATACATTTCAGTCGAGTCGGTGTTGTACTTTTGCATGGAACAGCTGATTTTCTTTCGCGATTCCGTGGTGGTTGGCCCCATAGTAAAAATTGTTCGTATTGATTCACATGAAGAAAAAGACAAAGACAGAGTTTTTGGAAGATCCTGCCCTTAACACACAAAAAAAGGTGAAAACAACCCTGAAACAATTCAAAACACATCCCTAACAATTAACTGGTCTGAAAAATCAAACTCTTTACTTTTACTCTCTTTGAAGTTTAACTTCTCTAACAAATCACTTCAGTCATAGCGGTCACCTGCAGCGTTCGATCGATTGAGGTTCCGAAACACGTCCTATTGAATGCTATAGGGTCGCACAGACTGTCAATCCGCCGCCAGCAGGTCACCTGCAGCCAGGGACCGGAACCGCTTACCCTAACCCGGGTTTTTATAGGGTATTTTAAAGACTTGTTTCTACAAACCCTTTCAAATTGATAAGCATATCATCGACTTACCGTATTGACAGGGTAACCAAATGAATCAAGTTAATTCGGGTAAGCGCTTACCATAAACGAAAAACCCTTTTAAGTCTTACCCTGCGACAGGGTTTTGAAGCGTCAAAGCAATTTTAACTTCTGCGCGCACTACATTAGACTTATTATTGTATAACAATTTCAAGTGTGATCGCGGCATCGACAAAATCTTCGCTACGTCAGATAATAACGAATCATGCGTCGTTCACGCTAAAGGTCATTTTCGCGTGATCCGTCGGTCGCCGCCGCTCGCTATTGTTTATCCGAGTGGCCGCGGCGCCCGGCATTTAAAAACGGAAGGAAGGAACTTGTTTAATATGACCGCTACATTACACGTGTTTGTTTGTTTTTGTTACTGACGATCGTTTTTAATTATTTGTAAGCAGTGAATTCTTTATATATATAACTCTTCTGTGCGTGTGTATGTAACTGAAGACCTCCTAAACAGTTTCGATTTCAATGAATTTTTTTGTGTCTTCAGGCGGATTCCAGAATGATTTAGATTTACAATTGGACCCGGTAGGTGGCGTGCTGTCGATAAGGCGGTACAAATTTCGCCGATCGAGCAGCTAGTAGCTTTTTTTTTTATTTATTACAGAACCATGAACAAGTTTACAATTTGCTTAGGTCTAGTAAAATACAAAATTTTAACAAATTATAATAAGTTATTGTAAACTCAACAATATGGCTACATTTTAAGTTAATAATGTATAGTTACAATTTACAATACAAGACTCGAAGTAGGTACCTATAAAAACTTATAAATTTAAATATTGTACAAAAACTCTAGCGTGAGAAATAGTAAGCTTTATAAAATAGCTTTATAAAAAAAGTAATATTTGATATAATGCTACTTTGTAGAAACGTTTTTCATATAAATTTAACTGGCTATGGCTTCTGAGGCCTGCAACGTTATTAGTCATTTGAAACAAAAATTATCAAAATGAAATAAAAAATCACTTAATTTTTTGGATTGGCCTATTTTTGTTAATCTACGTAGGTACTAATAGTATTTAGCCTTCTTTAACATGTGATGCAATCTCGACGCAAACTAATATTTTTTCATACAAAAAAACTAGTTTTTTCTCAATAACTCCGCATTTGTCAGTTTTTTCATATAAAAATTGTTAGGAAATTCATTATCTGTCATGAAAAAAAAACAGTTCGATAAAGCGATTTTGGTGGACTTTGGTGGCCATGCACGGTGTTTTCAAAACCCTTAAAATCGGACATCCCCCTTTTTTTCAATAATTGGAAAGAGTTAAGCTTTACAAATGCAAGAGTAGAACTCCCGTGTTTCAATTCCACTTGGTTACCGAGTAATAAATTTAAAAAAATGGGCATTTTTTAACACCGGTAAATCGAAACTTATTTGTTATTAAAAAGGTACACGCTAGAAATTTGATTATTTGAAAAGTTCGTTTTCAATATTTTGCCGACCGAGGATCGAACCCGGGACCTCTAGAGATAGCGGCACCTTGAAAACCGTTGCGTACACCACTCGGCCACGGAAGTCGTCAAATGTCGTCAAAGTAAAAAAAAAAACCAAGATGGCGGCCAACTTTTTTGTTTGTGGGCAGATTTTGATGAAACTCGATTTTTAGTACTATTTTTACAAGAAAACTGTAACACAATGTTAAAAAAAATATAAACCAAGATGGCGGTCAACTTTTTTGTTTGTGGACTGATTTAGATGAAACTCGGTTTTTGGTACTATTTCGTCAAGAAAAGAGTAACGCAATGTTAAAATAAATCAAAGTCCAAGATGGCGGCCACCTTTTTTTCTTGTCGGCCGATTTTGATGAAACTCGATTTCTAGTACTCTTTTGACAAGAAAACAACAACGCACTGTTAAAAATATAAAATATCCAAGATGGCGGCCAACTTTCTTGTTTGTGGGCTGATTTCGATGAAACTTGGTTTTTGGTACTATTTCGTCTAGAAAAGAGTAACGCAATGTTGAAAAAATTTAAAATACAAGATGGCGGCCACCTTTTTTTCTTGTCGGCCAATTTTGATGAAACTCGATTTCTAGTACTCTTTTGACAAGAAAACAACAACGCACTGTTAAAAGCCAACTTTTTTGTTTGTGGACTGGGCTGATTTCGATGAAACTCGGTTTTTGGTACTATTTCGTCAAGAAAAGAGTAACGCAATGTTAAAATAAATCAAAGTCCAAGATGGCGGCCACCTTTTTTTCTTGTCGGCCGATTTAATGAAACTCGATTTCTAGTACTCTTTTGACAAGAAAACAACAACGCACTGTTAAAAATATAAAAAATCCAAGATGGCGGCCAACTTTTTTGTTTGTGGGCTGATTTCGATGAAACTTGGTTTTTGGTACTATTTCGTCTAGAAAAGAGTAACGCAATGTTGAAAAAATTTAAAATACAAGATGGCGGCCACCTTTTTTTCTTGTCGGCCAATTTTGATGAAACTCGATTTCTAGTACTCTTTTGACAAGAAAACAACAACGCACTGTTAAAAGCCAACTTTTTTGTTTGTGGACTGGGCTGATTTCGATGAAACTCGGTTTTTGGTACTATTTCGTCAAGAAAAGAGTAACGCAATGTTAAAATAAATCAAAGTCCAAGATGGCGGCCACCTTTTTTTCTTGTCGGCCGATTTTGATGAAACTCGATTTCTAGTACTCTTTTGACAAGAAAACAACAACGCACTGTTAAAAATATAAAAAAATCCAAGTTGGCGGCTGGTGGAGACAATGAAAACTCCACGTTTTATATTAATTATTTATTTTAGCAAGGCGCACACTGTTACTTATACAAGATGGGAGACCAAAGAGAGTGACATGTCTGGCCGGGTTGCCAGGCTGCAGAAATACAGACTAGTTAGATACATTACTAATGTACAATTATTTTATGTTTGCAACATAAGTTGGGGCGGCCAAATGCCTTTGCAATTATACATATTGCTAAAATTAAACAATTGATTCGAATATTTTTGCTGCAAACATGGTTAAATTAAACTTAACGATGAATTACAAACCAGTGATAACCATCACATGGAGTTAAATATGCTACATACATACTTAAGTTAAACAGTTGGCGTTTGTTACGCACACAGTAAAGTTAAAATACATAACAGTGATAAAAATCACATTGTCTGCCCTACGACTGGGTCTTGGGATCAGAAACTGCTAAAACGTAGCAGTCTCTACAGACTTGAATATTGGCTATGAGCTACTACATGCATACTTAAACTAAACAATTGGCGTTCGATACGCGCCTTATGAAATGGAAATACAAAATAATTATAAGAATCGCCTTGTCTGCCCTACGACTGGGTCTTGGGATCAGAGACTACATTAGAGTAGCCTCCACAGACTTATACATCGCATAATTGCGAATTCAGTCGTCAATGGGCAATACAATCACCTTAGAGACCGCTCTTGTGTGAGTTTTGCCATCAGCCGTTCTTATCTCTATCACACGAACCTTTGTGTCCAAGCCAGTGAACACTTTGGAGATTCTACCTGTGGGCCATTGAAAGGGCGCTGTGTTTGGATTACGGAGAAGTACTAGCATACCTTCTTTCAAGTTGGGATATTCCTTTTGCCATTTAGTTCTTTTGTTTAACAAGGCTAGATATTCATTTGACCATGCTCTCCAAAAATGCTGTCGTACTTGTTCGCAACACCTCCAGAGGCGCAGTCTGTTTGCGGGAATGTCAATACAGTTCTGTTCTGGATAAGAAGTTGGAGCGCAACCAATTAGGAAATGACCTGGTGTAAGATACGAATAATCTGAGGTATCGTTAGATAAAGCGACTAATGGCCTTGAATTTAATATTGACTCTATTTGGCATAAAATTGTCTGGTATTGTTCATAAGTGAATATTTTGATACCAGTTACTCTTTTTAAATGAAATTTTACTGACTTGACCGCCGTCTCCCACAAACCTCCGTGGTTGGGGCTGTATGCAGGGATAAATTTAAATATTATGCCTTTGGTTAATGCCAAATCTAAAACATTATTTTGAAATGAAGAGTTTTTATGCAACTGATAGAGCTGATGTAATTTATTGTTAGCTCCTTTGAATGTTGAGGCGTTGTCACAGTGTATCACAGAGGGTAGGCCTCGGCGCGAGATGAACCTTTTTAGAGCCGCCAGAAAGGCTTCAGTGGTCATGTCTGAAACTATTTCGAGGTGCAGAGCCTTGGTGGTGAAGCAAACAAATACGACAACATAGCCTTTTCTAATTAAGCTGCGTCTTACTGTGGAGTTTTTAACTTCAAACGGCCCGCAGTAATCCAAACCGACCCTTTCAAAGGCCCTGGCAGGTGTCACTCTTTCACGGGGCAGAGAGCCCATGAGCTGCTTGGCACTGTCAGCCTTATACCTATGACAGATAATACATTTGTGTAAGACACTTTTAATTTCTCTTATACCATTTACAATGTGGTATTTTTGCGACAAAGTACTTAATAAAAGTTTTAATCCACCATGCAAGAATGACAGGTGTTGATTAAGAATTATTATTTTGGTTAAGTGACATTTATTAGGCAATATTATTGGAAATTTCTTTGCAAAGGGAAGATCTGAATTTTGCAGTCTGCCACCTACACGGAGAAGGCCATTTGCGTCTATGAAGGGATACAATGACTTTAAGTTAGAATTAACTTGTTTGTTATTTTTTAATAGCTTTATTTCTTCATAAAAATGAACGGATTGAACGCTTCTAATGGCAGTGTTTAAAGCAGATTGAAATTCCTTTGCAGTGAGATTTCCAACATTATTAGGAATGCGCTTACATTTGTTTATGAATCTTAAGACATAGCAAGTTACTCTTAACATTTTATGCAGACTTGAATACTTAGTAAATAATGGCAAAGTGTTATCATTATTTGTGATTGTATGACATATGTTTTCAGTGATGTTACATTGAATTGGAAACTCTAATTTAACAGTGTATGAATTACAATCGGTTTTAATTTCTTGCAAATAATCGGGGCCCTGCCACCACATTTTATTGTTATGCAATTCTTGGGGGTTGACACCCCTTGACAGTATATCAGCTGGGTTTAATACGCCTGGCGTGTGGTGCCATATCATATTTGCTGTGTTCGCAGCAATTTCTTTGATTCGATTGGCAACATAGGCTGGTAATTTATGAAGACTAGAATTTAACCATCCCAACACAATTTGAGAATCTGAAAAAAGGTTGATTGTTTTTATATTTGGTAGAATTTTGGATATTTTTAAAATTAATTTTGCTAACAGTAATGCACCATTTAATTCAAGTTTTGGAATAGTTAGTTTGGAATTTAAAGAAGCAATTCTAGACTTTGAACACAGCAAATATGATTGGCTTACACCAGCTATTGTTATTTTTGCATAAATACAACAACCGTAGGCTTCTGCAGACGCGTCACAGTAACCATAGAGCGCACATTCATCTGCTTCGGAAAGTTGTAAGTTGCGTGGAATTATGAGCTTGGGCATGTTGGAAATTTTACTATGAAATTCTAACCAAGCTTTAGTTAATGAGTCAGGCAAAGGATCATCCCATTCTAAGTTATGCTGCCAAATCTGCTGAAGTATTAGTTTTGCTCTAACTGTAATAGGTCCAGCGAAACCTAGTGGGTCAAAAAATCTGCTGACTGAGCTGAGGACACCTCGTTTCGTGAGCTTTTTTGGGGAGGTCACCATGTCTCCACCAAGCTCGAAGACATCATCTCTTGTGACGTATGAAAGTCCTAATGTTTTTACAATTGATAACTCCTGATCTAGATCACGTTGAGAAAGACCTAATTTTTCTTTTGGGATACTTTCCAGCAGTTGACCATCATTGGAGGACCACTTGTGTAACTCGAAGCTTCCTAGAGCCATTAACCCAACAAGTTCATTTTTAAGTTGCACAGCTTCGTTATAATTAGAAGCTCCGCATATTATGTCATCGACATAAGTCGATGATATAATAGCTTTGCTTGCTAGTGGGTAAGCGCTCTGATGCCTTCTAGCCAGCTCAATTAAGCACCTAGTGGCTAGAAAGGTCGAGCTTTTTAAACCGTATGTAATAGTTTGCAACTGCAAACATTGTAGAGGATGTTCCGGACTGTCTCTCCACAAAATATTTTGAAGTACCCTGTGTTCGGGCTGTATATTGATTTGACGAAAAATATGACGTATGTCGCACATTAATGTAATATTGAAAGTTCGAAACTGTATTAAAATGTCAAATAATTGATTTTGAACATTAGGTCCGTTGCATTGTATGTCATTTAAACTGGGATTGTTATGACTCTTAGCGCTAGCATCAAACACTACGCGCAATTTATTTGTAACTTTATCCGTGCGTAAGACTGCATGATGCGGAAGAAAGTATAAAGGTTGAGTATTTGTAGAATTGTCACCTATATTTATTGATTTTGCATGATGCAATTTTAAGTACTCATGTATGAACTCAATGTATAATTTGCGATATAATGGATCCTTAGAAAGGCGTTTTTCTAAATTGTAAAATCGTTGCAAAGCTACAGCAAACGAATTTGATGTATTAATATCACTCATACTCGCTTTGAGTGGCAACCCTACTTCAAAACGGTTATTTTGCAGAGTGACAGACTCCTGAAACACCCTCTCGCTGTGAGCGTGCTCGGGTAATGACTCTAGGAAGACTTCTGGAACCTTTTCAGTCTCCCAAAACTTTTTAACAATGTGATCCAGATCAGTGTCTACTACTGCATGCAAACTAGTTGC
Source organism: Crambus lathoniellus (assembly GCA_949710035.1). NCBI lineage: Eukaryota > Metazoa > Arthropoda > Insecta > Lepidoptera > Crambidae > Crambus > Crambus lathoniellus. The sequence continues at coordinate 9,932,202 of OX453321.1, forward strand.
TACGTTACAACATGGAAAGGAATCACCTGAGATGATGTATCCGAACCTGGTGTTGAGCATGATTGGATCTGATGGGCCTCCTTCAATCTTTCCATCTTGAAGCACACGAAAGAAGATGTCCGCGCCCAGCAGCAGATGAATTTCTCCTGGAATGTTATATTCATTATCAGCTAATGCAATGTTTTTTGGTATCAGTGCTTTGGAAATATCAAATTGTCTTTGTGGCAAAGGAGAGGTTATTTTATCAACAATGGAACAAGTAACGTTTATATTAAAATTCTGAGTTAAAGAGTGTATTGAAATATTTATTGCTTTATCTATTTTATTTAATTTGTTACCTAATGTTAGTATTTGTTTTTCACATTTAAATGGTTGTAAGCCTAATTTGGTTAGTAATTTAGTTGTAATAAATGAGGTTTGACTTCCTGAATCAAGCAATCCCCGTACAATAATCTTGTTCCCGGCTGCATCGTTTACTAATACCTTAACAGTCGGCAGCAAAACTTTAGGTTGGGACATCTGACTAAAGTAAGAACTCATTGAGTGCTCTTCAACAAAAGTTTCCCTTTTGTCTGACACATGCAACAGTGTATTGTGGTCCTTTGACTTGCAAATGCCACATTTGAAACTGTAACGACAGGGCTTTGAGTGTATACCTAAACATATTACACAGTGTTTATTTTTATTAACATGTTCAAGCCGTTTCTCAACTGACATGAGCACAAACTTAGGACATTTAAATAATCTGTGAGAATCATTACAAATATTGCAATGTTTTGAAACAGCTGATTGTTTGTGGTCAACGACCCCTGCTAGTGTTACACCCTTTGGTTTTGACTTTTCACTATGCATAGGGCTTACTTCCATTGATACAGCTCGTTTATCCAAAAACTCCAATAGATCACTAAATAACGGCATTGTAGAAGCACAATCCCTCTCAGAATGAAACAGCCGCACAGTCAAAGGATCTAATTTACGTGAGACAAGGCACATTAAAATGGAATCCCAGTGTTCAACGGGTTGTTTTAGGTTTTTGAGTGCTGCTAATTGTTGTCTTATTCGCGTTGTAATTTCCCTTAACTGTGGGGCAGCTGCACGCTGAAGAGGTTGCAAATCTAATAAGTTGTTAATGTGTTTTGAAATTAATAAAGATGGATTGTCATACCTTTTAGTTAATAACTGAAGAGCTGACTTATATGACTCATCACCTGCTGGCAGGCCCTCGATTATTTGCAAAGGCTCACCCTTGAGTAAAGTTCTCAAGTAATACATTTTCTCAGTTGAGGTTAGTTTAGAGTCTTTATCAATGATTGCTGTAAATAATTCCAAGAACGACTGAAAAGCACTGATATCACGCCCGTCAAACGGTTGAATATTGATTGCGGGTAAGTTTAAACACTTTTTTGCACTTAAATTGCCGACACTTTTTTCACTTTCCTGTGATAGTGATTGTTTACGTTTTCGAATTGTAGCACACAGACGAAAGTAGCGATCTTCCAGCGGTCCTGACTCGTCGTCTCTGTCATCTATACAGAGAATTTGTAACTGTATGTCCTGCAGCTTGATGTATTGCGCCTTGAGGCCGCATTCCCTCGCCTCAAGCTCTTCAATTTCGAGATCTGTGCTCGCGTCGAAATACGCTTCTAGGCGAGTAAAGAAGCTTTTGCACTGGCCGCGCGCAGCTCGCAATTTCTTAAGCTCCTCCGACGTTGACATCTTGATGCCTTTGGTGGATTTTATTGATGTATCGCTCCCACTGCTGGTCAACTCGGAATCCGAGAGTTCGGACGACGAAGACGATGACATGCGCCTGTCACGTCAACTCGCCAAGCCGGAGATGGCGCGAACGAAGCGGGATGGCAAAGGCCCTCTCCACAAGAGCGAGCGAGAAGGCAAATACAGGAACGACGAACGAGGTTAAAATGGCCGACCTTTTGTAATTCACATTACATAAAATTGAATGCTAACATTTTATTTATTTTATTTTATTTAGATTGTGTGTGTGCGCCTTGCTTTTTATTTGATTGATAAAATTATTAAAATTGTGATAACACTTTGTTTACGATGCGCGGTACGGGACTCGTACGCATCGCAACACGCGGCCACGCCGGCCGGCGCTTGATGTACCTAATATACGACGCTCGGACGGACACTCGCATTTTATGCACTTCACATCACACTGATCACCTAATTTTCGGCACCAATTTGGTGGAGACAATGAAAACTCCACGTTTTATATTAATTATTTATTTTAGCAAGGCGCACACTGTTACTTATACAAGATGGGAGACCAAAGAGAGTGACATGTCTGGCCGGGTTGCCAGGCTGCAGAAATACAGACTAGTTAGATACATTACTAATGTACAATTATTTTATGTTTGCAACAGCGGCCAACTTTTTTGTTTGTGGGCTGGGCTGATTTCGATGAAACTCGGTTTTGGTACTGTTTCGTCAAGAAAAGAGTAACGCAATGTAAAAAAAAAAATTCAAGATGGCAGCAAGTTTTTTTGTTTGTGGGCCAATTTTGATGAAACTCGAAGTCTAGTACTATTTTGACAAGAAAACAGCAACGCAATGTTAAAAATATTAAAATATCAAAGATTGCGGCCAACTTTTTTGTTTGTAGACTGATTTCGATGAAACTCGGTTTTTTGTACTATTTCGTCAATAAATTATTTTTTAACATTGCGTTGCTGTTTTCTTGTCAAAATAGTACCAAAAACCAAGTTTCATAAAAATCGACCCACAAACAAAAAAGTTGGCCGCCATCTTGGACTTTTTTTATTTTTAAAAGTGCGTTGTTGTTTTCTTGTCAAAATAGTACTAGAAATCGAGTTTCATCAAAATCGGCCCACAAACAAAAAAGTTGGCCGTCATCTTGGATTTTTTTATATTTTTAACATTGCGTTGCTGTTTTCTTGTCAAAATAGTACTAGACTTCGAGTTTCATCAAAATCGGCCCACAAACAAAAAAATTGGCCGCCATCTTTGATTTTGTTTTTTTTTTACATTGCGTTACTCTTTTCTTGACGAAATAGTACCAAAAACCGAGTTTCATCGAAATCAGCCCACAAACAAAAAAGTTGGCCGCCATCTTTGACTTTTTTTATTTTTAAAAGTGCGTTGTTGTTTTCTTGTCAAAATAGTACTAGAAATTGATTTTTATCAAAGTCGGCCCACAAACAAAAAAGTTGGCCGCCATCTTGGATTTTTTTATATTTTTAACATTGCGTTGCTGTTTTCTTGTCAAAATAGTACTAGAAATCGAGTTTCATTGAAATCGGCCCAAAAACAAAAAAGTTGGCCGCCATCTTGGATTTTTTTATATTTTTAACATTGCGTTGCTGTTTTCTTGTCAAAATAGTACTAGAAATCGAGTTTCATTGAAATCGGCCCAAAAACAATAAAGTTGGCCGCCATCTTGGATTTTTTAATATTTTTAACATTGCGTTGCTGTTTTCTTGTCAAAATAGTACTAGAAATCGAGATTCATCAAAATCGGCCCACAAACAAAGAAGTTGGCCGCCATCTTGGACTTTTTTATTTTTAAAAGTGCGTTGTTGTTTTCTTGTCAAAATAGTACTAGAAATTGAGTTTCATCAAAATCGGCCTACAAACAAAAAAGTTGGTCGCCATCTTGGATTTTTTTATATTTTTAACATTGCGTTGCTGTTTTCTTGTCAAAATAGTACTAGAAATCGAGTTTCATTGAAATCGGCAAACAAACAAAAAATTTGGCTGCCATCTTGGTTTTTTATCATTTTTGACATTGCGTTGCTATTTTCCTGTCAAAATAGTACCAAAATCCGAGATTCATCAAAATCGGCCCACAAACAAAGAAGTTGGCCGCCATCTTGGACTTTTTTATTTTTAAAAGTGCGTTGTTGTTTTCTTGTCAAAATAGTACTAGAAATTGAGTTTCATCAAAAACGGCCTACAAACAAAAAAGTTGGTCGCCATCTTGGATTTTTTTATATTTTTAACATTGCGTTGCTGTTTTCTTGTCAAAATAGTACTAGAAATCGAGTTTCATTGAAATCGGCAAACAAACAAAAAATTTGGCTGCCATCTTGGTTTTTTATCATTTTTGACATTGCGTTGCTATTTTCCTGTCAAAATAGTACCAAAATCCGAGATTCATCAAAATCGGCCCACAAACAAAAAAGTTGGCCGCCATCTTGGATTTTTTTTATTTTTAACAGTGCGTTGTTGTTTTCTTGTCAAAATTGTACTAGAAATCGAGTTTCATCAAAATCGGCCCACAAACAAAGAAGTTGGCCGCCATCTTGGATTTTTTATTTTTTTAACATTGCGTTACTCTTTTCTTGACGAAATAGTACCAAAAACCGAGTTTCATCGAAATCAGCCCACAAACAAAAAGTTGGCCGCCATCTTGGATTTTTTTATTTTTAAAAGTGCGTTGTTGTTTTCTTGTCAAAATAATACTAAAAACCGTGTTTCATCAAAATAAAAAATCATAAAAGCTACCTCCACGTGGTGATGGCGAAGTAAGCTAAAACTTGAAGTTTTTGTCTGTGTGTCTGTCAGTTGTCCGAGCCTCTGAAATATAGCGGTTGCCGATTGGCAGTGGAAAATAGAGACCTTATTTCTATAGAAATAAGGCAGCATTTAGTTGGCATGTCGGGTGCCTCGAGGCCCCCGCCGATGCTTCACAGGTACTGCAATGAGTGAAAGTTAACATTATGACGTCACACGTGCTCAAGTGTGTTCGGGAGCTGTTTTGGCGTGTCTTCGGTTCGATTCAAATACTAATTTTTATTTTGATATAACTTTTGAATTATTGCAAAAAAAATAAAAATAGTTTATTAGAAAACTTATATTAAGATCTTTTGATTAATCACAAGAAAAAAAAAATTACATCCCTAATTTGAGCTTTTCTAATATGGTACTTGTACCTATTTTAGTCCAAGGGGCCTTAACTTTATACATAACTAGCGGCCGCCCGCGGTTTCACCCGCGTAGTACCCGTTCCCGTGGGAATATCGGGATAAAATATAGCCTTTGTCACTCGGGAAGACTGTAGCTTTCTAACGGTGAAAGAATTTTCTAAATCGGTCCAGTACTTTTTGAGTTTATTCGTTACATACAAAAATACAAATCTTTCCTCCTAATAATATTAGTATAGATAGATATACCACAAAAAAAAACAAATGCGCTTTAAAAATTATTAGTATCCACAACACACAACACAACATAATTATAACCGAGACGGACGCCCACCACCCCGAGATACGGTATGCAGAATGCGCGGAAAAGAGACAGGAGACCATTGATGCGATGCAGGAGACAATAGGGTAACCCAATTATGTGGTAAGTGCTTAATTCAAAACCCTTTCGATACGGTAAGCCCATTGGAAAGAAGTTAAGTTAATTCGAAAGGGTTACCCTTTCTTGAGTCTTACACTATCGATAGGGTAACCCTATAATACGGTTACCCTTTAACAAGGTTTCCCTAATAATAAGCTTAATCAAAAACAGGGGTTTTCCGGTCCCTGCCTGCAGCGTTTGAATGAACCGGCCGCGCCTGACATTCGTTTTTTTATAATAATAAATACATAATAAATCAATTTTCGCAATCACAACAATTATCTAAGCCCATGTAAATTTCATTAAGGAAATGTGTCATGCGAAACTTGTTAACTGATAAATATTTACTACATAGATACTAGGATCAAAAAGTTCCAGGAATTGTTAAGGTGTTATTTTTATGATTACTATTCTAATACTAATTTAAGTAAGTAATACGTTATTTTAAGGTTCCGCACATAATGCCGGAGCGCAGCGGAGCGGAGCGGGCTGTCCAGTCAAAATAAATGTTTTTGTATGGAGTAGGTTGCAATTAAAGCACTTCGGGTGATAATTTAGAATAACATAAATGAATACTTGAAAAACCGGAAATCAGAATAATCCCTGATATTAACTAGGTAAGTAGGTACTTGTTGGTTAATTAATCAATAAAGTTAGAAAATACAATTTGGATGTGAACAAAAAATGGAAAACTGGTGATTTTGTTCATGTTAGAGTCTTTTAGAATGCTTTCATTGAGGAATAAAAAATCTATTGTGAAGGTAATTTTTTTCGAATATTCTATATCAAATTGTTTCTAACTTTAAGCATAACAATAGTGGCACTCCGAGTGATATTTAATCGTGATAGAAAAAACGTCGTAATGTGCAGAATATTGTTCTTTCATCAGGGATTACTTGCTTATCATAATCTAATTTAAATGGTATCCATAGATTCAATTATAATATTCACCTGAAGTGCCTTTTTTGTCTAATAAATTATAAACGGCCAAAACACAACTTTAGGTATTTCTCACGAACGCGCACCAGTACCTAGGTATACCTACAAAATCACGATGAGTGCTCAAAAACATGGCAATACTATTATTTAAAAATAAAATATTTAAAGGTGCAATTAATGTGACCTCAAACCTTATTTTGATTAGACTACTGCATCGCAGCGCAAAATGCGTACATAGCACATAGTGACGGGCCGGGCCGCAGCGCATTGACGGATTTTGAATACTTACAGTGTACAGCCGGCCAAGAAAGTGGTCTACCAGTTTTGACAGTAGTTCCCGTGTCAACAAAATATCGCTAAAGGCGAATCTTTAAAATTGTTTGTTAACTAAGAAAACTGACATGAAATCATAGAGCAAACACACAATGTTATTTTCGCCTTTGTGACCTATGTGTTAGATCATAATTTGCAACAACAAACAACCCTCACAGTTTTTCATAAACTTCAGAACTAAGGAGGTTTTTTAAAGTAGAAAACTCTTTCACTGGATAAGAACATATAATATCACTGACATATTAATGTCACAGGTATTTTCCTAAACTCCCTAAACCAAAGTAAAATTTATTCATTATTTTACTACAATGCCTCGAAATTTATCCATAGCCGAGAGAGCTCAAATAATCGCACTTTACAAAGATGGATTCAATATTATTGAGATTTCTAGAGAATTAAATGTGTCTTATGGTTCAGAGACGATGGAACCGCAACTAAAGAACAGCAGAAGCACTGCAAGGGCAATGCAATGAGGTATGGGAGGAGTCTGACATCTGCTCGAGGCTGGTGGGCTCAATGAGGGTCCGACTCCGAGAAGTCATAGAGGCAGATGGCGGCTACACAAGATTTAAACATTTTTTTTTAAGTGATTTATTCCATGTGAAAAATAATATTTTTAACAACCAAATAATTAGCATTTTCACTACCGCTTCTTGTTACAACCCTTGTCCCGTACTTTTCTAATCGAGCAAAGTGGATATCATTGGGGGAGGCCTACGTTTAGCAGTGGAGTAGTGGACATCCATTTATGCAAGATGTTAAACCAGGCGACTAAAAATTACTAGATTGAGCGACTAAAAATACTAAGTGAGCAGCGGAAAAATAGGTTTAGGTTAGGTTAGATTGGCGACAGTCGCTCACCTAGTAATTTTGGTACCCTAAAATGTTTTTTAGTAGACCGGTTAGTTACTATCCTTACAAAAATACCCCTAAATACTGAAATTGGAAATTCATTATCGATAACAGAACAACTTTCCCAAGGAACATTATACAGATAGATTGTGAGGAGGCGCCCTCCCTCTGTCCTGCCCCCTCTCGAGCTTTCGAGCTCGATAGGGGGCCGGAGCAGGGGTTAGAACCGCCCAGCCCTGACGCGAAGCCTATTAGGCTTGGTGGGAGGGCTGGGCGCGGCGAGGGACAGGCCCCGAGTCTGACCGAGTCCAACATGCCGTGTGTATACGTAAAGACAGTATTTGCCCTCACTATAAAAAAAAAAAAATATATAAAAAAAAAAGGGCGGTTGCAGATTAGCGTTTTATACGCGCGTATAAGCTCGTTTTCGGAAGCGCAATGTAGACGCGTATAGTACAGGTGCGCCTTTTGCCACACGCGCGACTCGCGACTCGTACGAGCGTTGACGTGCTTGTATGCTCGTATAAGCGCGAGCCATACGCTAATCGCGCAAGGTTCGAGCGAACACGCCGAAATATGCCCGTTTACGCGCGTTCAGTTTTTTGAAGTCCGTATTGTGGCTCGCGTGAAAGCGCGTATGCCGAAACGACCGTATACGCGCAGAAAAAAACGCCAGTTTGTAACCACCCTTATACCGCAATATTAGAATCAAGAATTTTGTATGTTGTTGATGAGAATCAATATTCGACGATTCGAAATTCGAAAAACGAATTCGCGAAGTGTCATAAAATTCAAGCAAAGTGTAACGGTTCAGAATCGCACCTGAACTATCTCGAATATTTCTTAAAGATTTAAAGTCAAAATATATTAATGTTACTTACCTCAATAACTTTTTAATACACTGGACAGCAAATAAACCGAGCCACCCGTTACCTAGGCTCTCTAATTAGATTTTCTCAAAAACTAAAAAACCTACAATTATCAAAGTTGTACCTACAGAAAGTGCGTTTCATGGTGATTAAAATGAAAGGAAACTCATTGGGTTTAATCAATATTTCAGTGTTTATTAAGGATTTTACAAAGAAGAGTCGTTTTCCAGTCGTGACAATCGTTAGTAATGATAAAGTGAAAAAAAAATTAAAGCCAAAAACAAAGATAAAATAAAAAAAAATTTTTTGATCAATATTCCGTATTCCCTCCCCTTGCTCGGATAACTGCCAGCATCCTTGTATTCATCGACCTTACGAGCCTGACGATAAAATCTTGAGGAATTGTATTCCACTCCTCTTCAATTGCGATTCGCAGCTCTGGAAGCCTTGTTGGAGCAGGTACCCGGGCTCGAACCCGACGTTTCAGCTCATCCCACAAGTGTTCTATCGGATTCAAGTCCGGGCTTCGAGCTGGCCAGTCCATCGTACGAATGCTGACGTCGCGTAGATACTGGGTCACCACATGAGCAACATGAGGCCGTGCATTATCATGCATCAATTGCATATCCTGTCCGATATATCCTGCGTAAGGTACCACATGGTCTGCGAGGATTTCAGTAATGTAGCGATGAGAAGTCAGTCCACGTGTACGGCCCGTCGGTTCGATGAAAACTAACGCTGTATGTGCTGTTAACGAGATGCCGCCCCAGACCATTACAGATCCTCCTCCATAAGCAACAGTTTCCTCGATGCAACACTGAGAATAACGTTCTCCAGGGCGACGATATACTCTCTGACGTCGATCACTTCCATGTAGACTCACCCTGGTCTCATCAGTGAAGAGTACATTACTCCACTGCTCTAATGTCCAATCCCTATGCTCTCGAGCAAATTCAAGTCGTGCTCGACGGTGTGCTACCGTTAATGCTGGGCCTGTTGCAGCTCTTTTTGGGGTCAGGTTCCGTTCAGCAAGTCTCCTTCTGACGGTATCTGAACTTATGACCACTTGGCGTTCGTCACGCAGACTTTGTTGGACTTGAACTGCGTTGAGGTGGCGATTTCGCAGAACAGTAAGGTGGATATAACGATCATCTGCTGCTGATGTAGCCCTAGGTCTGCCCGTACCTGGACGGCGATAGAATGCTCCACTCTCTAGGTATCGTCTGTATACTCGTTGCACCGAAGATCTGCTGATTCGAAGCGTTCGAGCGACTTCACGTTGCGCGATGCCTGCTTGAAGTAATGCTACAGCTTGAGCTGCTTCCTGAGGTGTTGTATCCATTATTAATTGAAAAAAGTAGCAAAAACACACGCGTCTGAGCAAACGATGGACAAAAACTAAAGAAATGATAAAAAATATCCGACTACCCTCATTGTAGAGAAAAAGAACGCTAATTTCAAACTCTGGCGAAAACAGAGCAAATCGTTAGCATTGTGTTTGTTGCTTGATTACAATGTGAGTTGAAGGTACTTTCGAATTAATTTGTAGTCATTTTAATCACCATGAAACGCACTTTTTGTAGGTATAACCTTTGATAGTTGTAAGTTTTATACTTTTTGAGAAAATCGAATCAGAGTTCCTAGGTAGCGGGTGGCTCGGTTTATTTGCTGACCAGTGTAGTATAAATAGATCCTGGTGTAGGAATAAATCACAAAATCAAATTGGGTTGTGTCAACTGGGTTGTATTGAACAAAATTAGCCATTTACCATGTTATTGCGCTGAGAATTTGCTTCATACTTTGTCAACACAGAGTAGATAGGTGAGAGATTCTGTCTATAAGGCTTGGGGCTTGTTTAGTGGTTTCAGATTACTTGAGGTAAACACTGAAAAAGAAACGGGTTAATAGTAGTAGAGCAACTGTGGTCATTTGCATTTAATTTGGAAGTTAACACTTAAAGTTTTATTATGATTAATCTGAGGAAGTTAGATACAGTAAATTTGTTTGAATTAGCGAGAAAATATAGTTAATAAATACCTGAGATTCAGGGATTGAAACAATGGTGTTTCACAATAGTTGGACTCTGTGACAAATTATTTCATATAAGAAGATGCACTTTGTTGAGGGTTTTGTCAATCGAATTTGCTTCACGGGAGTGTGGACAATACTTGTATTTCGATATTGTTTCACGAAATAATCGACACGAACTGTTATTAGTTAGTAAAATTATAAATCTTGGAGCATGTTAATTTAGACATATTTGTAAACTGACAGGTTCTAAAACAGAGTTTGTAGGCATGCTTTTGAATACAGGCTGCGTGTTAGTGGCACAATATGTGTTCGGCATATTTATTGGTTACACATGTGAACTTTGGTTTAATTACATCACATCAGTCTAATTATTATGTTTGGAGCTAAATATTTATTTTATACAATGTTAGCAAAATACTGAAATAGGTTATGACAAGTAAACAAAGATGCTCCTAGCGGCAGAGTTGAGAACTAAGACAAGTCAAATGACATCACATAAATATAGCGAGAAGTTTTTACTCACAGAATGTTAAATTAACATTATGTATAACTTAAATAAAAATATGGGTTAAATAATCAAAAGTACAGAATATTGGTTTCTATCTTAGATAAGGTTCAAAGTTTCAAATATGGGGAATGTATATTGGCTAGAGGTGATACGTTCGGAAATTATGTTCGAACAATTACTATTTTGATAATAGTTTTCATTCGTAAATAATAAAAAAGGGATCATACAAAATAATGTGTTTATATTATGTGAGTAGGTAATATTTTGAATAGTTTAGTAAATTCTATAACTTAATATTAGATAGTCTTGTAACTATCAAAGGTTTCTGAACGAAAGCCAAGCGGGGCGTTCAGGATGTTTGAAATGGTTTGGCGTTAGACGCTAGATGGCCTATCACATTTTCGGGGGGTGAATAGGGATTTTCAATGAAACGTCTCCTATTGGGTAGGCAGGAATAGTTGGGTTGCCATGTTGAGAGAAATAAATACCTTATTTATAAAACAAACTAAATGTTTTATCTTTTGGGAAAAGGGGTAATTATTGATGTATGGTATTCACACAAGATTAAAAGTAAGATACTTTAATTGTTGTAAAGCGGAAAAAGAAATATTTATAGGAAATAAAATTGGGAAAAATGAATAATAATTATTCCAGAATGTACAATTAAGACATTAAAACTAATAAACCTTAGTCAAATTAGTATTTCGAAGTTAAATTATTAGACATGAGACATTTAAGAGACGGATTAGAAATATACTGAAAAGCTTCCATTAAACATAGGGGTAAAATTTCCCTGAGAGTGGGGAGAATTTCTAGGATGTAAGAAAATGACAGGACTCTATGACGATAGAGTAGGGATGTGGGACGCCACTTTTTGGCGCGGTTTGAGTAGGTCTATATAAGCAAAAAGGACGCGACGCCCGGTCTTATTTCTCCGGCATAGACTTCGAGGCAACACGTATGGAAGACGAAGCACTTTTTGAAGAAGTTTTCATTTTAAATCAAGCCAGAAGTAGTCTTCAAGCAAGTGTACAGAGAGTCCTTGCCACCATAGGGCGTTTATTGGGTTCGCGATCTTTTAAACGTTTTAATTTTGGAATTCTGACTGGTAAATTGGATCCGAAATTAAAAGGTCTAGTTTGTTTACAGAAAGCATTTCAATTAAAGTAAATTATTCCCAAGTAAAATCCTAGAAAATGGGCTTAATTTGAGTCAGAGAGGGTTGGAAGCATAGAGTTTGTTTCTTCAGGAGTACATGCTTATGTCTCCGGGCTCCAGGCAAGGCTCACGGGAGGTCGCTAGGTAAAGAAAGTCTGGCATTGTGGAGTGTCAGATGGGCGTTCAATGGATAACGCTTAGTAATTTCCACATGGTTTGATCAGGCGGGCTGTTTTCATTGACAGTTTTTCAGTTAACACGTCTGATGGCGCGGGGCGTATGCCCCAGATTTGGAGGCAGTTGCGGCCTGATTGAACCATACCTACCTGTAGGGTGTCTATCTGTTCCCTTCCCAAGCAGATGGACCACGGCATGAGCGATAGGATTCTAGGGGGCCCTCTCACCCAAACTTGACAGAATTGGGGCGTCAGAACTGGCGATACAGGCGCCAGGTTTGTGTTTGATAGGAAAGTCGCATTTAGTCGGAAATTAGGCAGGTAGGTACATACTTAGAATCACGAGCTAGGTAACTCGAAGACTTTTGTTCTGGCAGAAAGGGGGAGGTCTGCTAGAGCAAGGCTACGAGGGGAGTCTGGTATACAGAGTAGGTAGAATGAGTAGGGTCGCTGTAGGTCTATAAGTAGCATTATGTGTTATTACAAATATATCTACGATCAAATCCGAATATTGTTGACATCCCTAGCCATAGATTCTTGTGACAGACGAACAAACCCGGGCAATTTGACAGAATGATTATAGATAGTTGGGAAAAGTCCGATTGACAGTTTCCAGCAAAATGGCTGTCTTTTATCTAACAAAATAATGTTACATCTTAAGAAGAGAGATTAGGTAAACTAGTGCTTTCAGTATTTGGGAAATGATTTGTGAAGTAACAATACTAGTGGAACAGTCCAAAGAGCTTGATTAGAGTAATCTTTATAGGTTCACGCATTGCAAAGATATGAAGGTTGAAATAATCTATCAAACATAAGTGGAGAATCTAAATTTACCTATATATTTGGCTTGACAATAGGTAATATATTCCTATGATGCAAAAGGCACCTATAATAATCTATAAATTGAGCTGGTTGCGGAAGAGTTCTCTGGATCAGACTACTGCTATATTAGTGTATGAAAAGGATTTTGTTCGGTGGCGGGAGAAGATGTTTAAACTCGAAGGAACTCGGTGTAATGTTGACCAGTGTCTTATGAAAGCTGATGTTGATTCAAGGCTTTCCAGATACTAACCTATTGAGTTGGAACATGGTTCTAATTAGCCATAAATTATGTAAAGCTATCGGGGTGAGGCGAAAGCTTCTGTTCAATTTGGTTGGATTCTTAAGTTATTTCCAAGACCAGTCCAATGGTGAGATTAAGGATATATTACCATGAGTGAGATTCTTTAGAGACAAATTTTAACCAACAAGTTGCAAGAGTTCAATAAGATCCGAGTCAGACACGTAGACATAGCTAGGGAATTTAGTTCTACGGGGAAACTTGGTCATAGAAAAGGTTAGGAGAGTCTATATTTATATGTACTTACTATGAATTAGATTTGAGTTCTCTCCTCTCAGGAGTCAGACTTGCTGGTGCTCCTAATTTAAGCACTCAACCTGTTGGATTTATCCCTATAAGGATTATTCAACAAAAGGAAAAGGATATGTCAATTAACATTAATTTTTAACTGCTGCTGCCATGAAGGAGAAAGATCTCTTCATGTAGACCAGCAAGTCGCTTTGAAGCATTTAGCTTGGTCCTCTTTTATTTATATATACATAAAGAATTGACGAACATGACAGCTTGACTTTATATGTTGAAGTTTGTTTTTATATGAAAATGTAATAAAGCAGCGCCGGAGGAGGGATGTCCAAGTTTGGTGACGAGTTCCACTGTTATGGGCGGCGGAGGTGCCCTGACTTTACCGGTTAAATAATATTGCTGGAGCATTTGTATTAGGCAAAAATGGTGATTAAAATCAATAGTGACTCTCTTCACTTAATTATTATACCAATTTCCATCTCTGACTTTGCAAGCAAAACCATATGCTGAAGCTAATAGGTACTATTATAGATATAGTGTTTCCATCTTCCAATAGATATAACAAATTTTCATCTCTAACTTTGCAAGCAAGGCCATATGCCTAAGCTAGTAGGTACGGTTATAGATCTGATATAGTGACTCCGTCTTCCAATAGATATAACAAATTTTCATTTCTAATTTGCAAGCAAAGCCATATGCTAAAGCTAATAGGTACTATTATAGCAATGGTGTCTCCATCTTTATATAGGTATATCAAATTTCATTTCAAACCACACATGCCAATTTCACCTTAGGCCTTGCAAGCAAATCCGGATGCTGTGACTAGTTTCAGTTCCATTGTAACCTAAATTATTAAATTCCACCAGTTTTAATGGACAGTTAACCTTGGGTCAGTAACCAGAGAATTAGCATGGTGGACTCAGCAAAATAACTCACCAGGTTTTCAAAGTATATTGGATCTAGGAATCGGTTAGGACCTAAATGTTAAATGTCCAAGCAATGTAGGGGTAAACTAATGTTAGGTTTATACAAGAGTATTAACTTATTTTGAGTGTCTTGGTCGCTATAAATGAGGCTAGAAAACTAGAAGCAACGACCATAGTAGTATGAACAGCTGTTAAGTTGATGTAAGCATATAGGCAGTTCAAAGTATGAGTTAGTTAGTAGTAAGGTTAGTCTCTGTCGCTTCATTTAAAAGATCATGGGTCTACGCTTTACAACCAGGGTTCTCCGTTACGACGTCACAGGCCACTTCAGAGTTGATTCAGAGCGTCCATAGTAGTTTTCTATATATTCATCGGACAACAGTTAGGTATTACAGCGTTCAAGCTAGCTAGGTATTTTTGTAACTAATAGAATCCTTGACAGAGGTTCAGTATTAGCATAGAGTAAATACTAGAATGGTTTGTTAGTATATTTAGGTCATCTATTAGGGTTAAGCAGATAGAAAGTATGTAAAGGCAGTTGTTACAATTTAGTAGTGCCGTTACCAGGATTAAAAATTAACACATATTATAGCAAATCTTGTATAGGAATAAGAAAATAAGACTATACTTACAAACCTTTTTAATTAGTTTAGCATATAAATTACATTGGAGCTCTGAGTATTTCTGAAGGTAAGTGGCTAGTTTACATTGAGTTGGAATAGCCACAATTTGTTGTTTAGTGCAGAAGGAAAACTGAAGCGACGGGGTTAATATTAATTATTTAATTAAACTTGTCTGTTAAGCGTCTCTGGGCAGGATGGTTCTTAATAAGGGTCTTTTGAGAACTGTTCATAGGTCTTGATTAGGTCTAGTTAAGTATAGCAACTTGTTTTCTGAAATGGAAGAAATAATTCATTATTGTAATATGCTAGCAAAATCAAAAATATGAAAATGTTTATCTTTTCAGAGATTTCATAGGTAGTAATGTTGAAATTTAGTTAGATGAAATGCTAAGTTGGATTGCATTCTGTTAGAGAATAAATAATTAATCACATAATTAAACAAGTACTTACTGTTAATTGTTTTCTTATTAAAAAGAACAATAGTTATAATTCTTGAGTAACATCATATTGTGGTTTCATAGATTACCAATATTATCTCTGTTGAAATTCGTCAATAATTAGGTAATTTAATTGTCGAAAGCCGGGCAGGTGAATTCACAAACTTGTATAGTTGAAAGACGATAGAGACGGCTGTGGTAGAGGTTATATGGAGCTAATCAAAGAGCATGTATGGAGAGTGACATCTGTCATTAACAAGGTTGTTTTTCTCCTTAGCTCTGGGTAGGCGAACGGAAAAATTATGGGAAACTGTATGGACCTTGTTAAGGTTTGGAGAGATAGATAGGATTATTGTTTTCTTGTGGGTAACATAAAACATAATTGAGTGTAGTTCCTAGTAGCGTAATGTTTAATCCGTTGGTTAATTTTGACATACTTTGTATGGGCTTGCATATTTGTATACAAATAAATTATAGAGACACGTTATATGACAATGTAGTTCGGTTTTGATGTTTAGTAAAGACTTTGGGAGCTACCGCGTAACTTTATGGGTATGAACTTCATACGTTTTTGGGAACTTTGAGTCAATTTTATAAAGAAAATAGTCGCTATCGGTTCCTTGTTTTGTGACGTCGGGTATAACGATAACTGGCTAGCAACGTTCAACAGAGCAAAGCAGCAAAAATCTATCGGAATGGGGAATTCGAATGACAGTTGAAGCCCATACCCATATCCAGATTTTTTAGCCGGTAGCCCTCTGTTCACAAAATTAAATTTTGAGGTTGTTTCTTGGAAAGGTCGATATTTAAGAACATGAGTGACAGGATAGATTTTCTAGCTTCCAAAAGCTTCGCTAGATGGCGTTGAACGAAGTATGTACATGTCTATGGTATATTTTGGTATGAATCATATTTAAATTAAAAACCCAAAGGAAACTAATAATAAATTAAATAAGTACTACTGTGAGGAACAGAAACGAAATAGTTAAATTTAAAGATTAAGGTAAATAAATAACATCTGTCTGACGTTCCGTTTTACAAAAAAAAAAGGTCAAAGTAAAATTTCATATTCCGTACCTTCTAACTGCATAGATAGGTGGGACAGCGCCATCTAGTAATCGAGCTTTCAGGAAATCGCCCATTAGCACGGCATCACAAGAATGGTAGGGCGATAGTTACATTTTTACTCAACGGGGGTCGCCACGGGTAATTTCGATCGAGTGGAATTTGGTTAGTAACTTAAATGATAATAATAAATAAGGCAGAATGTTATTGATAAATGAGTTCTAGCAAAAACTTGTTTTGTTTTAAAAGGGGCAAATTCTTTTAGCTAACAGGGTAATTACGCTACTGCGTGATAGAGGTCGCTACCGGTAGGTTACGGAAAATTTTGGTCTATTAATGTTGATTAAAATGGGTTATGTTATGTATCAGAATCGTGTATGTGATGTGCGGTCCGAGATTGTAGTTTAAAGGCGTGTTTGAAAATGTTATAAAAAAAAAAATTTAGGATAGATGATGACATACATTAGGTGAAATAGCGGGTCTGTCTTCCTTGTAAATAATAGTACACACCGGGGCGTAATACTTAACGGCGTTGATAGCGGCATGCGCGTCCTGGCGCGTTTATGGTGTCGGGTTGGTGCGCTGAAACCCGAACGCACCTGCGTGTTACATCAAACGGCGCGCTGATTAGTGGCATTATGCGCAGGTGAAACCCGTGCATCAGTGTGAGACCATAGTTTGGCACAGATTAGATATTAGTTATTGGTGTCAAAGTGACAGATGACAGGGTTGTTGACGTTGGGGAGGGGGGCGATCACGTTGTTCTGTGGTGCGCTATTTTTATTGTTGTTAGGATATAAATCCAGACATGGCTTAAAGAACTCGCATCCAAGCCAAAAACATTGGAAAAAAAAAATGGTTGTTAGGAATGTTTTTGTTTTCATCAAGAAAATTTATGAATTATTAAAGGTTGAGTGTCATCTAAGTTTGTGAGAGTGTTGAAAATGCTGAAAATGTCTGAACCAATTTTTTTATTTAATTAATTCTATAGAAAGGATAGATCTGTGGTTGTGTTTATCATTATTGTGAAAATATAACCTAACAAAAAGGACATTTAAAAGTTATGCAAATAGGTTTTAGTGTAAATCATTGTAAGAGTTATGAATTTGAAGTAAGAAAATAGTATTTTAGTTAATATAAAGTTTGTACAAGGTATTTCAAAGGGGTAAAAAATTAAAGAGTTTTGGCTTGGTTGAAAAATGTGTCTTGTTATGAGAGTGATTTCTCATGGAAATAAGTGGATTATGAATGAAAACTGTGAAGAAGTGTTATGAGGTCTGGCTTTTCATGGAGTACATAAGAGAGGGGAGACCCTTTCTGACTTATAGATTGGATAACAACCATTTTGGTAAGTTAATCAGAGATTTAGTTTTAATTAAATTGTTGAAAATTTTTAGAATTAGACACAATTAGTACCTACTTGTATATGAAATATACAGCAGTGGGCGTCGTACGGCTGAAGTGATGATGATGATGATGATGATGATGTATATGAAAGGAACTGTTTGTGGACAGCTTAGACTCAAAGAGGGTAATTTTGTTTGAAGGGAACGGCTTTGCAATGCTAAATAAGTCAACGGATAACTTAGTAGGGGACGATTTGATTTTTCAAACGCTCGGTTAACCTAAAAGTTGAAAATAGTTCAGAATTAAAGAGAAATCTTGTCTTGATGAATGATAGAACTATTAGTTTGTATTTTGGGGTCGGTGATAAAGGTTTAAAGAAAAAAAATTAGATATGTCAGTGGGTAATGATTAGATTCCTAATTTAGTGGAAGAAAATTATATTGCTACAAACTAAAACAATGTTAGCTAGATTGTTAAATGTAGTTATGGATATATTTAAAAGGTAAGGTACCAATATTTAGTGGGTTTTGTATCAAGTTAGGACATTGAGGTAACATTACTTCTTACTTCTTAAAACTTGAAAAATAGCTATTTGGGTAAAAGAATGGTTTCTTTTACTAATAGTTAGGTATTAGAATTCATGAAATATGAACCAAAAGGAATTTGTTAGTGAAGATTTTGTATTGGCTAGATTAGAAACATTAGATTCAATGGTTTCTAATTTGAACAGAAAGTAGAGAGTATTTCATCTAAAATGGTTCAATGAGTTTGGAAAAACCATAATACGATAATTTCATAATTATTAAACAGTCTAATATTTGAACAAGAAGGGGAAAATTACTTGGTTTAGGTAAGTAATCGAAATTTTCATCCAGGAACATAAAAGAAACTTAGATGTCGGTTATAAGACTTGCAGAAATTTTATTATTTTAATTACAGTGGTTTTGATTTCAAGTAGGAGTTGTTGTTTGGATGAAAAAAAATATCCTAGAAACCAGAGCAATTATACAGATGCAGGAAAGGAAACTTATTTATACATGTTAATTTCAGTAGATTTATTTCAGTTTAAGAGGTCAAAGTTAGGGTATGTACACCAGTGCAACAAGTTATAGTAATGGTTATCCAGCGGTTAACCTAATGTAGTCATACATACTGTTAGGATATGGATGGATAAGTAGGGTTTACTAGGGTGGGGTTGTGTGTTAGTCCGAGACATTATAGATAAATAGGTACTTAACAAGAATAAAATAGGGTTAAATAATTCTTTACCTTTCGTTGAAATTTGAGTTAGAAAATTCAACGGCGGTTTAGGAAGAAATACAACAATTTTATAAATTAAATCAAGTAACTATTCTTATGTCAATGAGAATTATAGGAGATTGCTTGCCTAACTAATATTGCTTCTCTTAGGTATCCAGTTAAGTTTTATAGGTTGCTATGTCTAAAAGTAGGTAGTAAATATTACAAATTAGCTTAAATAGGTAAATAATGTAAGAACCAAGTGTGTCGGTCAGTTTGTCTGACAGTTTGGGGTCGCTGGCGTGATGTAGTGAACAACTGTTGACTATTTATAACTAGTTATGGGTAGCATTAGTGTTACAGGTATGCCGGGAATATTCATAGACTAATTGTATATTCTCTATATAGAAAAAAAAACAGATGGATTTAATTGAAACATAGTATGCCAGCAGTGGTCCTCGTTCACTTGACATGATGATGTTGAATAGGGGGTGGTGAATGGAGAAGGAAAAGAACTTTCATACAGGCGACGTGATTGGTTTGTTGTTCTTTTTATCAATCTTGGTTCTATATTAGTAACTAGATATACGTTCTTAGTTGAACCATTGGTTAATCTTAATAAATTACTTTGTGATAGGACTATAGGTACGTTATGGTTGAAAAGAAATAACATATGGTCTAGGGTTTTGGCGTTATTAGGGATTATTATTATTATTATTCTTATTTATTCGGACAAGCAGTTGAGACAACTGAAAGTTGCTGGTAGAAGAAATAAGGAAATTGTTGCTATGCTAAAAGTACCATTGTGGGGAATATTTTATTAGGATGTTAGTCATACATAAAATTATTAAATTAAAAATTTACTAGTTGCATTGAGAGAACATCATACTAGACTATCATCCATAGGGTAGAAATTGGTACTTGCAATTATAGGGAAAGGAAAAAATATATGATGGCTCCAGTTTAGGCAAACGATGAGACATTTGAATTGATGTAACGAATTAAATATTATTAGAATTAGTTAATCTTTATTGTTGACTTTGTTTTTTATAATATCAGTATAGATAGTGCAGTTAAATTTTATAGTATGTGGTATTGGGGGTCGTAGAAAAGTGTAACTACGGTTACAGGTTAATCAATTAGTAGGGTTTAGAATTAATGTAATTAAAGTTACTAGGAATTCTATTTAGGTTAGTATTAAGACCTTAGAATTAAATTAACTTTAGAAAAGGAAATTAAGTGGGACGTCCATATGATAGGTTAACGACCGCTGGGGTCGAATGGTTTGGAAGTCACTATATGTAGAGGTCTCGGGTTCGATTCCTGCCCAGGTGATTGTTGTAGACAAACTATTCAGTGTTGCTTTGGGGCTTGGCAGTGTGATGATACCCGTCGATGTTTGGTATTTATGATATAGGTACCTACTTATTTTGTAACATAGAAGAATATGAGCGGGATAAGTGAAATAAACGTTATTAATTAATTTCATTATTAGTAACCAAAGTTAGAGATGGATAACGGGGTTTATAATGGGGAAACTTATTTACTAATTTTGAAATATGGTGTATTTTTCAATTAGTTAAATAAGTTAAGAATATGTTTTACGGGATAAAGGCAGGTTATAGTTATAGGAATCTTAAAGGAACCAATATAGGTTGTACTATAGTGTAAAGGTTGGTTGCGAATTTGAAGTAGAAGGAATTTAATTGTTAAACAAATACGCTTCTTAGTAGAATTCAATTCTCATGCTCTATACTTTAAAAATTAGGGCATAAGGACAGGTACTACTTAAAAGTGGGGGGTCGAAAGGTTAAAGTTGAATTCCATGAATAAACTTTGACCCTAAATTAAATTAGACGTTAACACCAAACGTGAATTGGAGTTAAAACCAAAATTAGGATAAGCCAAAACCAAATATGTCATTTGAGGGAATAAGGATTTTTATAGTTTTTTTATAGACATAGTTAAGGAAGACACTTAGTAGAACTTTTGAAAAAAAAAAAACGTAATATTACTTATCAGGATTAAAATGTCAAAGTTATGTTAATAATGTGAATTTTACAATTAATATTTAAAAGAGTTATATAGGGATGTTAGTTGATTAATAATTTAATTTTTATGTACCTAACAGGAATTGAGCTCTGACACGTAATGGACTTAATAGATGGTAGCAAGAAGGTGATAAGTGTTGATAGGTTAGCAAAATTCGCTGATAGTATTCGGATAGAGAGTAGTGGGAATAGACTTTTAGTAGTTTGGCTAGGTTAGGGAAATTGTTAGATGGAAAAAAAAGGGTAAGCGTTGATAGGTTGGTCGGTACTGCGGTATATACCTATATTAATATTTATTGGGGGTATTTATATATTTACTTAGGTCGGTTTTATAGTTCGATGCAACAGTGATGGTAGTGATGTGTTTCAAGGTTGAAATTGTTATTACGATAGGGGTTTTACGTTCTTAATTATGGTAAAAGTTAGGATAGGGTTATTAAATTTTGTTACAGAGCTTTAATTCAATTGGTGTAATATTGTCATGTTTTAGATGGACAGTTGAAATTTGCTAACGGGTAGGAAATGTTGGTCTAACATGTACAGTTGGCTTTGGGTCATTATTAGCAAAGGAAAGGGAAAGTATTCGGTCATGGTAGATAGTCCAATCATGTGTTGGAGTCAATTCATGTATTTTTTTTTATGAACCGATTAACTATAAAAAAAAAAAAAAACGAACAAATCAGAGCGAAAAGTTTTTTAATAAATTAGACGAAAGAGGAGTTCTTCTATTTATAGGGAGGGGAAAGGAAAATAGAAGAGGTGACAGTATTATGAGGATCGGTAGTATTAATTTTACAAATTAATGTTAATAGCTTTTAGGGCAATATACTACAAGTAATCAGGTGAAACGTTGGTTATGTTCATGGTGGCGCGGATGTGAGTTTGAGGAAGGACGGAATTGTTAAAAAGTGAAGAAGAGTGGAATCTGTATATATGAAAAAAAAAATATGTAAGTGTATATATATATATATATATATATCTATTTTATATATGAAAAAAAAAAAGATTCAAAATATGAGGCCATGAGTGTAAACAAATTGGGAAGCCTGATTACAACCATTATTATTAACCCAAAAGATAAGATCCGCACACAACAGCACGTGATAGGGATAGGCGTAGAGCACGTGTTAACAGACTTGAATTTTGTACAGTGGGACTTTGGTGTTAGGATAAATAAAAAAAAAAATATATACAAACAGTATTTATGTTTGTATTTTGTCCCGGTGTAAACGCCTGTACAAAATTTACATTTTACGTGGGTCAGGTCGGGCCATGTTTAACTCGACAACTATACATTCTCCAAAGTGATATCGGAGGCTATTCCAGAGTTTTGAGTAAGCTTTTTGACAAAAAGGTCTTTGTATATGCTTCATTTAGAAGGGGGCGTACAGAGATATGCAGGGGCACTTTGGGGGTATAAAATGCTGCGCTAGAACGCCGTGTAATCGTAAGGTTGGATTACAGTTTATACACCAAGGCGAGTTTATTCTAAACTACGGATTCACAACCCGTACCTTTCACCATGCTTTGTACGTCTCTGGTGTCGGATATACATACGATGAATTTGGATAAAGCAATAAAAAACACTTAAAAACTCGCTTGATAACTTTTGATATTATTTTGGTCTAAATACACTCTACACTCTTAATTACATAATCACTAGGGCTCACTAAAAATTGATTCGATAGGGGTCGGAGGCCGCAATGTCCTTTGGTAGGACAAAGCGCATTGTGGTTTTTCTTGGTCCAAATTGATTCAATTCTTTGATTTTGGGAAAATAATAAGAGAAAGGAATATATATATATATATAAAAAAAAAATATATAAATATATATATATATATATATTGATATAAAAAGAATAATAATATATATATATAGATATAAAAAAAAAACATGTCTATATATATAAAAATATATGTGTAAAAAGAAATATTAGAGATTTGGATAGAAAGAAAAATTCTACTCCGGATCCAATACTTGGTACTGTCACCTTTGAAGAATTTTGGGGTCGGCTGTAACGGTTCAGAATCGCACCTGAACTATCTCGAATATTTCTTAAAGATTTAAAGTCAAAATATATTAATGTTACTTACCTCAATAACTTTTTAATAGTATAAATAGATCCTGGTGTAGGAATAAATCACAAAATCAAATTGGGTTGTGTCAACTGGGTTGTATTGAACAAAATTAGCCATTTACCATGTTATTGCGCTGAGAATTTGCTTCATACTTTGTCAACACAGAGTAGATAGGTGAGAGATTCTGTCTATAAGGCTTGGGGCTTGTTTAGTGGTTTCAGATTACTTGAGGTAAACACTGAAAAAGAAACGGGTTAATAGTAGTAGAGCAACTGTGGTCATTTGCATTTAATTTGGAAGTTAACACTTAAAGTTTTATTATGATTAATCTGAGGAAGTTAGATACAGTAAATTTGTTTGAATTAGCGAGAAAATATAGTTAATAAATACCTGAGATTCAGGGATTGAAACAATGGTGTTTCACAATAGTTGGACTCTGTGACAAATTATTTCATATAAGAAGATGCACTTTGTTGAGGGTTTTGTCAATCGAATTTGCTTCACGGGAGTGTGGACAATACTTGTATTTCGATATTGTTTCACGAAATAATCGACACGAACTGTTATTAGTTAGTAAAATTATAAATCTTGGAGCATGTTAATTTAGACATATTTGTAAACTGACAGGTTCTAAAACAGAGTTTGTAGGCATGCTTTTGAATACAGGCTGCGTGTTAGTGGCACAATATGTGTTCGGCATATTTATTGGTTACACATGTGAACTTTGGTTTAATTACATCACATCAGTCTAATTATTATGTTTGGAGCTAAATATTTATTTTATACAATGTTAGCAAAATACTGAAATAGGTTATGACAAGTAAACAAAGATGCTCCTAGCGGCAGAGTTGAGAACTAAGACAAGTCAAATGACATCACATAAATATAGCGAGAAGTTTTTACTCACAGAATGTTAAATTAACATTATGTATAACTTAAATAAAAATATGGGTTAAATAATCAAAAGTACAGAATATTGGTTTCTATCTTAGATAAGGTTCAAAGTTTCAAATATGGGGAATGTATATTGGCTAGAGGTGATACGTTCGGAAATTATGTTCGAACAATTACTATTTTGATAATAGTTTTCATTCGTAAATAATAAAAAAGGGATCATACAAAATAATGTGTTTATATTATGTGAGTAGGTAATATTTTGAATAGTTTAGTAAATTCTATAACTTAATATTAGATAGTCTTGTAACTATCAAAGGTTTCTGAACGAAAGCCAAGCGGGGCGTTCAGGATGTTTGAAATGGTTTGGCGTTAGACGCTAGATGGCCTATCACATTGTGGGGGGTGAATAGGGATTTTCAATGAAACGTCTCCTATTGGGTAGGCAGGAATAGTTGGGTTGCCATGTTGAGAGAAATAAATACCTTATTTATAAAACAAACTAAATGTTTTATCTTTTGGGAAAAGGGGTAATTATTGATGTATGGTATTCACACAAGATTAAAAGTAAGATACTTTAATTGTTGTAAAGCGGAAAAAGAAATATTTATAGGAAATAAAATTGGGAAAAATGAATAATAACTATTCCAGAATGTACAATTAAGACATTAAAACTAATAAACC
Source organism: Crambus lathoniellus (assembly GCA_949710035.1). Lineage (NCBI taxonomy): Eukaryota > Metazoa > Arthropoda > Insecta > Lepidoptera > Crambidae > Crambus > Crambus lathoniellus. The sequence continues at coordinate 9,957,104 of OX453321.1, forward strand.
TTAGTCAAATTAGTATTTCGAAGTTAAATTATTAGACATGAGACATTTAAGAGACGGATTAGAAATATACTGAAAAGCTTCCATTAAACATAGGGGTAAAATTTCCCTGAGAGTGGGGAGAATTTCTAGGATGTAAGAAAATGACAGGACTCTATGACGATAGAGTAGGGATGTGGGACGCCACTTTTTGGCGCGGTTTGAGTAGGTCTATATAAGCAAAAAGGACGCGACGCCCGGTCTTATTTCTCCGGCATAGACTTCGAGGCAACACGTATGGAAGACGAAGCACTTTTTGAAGAAGTTTTCATTTTAAATCAAGCCAGAAGTAGTCTTCAAGCAAGTGTACAGAGAGTCCTTGCCACCATAGGGCGTTTATTGGGTTCGCGATCTTTTAAACGTTTTAATTTTGGAATTCTGACTGGTAAATTGGATCCGAAATTAAAAGGTCTAGTTTGTTTACAGAAAGCATTTCAATTAAAGTAAATTATTCCCAAGTAAAATCCTAGAAAATGGGCTTAATTTGAGTCAGAGAGGGTTGGAAGCATAGAGTTTGTTTCTTCAGGAGTACATGCTTATGTCTCCGGGCTCCAGGCAAGGCTCACGGGAGGTCGCTAGGTAAAGAAAGTCTGGCATTGTGGAGTGTCAGATGGGCGTTCAATGGATAACGCTTAGTAATTTCCACATGGTTTGATCAGGCGGGCTGTTTTCATTGACAGTTTTTCAGTTAACACGTCTGATGGCGCGGGGCGTATGCCCCAGATTTGGAGGCAGTTGCGGCCTGATTGAACCATACCTACCTGTAGGGTGTCTATCTGTTCCCTTCCCAAGCAGATGGACCACGGCATGAGCGATAGGATTTTAGGGGGCCCTCTCACCCAAACTTGACAGAATTGGGGCGTCAGAACTGGCGATACAGGCGCCAGGTTTGTGTTTGATAGTAAAGTCGCATTTAGTCGGAAATTAGGCAGGTAGGTACATACTTAGAATCACGAGCTAGGTAACTCGAAGACTTTTGTTCTGGCAGAAAGGGGGAGGTCTGCTAGAGCAAGGCTACGAGGGGAGTCTGGTATACAGAGTAGGTAGAATGAGTAGGGTCGCTGTAGGTCTATAAGTAGCATTATGTGTTATTACAAACATATCTACGATCAAATCCGAATATTGTTGACATCCCTAGCCATAGATTCTTGTGACAGACGAACAAACCCGGGCAATTTGACAGAATGATTATAGATAGTTGGGAAAAGTCCGATTGACAGTTTCCAGCAAAATGGCTGTCTTTTATCTAACAAAATAATGTTACATCTTAAGAAGAGAGATTAGGTAAACTAGTGCTTTCAGTATTTGGGAAATGATTTGTGAAGTAACAATACTAGTGGAACAGTCCAAAGAGCTTGATTAGAGTAATCTTTATAGGTTCACGCATTGCAAAGATATGAAGGTTGAAATAATCTATCAAACATAAGTGGAGAATCTAAATTTACCTATATATTTGGCTTGACAATAGGTAATATATTCCTATGATGCAAAAGGCACCTATAATAATCTATAAATTGAGCTGGTTGCGGAAGAGTTCTCTGGATCAGACTACTGCTATATTAGTGTATGAAAAGGATTTTGTTCGGTGGCGGGAGAAGATGTTTAAACTCGAAGGAACTCGGTGTAATGTTGACCAGTGTCTTATGAAAGCTGATGTTGATTCAAGGCTTTCCAGATACTAACCTATTGAGTTGGAACATGGTTCTAATTAGCCATAAATTATGTAAAGCTATCGGGGTGAGGCGAAAGCTTCTGTTCAATTTGGTTGGATTCTTAAGTTATTTCCAAGACCAGTCCAATGGTGAGATTAAGGATATATTACCATGAGTGAGATTCTTTAGAGACAAATTTTAACCAACAAGTTGCAAGAGTTCAATAAGATCCGAGTCAGACACGTAGACATAGCTAGGGAATTTAGTTCTACGGGGAAACTTGGTCATAGAAAAGGTTAGGAGAGTCTATATTTATATGTACTTACTATGAATTAGATTTGAGTTCTCTCCTCTCAGGAGTCAGACTTGCTGGTGCTCCTAATTTAAGCACTCAACCTGTTGGATTTATCCCTATAAGGATTATTCAACAAAAGGAAAAGGATATGTCAATTAACATTAATTTTTAACTGCTGCTGCCATGAAGGAGAAAGATCTCTTCATGTAGACCAGCAAGTCGCTTTGAAGCATTTAGCTTGGTCCTCTTTTATTTATATATACATAAAGAATTGACGAACATGACAGCTTGACTTTATATGTTGAAGTTTGTTTTTATATGAAAATGTAATAAAGCAGCGCCGGAGGAGGGATGTCCAAGTTTGGTGACGAGTTCCACTGTTATGGGCGGCGGAGGTGCCCTGACTTTACCGGTTAAATAATATTGCTGGAGCATTTGTATTAGGCAAAAATGGTGATTAAAATCAATAGTGACTCTCTTCACTTAATTATTATACCAATTTCCATCTCTGACTTTGCAAGCAAAACCATATGCTGAAGCTAATAGGTACTATTATAGATATAGTGTTTCCATCTTCCAATAGATATAACAAATTTTCATCTCTAACTTTGCAAGCGAGGCCATATGCCTAAGCTAGTAGGTACGGTTATAGATCTGATATAGTGACTCCGTCTTCCAATAGATATAACAAATTTTCATTTCTAATTTGCAAGCAAAGCCATATGCTAAAGCTAATAGGTACTATTATAGCAATGGTGTCTCCATCTTTATATAGGTATATCAAATTTCATTTCAAACCACACATGCCAATTTCACCTTAGGCCTTGCAAGCAAATCCGGATGCTGTGACTAGTTTCAGTTCCATTGTAACCTAAATTATTAAATTCCACCAGTTTTAATGGACAGTTAACCTTGGGTCAGTAACCAGAGAATTAGCATGGTGGACTCAGCAAAATAACTCACCAGGTTTTCAAAGTATATTGGATCTAGGAATCGGTTAGGACCTAAATGTTAAATGTCCAAGCAATGTAGGGATAAACTAATGTTAGGTTTATACAAGAGTATTAACTTATTTTGAGTGTCTTGGTCGCTATAAATGAGGCTAGAAAACTAGAAGCAACGACCATGTAGTATGAACAGCTGTTAAGTTGATGTAAGCATATAGGCAGTTCAAAGTATGAGTTAGTTAGTAGTAAGGTTAGTCTCTGTCGCTTCATTTAAAAGATCATGGGTCTACGCTTTACAACCAGGGTTCTCCGTTACGACGTCCCAGGCCACTTCAGAGTTGATTCAGAGCGTCCATAGTAGTTTTCTATATATTCATCGGACAACAGTTAGGTATTACAGCGTTCAAGCTAGCTAGGTATTTTTGTAACTAATAGAATCCTTGACAGAGGTTCAGTATTAGCATAGAGTAAATACTAGAATGGTTTGTTAGTATATTTAGGTCATCTATTAGGGTTAAGCAGATAGAAAGTATGTAAAGGCAGTTGTTACAAAAGGAAAATCAACCTTGTTGTTAGTTGACAAACAAACGAATTTCACCCTTACGGTGGTAGACCACATATTTGGCCGACTGTACTGCCAGACGTCTTACTCCATCAAGGTAACATGACACCTGCAAGTTATACCCGTCTCTTTCACTCGATTCTGTCATGCCTGGAGAGTGAGCGGGACAGGTAAAGCAGCCCGGCCGCCCGCCGGCCCCGCTGCGCCCCGACACAGTGCTGCAGCAAGCGGATTTTTCTCTTAGAAGAAATTTGATGTTTCGCGACGTCTGACAGTACAGTATACTCAAAATCCGTCAATGGGCTGCGGCCCGGCCCGTCACCAAAGAATATAAAGACTAACTCCGTCACTGAGATGTGCTAAACTAAGCATTTTGCGCTGCGCTGCTCCGTCCCGCTGCGCCCCGGCATAATGTGCGCCAACCATTATAACATGTTATCATTTTATTTTAATTGTAACTAAAACTTAACATTATGTATGTCAGATAATTAAACGATTTCGTAAAACATGTGTTTTTTTATTATATATTCCCAGTCAAAGTAGTTTCTTCTTAACATTCTTAGTCAAAACCACTTTTAACCGATTCAATTTGGTCACAAACACAATTACCTACTTAGGTAGGTACCCAAAATTTTACAGTTAAAAGTTGTTTTGATTTTATTTGACCAACATCCTTTATTAATAAGCGAAGCCGCGGGCGGAAAGCTAGTTAGTCAATAAGGTTTATGGACTGAGGGTGTCGGTCAATAACCTTATTGACTAATTTTACCGGTCAATAAGGTTTTTGACTGGTAAAGGGTTTTGACTGTAACATACATATATAGAAAACTTTCTTTTTCGCTCATCATAACCCTATTCCCAATAGAAAACACCCAGACTATTAGCACAGAATATCAAATAGTACTAACGTATTAGACAGTTCATGCACCCAAATATTTGTCTTGTTCGGGGATCAAACCCGAGACCTTTGGCGCAGAAGGTATTATCCGTAGGTACCCATGCGACAAATCGGTTTTTGTATGTAAAACTTGTGAGTGTGTGGCAGTTTGCAGCCAACTGACAGGCAATTGCTTCTGCAGGCAGACTGATAGTCTGTGGGGACCCTTTAGATTTCAATGACACATCTGGCACCGACACTAATAGTCGCTACACACGCTCCTTCCTATCCGACCGCCGATTTGGTGTGGGCGAACTTCACTGCATATCTGATCCGCGCCTACACATGTTCAAACCAAATCTGCCGCACCAAATCGGTCGGCGCTACACACGTTTCGATTTGGTCTGGCCCCACGAAGCTGTTGTTGCAGTGTTGCCAGCCACTGCTAATGTTCCAATATTATTATTATTTATAAATACTGAAAACATCGATTTGCTTCCAATAGATAGATTAAAAAGAAAAATATCTACGGTTTTTAATGTTTTATTATTATTAAAAATTCAATTTCATTATTTTTTAATTTTCTGTTATTTTCATTTAAATACTAAAACATGCTAAATATTTACTAAAAGCAGCACTTATTTGATGAGGTGTTATGCCCTTTTTATATATATTTAGTTTTACGACAAATTGCGAGTTTTTAAATAAAGTAACTAAAAAACTAATACTTAGTTAAAATAATCTTTTCATAAATGGCCATATTTAAACCTTTCGTTCGTTCAGTCCTACGTAAAACTCATGAACGAGCATTCAATTGAATCCTCTGAAAATCCCTTAGGTAACGTAGGTAATTTTATCTGCCTTAAATATTTCCGCTTTTACATATTTTCTCCCTAAATCTAGGGGAAAACCTCCAAAATTGTCAACACTGCCAAGTTGGTCCGGTCGCCGGAAGCCTACACACGTTCCGATTTGGTAGGAAGTGAAGTTCGTGCGTACCAAATCCGGCCGACCGCGTCAAACACGAATAATAATAATTATAGTCGGACGACGACGCTACACACGTCCAGATTTGGTCTGGAGCAGACCAAATCGGCGGTCGGATCGGAACGTGTGTAGATGCTATAAGAGCGAACGCGCACTTGTGATTTTTAATCGGGCGATAGTTTGATAGTTCTCGGATTCAGTATAGAGTTATATGGCAGTGCGCGCACTGTCGATTAAACTATCGACCGATCAAACAATAGAAAATGACTAGTCGATAGTTGTACGATCAATCAAACTATCGCACAACTATCGGCCGGGCGGTAATGTGCATGAAGGACAATGTGAGCGCGCGCACTGCATTCAACTAAACTATCGCCCAACTATCGGTAGACTGTGCATTCAGGATCGAACTATCGAAAATGACTGGCCAATAGTTATACCTACAACTATCGCACAACTATCGGCCTGTGCATGAAGGACTATGTGAGCGTGCGCCCGGATTCAACTAAACTATCGACCAACTATCCGTCGACTAAAAATCACAAGTGCGCGCAGGCTCTCAAAACCAAACTCGGCCGACAGTTTGATCACGATCGTCTTAGGATTCCGACTAAACTATCGCCCGATTAAAAATCACAAGTGCGCGATGGCTCTATACCATACATTATTCTGAGACAATAGGTACCGTAACTATTTCGAAATCTGTGACAATACGTTCCTGAATGCGGTAAGTAGTATAGCGAATTGTATTCGAAGTAGGTAAGTACACAACTGTGACCGTAGTGACAATCAACCATTTAATATAACTGTTTCAAAAACAGCGCAAATTTTTACTGGTGAAACCAAAATAACGTATATGTTATCTATATCTAATATTACGGCAAATTATTATCTTTTGTTTTGAAACAACTCTTGCAAAAAAAATTCAGGGTGTGAATATGAACAATTATAAAATAAATAAAAAATATAATTATAATTGAGTAGTATCACAGTTCAGAATACCTAGATGTAACAAATCGTTTCAAAATTAGACTTATTGCTCTCGAGCAATCGCGCTACAATTAAGTTAACGACAAAAGAAAACTCACTTAGTTTTTTTATGCATAAATAAATGTAAATAATAAACTATAAATCGGTACAAATGACGTCACCTTGTGAGTACCAGGTAGTGCCGTGTGGAAATGACCAAGACATTCATGTCCTCAAATGTGAGGTGGATCAAAATGACACTTGGAAACCTTTCTGTAAACAGGTTAGTACTTTACTTACTTATGCATTTACTATGATTAAGTTTACGAGGAATAATACTTATAGACGAGCGTTGACACGGGCAACTAAAATTGCACGATTCCTGTCAATCACCGCCTATGACGTCACAACCGTTTAGTCGATTGACCGATTCTCCAAATGTACACTTCTCTAAGCGACGACCAATTCGACAAATGACCGAATCTACTAATGACCAATTTCGCGAAATGACTATAATTTTTTTATTGTATGAAAATAGTACTTCTGTTTGGATATTTAACTAATTAGAAACTAAATAAATGTTTATTGTTGAGTTACAAAGTGTACTACGAGATTTTGCAATATGGAAACATCATCCTTATTTGTGTGTAGGTACGTACGTACCATGCATGGGCAACAGCGTCGCTTAAACAAAGGTTAAAAAGGCTTGCACGTCGTGCCGCACAAACGGGTATTTGACCCTAAAAGCTGGCCAAAAATCATTTTCGCCTAATCGTTGATATTGAAAAACAATTTGCTGGCTTAAATAATTGTATCGCGCATCCTGTGACATCTATTGTATTTGACTCGACTCACGCGCCGCCCGCTGGTATCAGTCGGAAGTTACCGTTCGATTGAAGTCTGCGCGTGATTATTCGATATTCTCTAGTTCTAGCGCTAGTTCTCAATATTTAGTTTGAAATATTGTTGTACGTTTTCTTTCCCCAGTTAATGGTGGCAAGCGGGTACTTCATCATATACTTCAATGCAGGGCTGTGCTTGGGCGCCCCCACAGTGCTCATACCCCAGCTGCGGGCCGAAGCCAACTCCACGGAAGCTGTCTCCGCTGAAATGGCGATATGGATTTGTAAGCTAACGTACAAATTATCACATTCACGCTCGCACCGATGCGATGAATGAGCGCCTTCTCAAGGGATCTGTGCAAGCGTGACGCACTATATTTACGCGGGAGAGACAGGGACAGGTAATAACAGGTAATTGTACGGAATTCCTAGTGCTCCGTGACCGTACGTTACCTTTTTTTTTTGTTTATAGTGAGGGCAAATACAGACTTATCGTATACCGGTAACGGCATGCTGGACTCAGTAAGACACAGGCATGTCTCTCGCCGCGCCCAGTCCTCCCGCCAAGCCTAATAGGCTTCGCGTCAGGTCTGGACGGTTCTAACCCCTGTCCCGCCCCCCGACGAGCTAGAAAGCTCGAGATGGGGCCCGACAGAGGGAGAGAGCCGCTTCTCAAACTCCCCATAAGGTTACCCACTCCGGGTGGGCGGACCAGATGGGGTGGTCCAGAGTAGGCACCACTACCAACTAAACTCCTCACTAATGAAATCGAAAAGAAAGCTACAGAACAATGGTTTAAGCTGAAAAGCACTAACCTATTATGGATAGGAAGGCACAATGATCAAGGTCACGCTGAAATAGGGAAAAAGTACGAAGAAAACCTTTCTATGACAGACAATGACCTAATGAAAAAGGAAAGGATCTTCGACAAAAAGTACAGAATAAGCATCAGATCCAGAGAAGACTGGAAACTAGAACATGACAATCTGGATACCACTGCAGTATGCTACACAAATGGGTCAAGAAAGGAATCAACTGGACTATCGGGAGCTGGGGTATACATAGCAAAACCCAACACTATAAGAGCTACTTTTAATCTGGGCAAATACACCAGCGTATTCCAGGCGCAAGTATTCGCGATACTGGAGTGTGCGAACATGATTAAAAGTGAGATAACCAACTATAACGTAGAAAAATAATAATAAATAGCGACAGTCAGGCTGCCATCAAAGCCCTTAACAAAACGGAGACTACCTCAGCCTTGGTGAAGGAATGCAAACATTGCATTCAGGAACTTGCAAACTTGGTTGAGGTAGAAATTGCCTGGGTACCCGGACACGAAGGTAACGAAGGCAATGAGGAAGCCGATGAATTAGCCAGGGGAGGAGCTGATGAACCCTTCATTGGCCCTGAACCAAGACTACCAATCACATATAGAAATACTAAAAACATTATCGAGATATAACAATCAAAGAAACCAACCAAAGATGGATGAGAAGAAAGGACTGCAGACTGTCTAAGATCTTCATCAAATCGGTTGACCTGGGGGCCGATTCTCAGGCAATCGAGAAAAGTTCACATTTATAGCTCGAAATTCAAATATAACACAGTTTTTGTATTGTCAGAATTTCACAATCGAAAAAGTTCGATCGAAAACCAGTCGAATGCTACGAATGGTAAAAACCAATAGATGTTCGTATACGAACTTAGCTGTCAAAATGAATTTGTTGACATGTGGGACAGCTTAGTTTGTTTGAAACGTCCTAGCTTTTCAATAGAAACCACAAACAAAATGTTCGATATACGAATTACCACACTGAAAAAGTTCGAATGCCTGAGAATCGGGCCCATGAAGAAAACTAGGGAACTTCTAAAACAAAGTAGGAGAAATATAAGAACGATTGTAGGTGTACTTGCTGGGCACTGCCCACTAAACAGACACCTATCAGTGATCAAACGGACAGAAGACCCTATCTGTCCGCAATGTAAAGAAAGAGAAAGAAAAGGATTTGCAAGTAAACTATTAGTACACTATTAAACAGCTGTAAACAATACCCGTGGTAGACACGTATTACGTGACGAATTATAACGGGTGTCCCAAAAGTAGGTATAGGATGATTTGTCTCAATAAAACGCGAATGGATTGGAATTTCTTCGTAGTTCTATTATATTTTAAAGACTAGCGGCCGCCCGCGGTTTCACCCGCGTGGTTCCCGTTCCCGTGGGACTATCGGGATAAAAAGTACATATAAACCTTCCTCTTGAATCACTCTATCTATTAAAAAAAATCGCATCAAAATCCGTTGCGTAGTTTCAAAGATTTAAGCATACAAAGGGACATAGGGACAGAGAAAGCGACTTTGTTTTATACTATGTAGTGAAGAGACTTGAACAATTTTATCTGAATAGAATATCTGCTAAATGGCCGCCACGGGCATTTTTGCTGTGTGCAAGTTTTTCATGACACTTTCACACATTTCGCTGCTAATTTCACACATTTCGCTACTTATTTCACCAATAACTCGGCGAATATATTGTCCATGTTTGGTGGATCGTTGGAGTAGACTTTATCTTTGACGTAGCCCCAAAGAAAAAAATCCAGTGGCATCAGATGGCAAGATCTCGGTGGCCATTTGACATCACCTCTTCTTGAAATTACGAGATTTTTCGACCTTTCGACGAGTGTTTGTAATTGATCGTGAATTTTCGTTAAACATTCCTAAAAGTAAAAAAAAAGTACAACTCCTATACGTACTTTTGAGACACCCTTTAGATTCTGTAACTTTACAGGATATGAAGATAAAAACAGATAAATTTTAGACTGATCGTACTTTAGCGTTCGAATACGCAGTTTTCATAATATGGAAAATAAACAGTTTCCATGATAAAAACATGGCATAAATTAAACAAAGTAAAATGATTCATGAAAATTTGTTCCTGTTAATTTCAGCTTTCAATTACGGCCAATTACCCACACTTATAGAAGTTCCTTTAATCTTTTGCCCACTGATGAGACAGAGGTTGAGGTTGCGGACACTATTTTATTTGAGCCTTCGAGACGACTGTGCCGCCGGCGCCGGTATTGATGATATTTCTGATAGGTTCATTATATGATAGATATGATAACATTACCGTTTTGAGCACGCATATAGCTATGTAATCTGGCAATGAATAGTGGTCATTTTTTTCGAAAAATTTCTTTGAAAAATTTCTAACTTATCACGTGTTCTATACAGGACTTCCGATACAAACTCGCTCATTCCTAGTTTAGGTACTGTTATTACTTCAGTCATTCACTGCGATATATATAAAGAGGCAACAAGATAATTAACGTTTATTATATTTACCGTTTCAGCTTCTGTCATGGGCTACGCTGCCATTCCCTGGAGCATCATCTTCCCTATAATTTTGCACTACTTCGGACGAAAGACTTCATTCACCATAGTAAGTATGTGTATGATCGGAGTATTCATATGCTACCTAACCAGTTCCACACCGACACAGATATTGATAGCAGAAATATTCCAAGGCATTCCTTTCGCCGCGAGTTTGTCGGTAGCTATAGTTGTATCAACAGAATACAGTACTCCGAAATACAGAGGAGTGTTTCTGACTATTAAATCAGCAACTTTCAATTGGGGTGTATGGGTAGCTAATGCTATGGGCACGTATTTTCATTGGAAGTATATAGCTGTACTGGGTTTAATATGTTCTTTTTGTACTTTACATGTTTTTATTTGGCCCCAGTCACCTTATTGGTTAGCGTCTAGAGGACGATATGAGGAATCTAAAAAAGCTTACAAATGGTTTGCCGGTGACAACGAAAAGGCTGAAACTGAAGCAGATACTCTAATCGCATCGCAAATGCAGTACCTTAAGCGTAGAAATGAGGTCAAAAACCCAAGTTGGAAGACTTCTCTGAGTTTTTTGTTTAAAAAAGAGTTTTATAAACCTGTTCTATTATGTTGTTTATTATTAGTTTTATATCAGGCTACTGGCAAACAAGTGTGTAACATGTACGCTATAGATATAATTAAAGATTTGACTAGTAACGAGTCTGCCGCGTACACGGGCATGCTAATTTTAGACGGAGTGGCAGTGATATGTATGTATTTAGGTTGTATAATAACTAAATACACTAAAAGGAGAACATTGCTATTATATTCTGGCTTTTTTACTGGTTTGTTTTTGCTTGCGTTGTCTGTCCATAGTTATTTAATAAAAGCTGCGATATGGTCGGAAAATAAGTATGTTTCTATTAGTTTGTTAGTAGGGTTCTTCATGTCGGTAAGTTTGGGACCTTTTATTTTAATTACCTGTATTCTAGCTGAAATGTTACCTTTTAATCATAAAAGTGTTGGGGCGTGTATAACGGCCTTAGTCTTTTTTCCTATACAGTCTGTATTTTTCCAATGTTCACCTTATATTTTTAAATATGGCGGTGCAGGTACGGCGTTCATTTTTTATAGTATTTCTGTAATAATTTGTGTTAGTATTTTGTATAAGTATCTTCCGGAGACAAAAGATAAAACAATTCTTGAAATAGAGCAGTTTTTTAAAGGTTAGGTTTGGTTTCAGAACAGCATAAAATGTAAATAGTTATTAAGAGCTGTACCTACTGTAGCTAGTGTTGTAAGAGTCTCTAGTTCTGAAGTCTTACAATAATGGAACTTGGGTTAATTGTATTTGAAGTATTTGAAGACTTACTTATTTTTAAAGACTGGAGTCCTAATCGAGCTCATGTCTTTGAGTCTTCTAAAAAGAACTCCAGATCGAGTCCTCCGTGTGCTTAAACGAAATCAAGTCAAATGAAAAATTGGCTGAACTAGCCTTAATTGGGTTAATGACTGAAAAGACTCAACTAACTGAAATAACTCAAAGGACTCAAAATATTCAATGGACTAAAAAGACTTAAAGGACTTATGACACGCGAAACTAATAGTCTCGACTCGAGGCATGCAAAATGACCCGATTCTTGAATTTAAGACTAAAAAGCTCAAGTCTTTTACAACACTAACTGTACCCCAAGCACGAAAAGCTCTCGTTCTCGTATCGTTTTATTTTGTATCAAAACCAGAGCAGCGCTGTTGAGGTCGTTTACGGAACTAAAATTGAAACAGTATCACTTTGAGCATTGGTATCATTTTGACAGCTATCTATGGTAGCATTTTGATGGATGTAGAGATGGGCATTTCTTCCTATTTATTCCCAATCACGTATTTTTTCCCATTCAGAAGATATGCCCATCTCTAGACGGATGGTTGAGGGATTTTCTGACAGATGATTAAAAAAGAAAAAAGTTAGTTCCAAAAAACTCAACAGATGGCGTTCATCAGACATGGGTTTGCTTTTTTTAAATTTGCTGGCAAGGGCCCTGTTTAACCATTTTTACAAGTCTACAATTATGTAAGAAAGCTAGTGAAGTACTTGTATTATTACTCTAGTAGAACATCAGAATCACAAGTTGGCGGCCATTTTAGAAGAAATCATTCACTATAATTACGAGTGTAATGTCAGTGACATTGACATTAAGATAATAGTAGATTGTATTACAAGGGAGCAAAATAGCATATTTACGGCGAGGGCGCTATTTTTAATCCAGAGCACAGTAAAGGATTCTAAAGTAGAATCCTGAACGCAGCGAGGGATTCAATATACGTCGCCCGAGGTGATTTTTTTTTACTAAAATTTCACTCTACTTTCATTTCGAATTTATGGAAAGTAAATACACTTTGATTTTCATCCCCCTATATAAGAAAAGCAACAAAAACAACTAAAACTACCTAGAAAAATAAAATAATGGTGGCGGGGGGCATCGCCTTCTCTATTTTTTCTATTATATTTAAAAAATTTGAAGTTCATTCAAACAAAAAATAAAAAATTATATGTCCATCGGATGCCTCCTATGTATCTCCGGGGTACCATAGGGGGTTGAAAATTTTGTTAGATTTTAGCTTCGACGCACCGTTTTTTGAGATATTCTCATTTTTATAAAATTCATTTTTGAAACAGTTCCGGCCCCCCCACCCCGTACAACATCAGTAGAAAACTTTTTCATTGCCGATGAGATAACTCTATGGTTGACTGTAACCAAATTCAGTTCTATTTTAAAAATACTTTTACACCCTTGGGTGCAACGCAGAGTTTTGAACCCGCTGCTCAGTTTAAAGGCCTGAACAGACGAGGGACTGTCCGCCGAGTACTTTTTTGTCCATCGATATAGATCTCTTATAAATTGTATCGAATAACGCACACAAGGAACTAAAAGTACCGCGGACAAAAAGTCCCCGAAAGTACGGCGGACACCGAGAGACTGGACTAGACAAAAGTTCGCGGTAGTCCCCGAAAAAAATAGAACAAACGTAAATAGGCGTAACAACGCACACAACGAACTTTAGTCTGCATTGAGCGCCCGATAGTGAAGTACGTCTTCGGGCAAGAAATGACCGCACACTATATGCGTTGAGTCCGCGACAAGTACCCGGAGGAAATATTTTGGACGTACAGGGACTTTTTGTACCACGGGGACAAAAGTCAAAAGATTAGGCCTTAAATATACATCACTTTTCGAATGAGAGATGAAAAATATTTATCAGCCAATGCATTTATATGTCATTAGGTATTCCAATGACACTCTTTTTTGTTACCGTAAAAAACACTTGTTATTTACTTCGTGAAACAGAATTTACAAGTCCATGTTACATTTCGAAGCTTGTGAACTTGTAAACTTGTAACTTTCGAGAAATAGGCCCATCTCTGTGTGGTAATAAACAATAGAGGTGAGTGGATTCATGTCAGGTCAGCGCCATCTATCGAGCTAATAAATAAACTTTTTTTTTTAATTTGCTGGCAGAAAATCTCTCATTTCCAGTGCCTGGGGATGTTAATAATGTTGCCTTATGACGTTAAAATTAGAAGGTGGGCGGGCGTGGAAAGACTCTTTGCTCTGAATAGCAAAACCTGGGCATATTAATAACCTTTATTGGATTTTGCCCTGTGAAATACAGATAATTTACAAATAAAATGTCAAAGCATTTCGGTTTAAGCTTAAACAGTATTATTTACCGAACATACAAAAATATGTAAAATCAACGACTCGCCGTCATATCACCCTGCGAGGTTTTAGTGGTGCGGCAATGTTTAAAAAATGTATATCTGTTTAGATTTAGTTTAGTGAAATGACATATTATCACTGAACTTGTTTAGGAAGAAGACGTCGTAAATAAGAATATTCCACATCTTCCGTGATTTCGTGGTATCTCTAGGGATTTCGTGAAATCACTGATTTCCTTATATCCCTGCGACATATCTAAATGTATTGAATAAATGAATAATAATAATGAAAAAATTATCGATGTAAATAGCATGGGTCCTATGACAGCTCATTCGTGCAAAGCAAAAAGTTCTTTATGCTTTTCACGAATACATTTTTTATGCAGCTTATGCTAGAAAATTAGACCCTATTTCTTGATAATAAATAACATTTTCACTTCTCATGCTCGTAAAGTTTGTGTTTATGTTGGGTATAGGCTGCATAAAATCGCTTTTTATGCTCTAGTGCATAAAGTAAAATTTTCGTCGAAGTCACAGATTCTAAGACAAAGGTCGTCAGGTAAACAGTCACACACGCAATTAAACTTCGTTAAATAAACCTGTTATTTCATTCTGTTTTTTAAATTTTGTACATAATCCATGTAAAATTACTAAATTAATAAAACTAGGCAAAATTTATGACTTTTCTTAGAAATAAGTATTTCTAGAGCATTATGGACTACACGAGTACGATCTATATCTATGCTAAAGTCACTGTGCTGCCACTGCCACGTATAAAAAAAAGAAAGCCTTCCCGCCAATATGGCGAAGTCTTTATTTTTTCTTTTTTGCAATATTGTTATTTATTTTCCTCACACTCGAAGTGAAAAGCAGAGTGTAAAACTCGTTCATAAAACCCATTTTACCCTCGAATTGACTATCCACCCTCGCCTACGGCTCGGATGGATATATACGTCTCGGGTAAAATGGTACGTTTTATGCACTTGTTGTACAATCTACTATTTGCTTTGCACGAAAATGAGCTGTGATCTGTGATAGGACACATGCTATAAAATTAAAATGTAGTCTTGTATTAAAATTAAGATAGGTATTCAAGATTTGAAGTTGATATTTAATAAAACATATAAACATTGACGTATATTTCATTTATTTGTATAAAAATAATATTTAATTATATTAACCCATTTGCAAAAAAAAAGGGCAATTTATTCATACAAACATGCCTACTTCAATCAAAGCCATCTGTGGGCGACCAAATCGTTGCCGCCCTTATAGTAGCAGTGGACTGTATTTAATTATGCGGGGGAAGGTCTTCAAGGAAAGTCAGGTTGCAGTTTCAAAGTTGCACGGCAGTCGGAGGAGAGGTGTTACCTCGTCGGGAGCTCGTATCGGAATGAATTTTGCCGTCACCCCGCCGCTGTATTTATAGGCGGCGGGGGGAGCGGACACGCGGTCTATCTATCCGACTACCGGGCGTCATGTTTATTTTCTCGCTCTAACTTATACATTTGTCTTTGTCTTACTTAATCCCTACCTCTTTTTACATAATGTTAAGACCTACTTGCTATTTTCTTATTCTAAACATAGTAAAAGACACGAGATAAAATCATTTTAATAAACACAACAAAAATCCTATAACTAACTATACAAAATTCAAGTAACGTTTTGTTCCGTCGTGCACATTCTCCCGCCGTCGCCTTGCGATCCAACTGGCAGCACGACGATCTTCTTTGTGGGCCGCCTCAGGACGTGGCCCTTGCTGGTGGTGACGTCCACGACTCGTACTACTCCATCCTTTCCTGGGTAGGTCCTTGTCACTCGTCCTCGCGGCCAGGTGTTGCGGGGAAGGTTCGAGTCGCAAATTATTACGACGTCTCCGACCGCTGGGCTGGCTCCGGCACCGAGGGGCTCCCGCCGGTTCTGGAGTAGCGGCATGTACTCGCGTACCCAGCGCCGCCAGAATGTGTCGGCGAGCTGCTGAGCGCGCTTCCAGTGCTGACGCGCGTTCACGTCGTGTTCGCTGAATGCGCCCGGGGCCGGCGTGTGGCAGTCCGGTCCGATCAATATCATGTTGGGGGTCAGCGCCGGCGGGTCATCGGGGGTCACCGCCACGTGTGTGAGGGGGCGGGAGTTCACCGTCGCCTCGACCTCGGCCAGTAGCGTTTGCAGTGTCTCGTCGCTGGGGTATCGCTCGTGCAGCGTGACGCGTAGAGCCTCTTTGACGGTGCGCACCATGCGCTCCCATACCCCCGCCATGAAGGGGGCGGCGGGGGGCAGGAAACGCCAGTTGATGTGGCGTGCTGCGGCCTCTTCTGTGACCGCCTCGGTGAGCTCGCGGTCGGCGCCTCGGAACGCGGTGGCGTTGTCGCTCCACAGCTCGGTGGGGCACCCTCGCCTGGCGATAAAGCGGCGGAGGGCGCTGATTGCGGAGTCGGTGCTGAGAGAGGCGGCCACCTCCAGGTGGACTGCTCGTGACGTCATACAGGTGAAAAGGGCGACGTATCTCTTCTCGCGGTGACGGCCCACGGTGACTTCCAGGGGCCCGAAGTAGTCAAGGCCCGTATAGGAAAAGGGGCGGACGTGGTGGGCGAGGCGTGCGGCCGGTAAGTCGCCTGTGGGCGGGGCCGCCGGTCTTGCTTTTTTCAGCCGGCAGATGGCGCAGCGAGCGATGACTTCTTTTACTGCAGGTCGTATCTTCGTTATATACGCGCGCTGACGTAGTTCGTTGACCACTATTTCGGTCCCGCCGTGGTGCAATTTTTCGTGTACATGGGCTATGTACAGCTTCGTGTATGTATGCTTGCCGTGTAGTACAGCCGGGCGCGCCGTTTCTGCTTGTAAGTCGCTAGCCGCTTCGATTCTGCTTCTAAGTCGTACTATTCCGTCTTCATCGATGTAGGTACTTAGAGCGGCGAGACTGTCGTTTTTGTCCGGCGTCCGGTTGTTTCGCAGGCGTATTATCTCGTTCCGGTAGCTATCTTCCTGCGAGGCGCGCATCCACAGCTGTTCGGCCGCGATTAAGTAGCGGGCTTCTAAAAACACGTAGCCATTTTTCCCCGTAGGCTCAGTGGTTGACTTGGTGGGCTTGCGACTGCGTGTTACGGGTTCGTTCCAGTTTCCGTCCCGTTCCGGATTGGCGCGCGTTCTTTTTCGTTGCGCTGCGGCCACGGTGTTTCTCTTGCGGTTGTCGACCTTATGACGACAAAGGTCGATGAACTGAAGTGACCTCGCTGTTGCCCGTATAAGTCGTGTCCACTTTGAAAATCGCTCTATTTTTGGTAGGTGGGCGTGTTCTTGTTGCTGTTGTAGTGCGTTGCATTTTTCTTTTTCCTCGCCGGTCGCAGGTACTTCGATTTTGTTCTCTCGGGGCCACGTCGATTCGTTTTGGTATAGAAATCGGGGGCCGGTGAACCATCTGTGTTGCGAGTCGAAATCGATAGGTGTCGCTCTTGTTGCGTCGTCCGCTACGTTGTCCGCTGACGGTAACCACCGCCATTCGTTTTTTCGGCTGTGGTCCTCTATTTCGGCGAGGCGGTGCGCGACAAACGTTTTGTACGTGCGGGGCTCGGCGCGTATCCATGTGAGCGCTGTGCGGGAATCGCTCCAGTAGTGCTTCTCGGCGATTTCGTAATCGTGTTCCTCGGCGACTGTTTTTGCTAGGCGGACGCCCAGGACGGCGGCTTGTAGCTCTAGTCTTGGTATGGAGATAGGCTTGTTCGGCGTGACGCGACTCTTGGCTGCTGCGAGGGCGACTTTGGTACTTCCGTCCGCGCGCGTCATTCGCCAGTAGATCGCGGCGGCGTACGCTTCTTCGCTTGCGTCCACGAAAGTGTGTAGCTCGTAGCGCGCGGCTGGTTCGGCGTCGTAGCATCTAGGTATTTGGTATTGACCTAGGTCGCGCAGCTGTTGTAACCATTCGCTCCATTTTTTCTGTAGCTCTGCCGGAATCGTTTCGTCCCAGTCTGTCTTGTAGCGCCACGTGTCTTGCATAAGTCGCTTCGCCGGCGTAGTGATGGGCGAGATGAGGCCGAGTGGGTCGAAAATGGACATAATGATGCTGAGCGCTTCTCTCTTCGTAGGCGGGCGTAGGTCGTCGAGTACCTCTGGCGGAGCTCTTCTTATGTTGAGACGGAAACGAATGCAGTCTTCTTTTGTGTCCCATAGTAGGCCGAGCGTTTTCTCTATCTCGCTCCCGCCGATGGCGACTGTAGTTCCCTCTCGCTCTGCGCGCCCGTCGACGGCGCTGATAGCTTCTTTTTCGTTCGTGGCCCATCCGCGTAGCTCGAAGCCGGCTTGTTTGTGCACGTAGTCGACGTCTCTGGTCACTTGTTTGGCTTCGTTTATGGTCGCGAAGCTTTGTAAGTAGTCGTCCATATAGTGATTTTTCTTTATCGCTGTCGCCGCCCGCGGATACTTTTCGGCGTGTTCGCTTGCGTTTCTGTCCTTTATGTAGAGAGCGGTGCAAGGAGATGACGATGCGCCAAAGATGACGGAGGTCATGCGGTACTCCTCCGGTGCCCCCTCCCGCCGGTCGCTTCTCCATAAAAAGCGGAGTGCGTCTCTGTCTTCTTCACGAATTTTAATCTGCATAAACATTTCTTTGATATCAGCTGATACCGCGATGCCATGTTGACGGAATCGCATTATTACGCCGGGTAGCGACTGCAGCAGGTCTGGTCCAGGCAGCAACATGTCGTTGAGGCTGCGGCCGTGTGAGGTGGCCGCTGCGTCGTGGACTACTCTGATCTTCTGCTTCTCGGGATTGCAGACGGCGAAGTGCGGTAGGTACCATGTTCGGCCGCTTGGTGGCGCGGTCGTTCGCTCGGCGTAGTTTGACGTCAACAGGTTGTTTATTCTTTCTTCATATTTTTCTTTCAGGTTTTCATCGCGGTCCAGTTTGCGTTCTAGTGTGTGAAGGCGCTTGAGGGCATCCGGACGATTGCAGGGTATGGTTTGGTTCTCTTCTCGCCATAGTAGTCCCGTCTCGAATCTGCCGTCAGGTAGACGTCGGCTTTTCTCGTTCAATATTCGGAGAGCTTGTAGTTCGGGGTCGCTGCTCTGTTTTCTCGGCTCGATCGACAGTGATTCTAGTGCGAAGTACTTTTTCATCATTTCTTCCATCGGATCTGCGCGCCCAGGTTGTGACAGGTGAGCGCAGCAGAAGGCCACCGGTGCCGCGTGAGACGAGCGGCACCCGTGCAGCACCCAGCCCAGAAGTGTTTTCGACGCCACAAGTTGATCGCGCCGTCCTTTTCTTATTTCGCGTGACACGATCAATTCCCAGTTATCTTGGCCGATGAGTATCTTCGGTGTGGCGTTGTCGTAAAGCAGTTCGTGTTTGATGTCCTCTAGGTGTTCGCAGTTTTGTACTTCTCGTTCGCTGATCGACTGAGTGGTGAAGTCTAAATTTGCGACGGTGTGCGCGTTGCGGATGTGCAGTTCGTCGCTACTGTGTCGGCCCCTTATGTTGACATTCACTCTCTTGCTCTGTTTGTGCGCTATTTCTGTCCCGCTCACTCCTTGCACCCACATAGGTTCGTTCGGCCCGTCGAGTCCGAGTGCGTCAGCTAGTGAAGAGTCGATTATTGTTACGGTGCTTCCTTCGTCGAGTAGTGCGTATGCTTGTACTGTTGCTTGCGGCCCCCGTAGTGTGACTGGGGTTATTTTCAGGTACGCGCGGCTTGCATCGGTCTGTACTCGTCTTGCGGCGGCCACCACCTGGTCGATCTTGTTGGGTGGCGGTGAGCTTGGTGGCGGCGAGCTTGGTTGTGTCGTCGCGGTGACCGGTGACGCCTTTTCGTGGTGTAAAAGGCGGTGATGTCGCATTGTACAACCGTTGAGACCGCAGGGCTTGGCTTTGCACGTGAAGCGACGATGCTTGTTAATGAGGCAGCGAAAGCAGGCTTGACTTTTCTTCGCTATTTCCCAGCGCTCGTTGACGTCGGCTTTAGTAAATTGCGGGCACGCTGGTAGCTTGTGATTTTCATTGCAGTGCGGGCAGGACGATTTTTCGTTTGTGTTTGTCTTCGTGCTTGCTGTCTTTTCTTCGGTGGTGACGGCGTAAGCGCGTTCGACTTTCTTCTTTGTTCTTTCTTTCTCGAATGGCAGCTCGGGTGGTGCGTATGGCGCGCATTTGTCAGCTTCGCCATTGAGGAAATTGGCGACTCTCTTCAGCTCAGGTGTGTCTTCGTGGTCCGCCGCGTAGTCGTACCATTTGTTGCGCAGGATCGGCGTCATCTTCTCTATGATGAGTCGTAGTACCTCCGGGTTATGTAGGTACTGCGGTCGCTTCAATATCTGGATCGTGGCGACTGTGTTGGCGATGCGGCTGGCGAACACGCATAAGTCGCGTGGGCTTTCGGTGAGTCGAGGGAGGTTCTTCATTTTCTCTATTTCTCCGATGAGTAGGGCGTCGGGTCTGCCGAATCTTCTCTCCAGTGAGCTTATCAAATCTTCAGGCTGCGGTTGGCTGATCAGTAGTGCGCTGACTGCCTCCATTGCTACTCCTTTGAGACTTCTTCTTATTCTGGCGACATTTTCGCTCGCCGTGAAGCTCGTTGCAGATTCGTTGTACGCAGCTCTGAATTGTAGCCAGTCTTGACAATGGCCGTTGAAGTCGGGCAAGTCTGGTATGTACTTGCGGCTGGGTCTGCTACCGTGGATTGCTTCGGCGAGCGCGGCGGTCAGTGACGTAACATCAATCGCTGTAACTGGCGGGGGTTGATCTTCTCGTATTTTCTGCTGCCCTCTTGTGCGGGCAGCCAACTCTCGCTGGTTTTCAGGGACCAGAGGTTTCTCTATCACTGCGTGCTGATAGGCCGTCGTTGCGTTCGTTTTTTCTTCCAGGGGTGGCAGTTGTTCATTTGCTTCGGGCTGTTTGTCGAACCAATCGGAGACTCTTTGTGGCGCCAGGTCGTCTTCTTCCTCCTCGGACGATGTTGATTCTACTTCGGATCGTTGTTGACGTATTTTCTCTAGTTCGGCTTCGGCGCGAATACGTCGCAGCTCCAACTCAGCCAGCCTCTCCTGTGCCCCCAACTCCGCGAGGAGTCTCTTGCTGGAGGTTTTAGAGCGGCGTGACCGAGCGGGCTTCAGTGTGCGTGCGACAGGTGGCGGCATTAGTTCCGTTGAATGGCGCTCGATGACAGTGGCTGTGCTGGCGGCGGGCGTGGCTTTAATACCCGACGTGTCGGCCGGGCCCCCCGTGTGTGATGAGGTTGTTGCGGCCGTCGTGCCTGTGGCGCCGGTGGATGCCGTTGTCTCCGTTCTCGTGGTGCCAGTTGTACCAGAGGTCTCGCCGGTGCCGGTGTCGGACGTTTCGGTGGGTGATTCGTTACGCTCCTTTCCTTGATTGCTTCTTGTGGTGACCATTTTTTCCAGTTTTCTTTTCTTCTTGGTTCAGAGATCCGGCTTCGACCAGGACCAGACAATGTGGGCGACCAAATCGTTGCCGCCCTTATAGTAGCAGTGGACTGTATTCAATTAGTCAGGTTGCAGTTTCAAAGTTGCACGGCAGTCGGAGGAGAGGTGTTACCTCGTCGGGAGCTCGTATCGGAATGAATTTTGCCGTCACCCCGCCGCTGTATTTATAGGCGGCGGGGGGAGCGGACACGCGGTCTATCTATCCGACTACCGGGCGTCATGTTTATTTTCTCGCTCTAACTTATACATTTGTCTTTGTCTTACTTAATCCCTACCTCTTTTTACATAATGTTAAGACCTACTTGCTATTTTCTTATTCTAAACATAGTAAAAGACACGAGATAAAATCATTTTAATAAACACAACAAAAATCCTATAACTAACTATACAAAATTCAAGTAACGTTTTGTTCCGTCGTGCACACCATCTATACATATAAATAAATAAAATTGGAGTGTCTGTTTGTAATATTAAAATAACCGCTTTTTACTACATGCATATGCTTATATATACGGTACATATACCAAAATAACATTTTTTACAATTTTTGTCTTTCTGTCTGTCTGTCTGTCTGTTTGTTCCGGCTAATCTCTTAAACGGCTGGACCGATTTTGACGAGACTTTCACTGGCAGGTAGCTGATGTAATAAGGATTAACTTAGGCTAAGTTTTATCCCGATATTCCCACGGGAACGAGAACCACGCGGGTGAAACCGCGGGCGGCCGCTATTATTAAATAAAACCTACAGTGTATTTCTTCTACAACGATTTCTTCATCAGATGTTTTAGATTAACGTTTGTATTTCCGATAAGCATTAGAAATGATTTATAAATTCCCTTCGTTTCTCTACAGCGAAAAACTTTTGAAATTTTGTTTACACTCCATACATTATAATATAATAATTATGAAATTGAACTAATATTTGTAATTTTTTTAAGTTTGGGGATGTGGAGAGATTTACTAACTTATTTCAATGCTTTTCGAAAATATAAACATTTATCCAGAAAGACTGTCAAATCAATCATTCTAGTAATATACTGACAGTTTTATATTACATCTCGACTGTGATTTTCGCGTAAAATGGCCAATTTTGGCGTTCTTGATCTCAGAAACAAAAATACATTAACAATTTTGACTTATTGAATAGTGCAGAATAGCTGTTTGCTGGTTTCTTTCATTTGTTTAGAACAGTGAATCCAGGTGCTCAAAAACATGCAGGGAGTGCATACCACCACGCCCCCCCTCCCCCCCCCCCCCCCCACAGTCAGTGTGCTTAAAACTGACGGCAGCGAGCAAGTAGTGAGGGGTTTAGTTGTTAGTGGTGCCTGCTCTCAACCGCCCCATCTGGTCAGCCCACCCGGAGTGTGAAACCTTATGGGGAGATTGAGAGGAGGCTCTCTCCTCCTGCCCCGCCTCCTGTCGAGCTTTCGAGCTCGTCAGGAGCGGGGCAGAGGTTAGAACCCAGCCCTGACGCGAAGCCTAGAAGGCTTGGCGGGAGGGCTGGGCGCGGCGAGAGACAGGCCTTGTCTGACCGAGTCCAACATGCCGTTAGCGGTATACGAAAAGACTGTATTTGCCCTCACTACAACGTGTTAATGAATTAACCCTAAACCTGATACACCCCAATTAAACAAAAATGCAATGATATAATTAAAATATAAACTGAGTCAAAAATATTTATATTTTAAAAGTTATTCAACGATAATTTGGTGGTGCCCAATCTATGAAATTTTAAAGTCTACGTCGCCGCGCCACCGCCCTCGCCGCGTCCCCCGCAGCGCTCCGCGTCCGCGTCGAGCGCTCATGCATTATAAATAATTTAGACATGGGCCAATAAAAATGAAAAAATATAACCTATATTGAAATATTCGCAATACGATTCTGAGCAAACTACTTTCAGGTTTTGGGTTAATCCATTAACACGTTGTATAAACAAAAAAAAAGGTGCTCAAAAACGTGCCTTTGTGCATTTTATGAAAATCTTTCTCTGCAATTTTGGGTTTAATTAAAAAGTCAAGGCCGTCCGAACTTAGTCCTGCGCCTGCGCGATTTGTAATAGGGACCTTAAATGCCCATGAAGTGAACATGTTTGTATGAAAATGAACCATGTGCCTGGTTTTTCTGCAAATGTGTTTGTTTCTTACATTAATAAGTAATTACAGTAGGTACTAAATACATAATACTGTTTATGAGGTAACAATAGCGTTTCAGATTATTTACATTATGTAATTAAAAATCAATAAAAAATGTGTGTACAGTCGAATCGTGACCCATTTTGCTAATACCTAATGGGGAGGAAAACTAACTTTTAATCACGACAGAGGGCGTAGGTGATATTTGGAGGGGGCCACGATTGGTTTGACTGTAAGTACATAAAAAATAGTTTGCCTATTTATTTATAACAAAAAAAATACTTATAATATCATTTTATACCGAATAAATTAAATACATCTTATAGTCCAGTGAATAGAGTGGGGTTATCTTACAAAAGGTCCGGTGGTTCAGCATTTTTGATATGTTAGGAAGGTTAGTGAGATTTAAAATGCAAAATGCACAATTTCTCTCACTGCGCCCCCGCCCCCATATTGAAGAAATCTGAAGAAATTGCCGATTAGACAGCATATCAAAAATTCAGAACTACCGGACCAAGATAACCCCCCTCTTTTAGTCTCTATTCACTGGATTCTTAGTTCAGTGCTGTTTTTATGCATCTCATAAACATTTACGGCGGATTTACATATTTGCCGTCTGCAGGCTACATGTATAATGTTGGTGCTTTATTTCTGAAATTCTTAAACGAGGTATTGACGTGACATTAACGCATGCACGAAATAGTTTTTTTTTTTATTTTATTACAGAGGGTGCGCCTAAATTACTGATTTTACAATTAAAATTGCTTAACGAGTCCGGGTGTCGCAAAGGGGGTGCATAAAAAACACTAACTTTTATTTCTGGTGGTTCGCAGGCCGCTGCCGCGACACGCTCGCTACGCTCGCTCGGCTCGCGCGCCACAGATCACAGTTCTTTCTTACCTAACCTAACCTAAAACAATCGGTAGTTTTGTTTTGGGTGGCGGGGGGCGGGCCGCTTCTTTCTTTTTCCATTTGTAAGAAATATGGAAGCTCCATACTAAATCAGGTAAAAAAAAATTAAGTGCTGTTCTCTATACAAAATCAGTTGAAATTTTTCTAAGTCCTACACCCCCTTTGCGACACCCTAACCGATTAACGAAAATGAGATCATCTTATTACCTAGTAACTTGTTTGAATTTGTTTGATTTAATTATAAGTTTTGCATGGAAAACAGTTGATAAAAAATAGCTATATATATAATTTATTTGAGCTTAAATAAATCGGATATTAGTTTAGACATAGTTTGGGTGGGACTCTCGCATCTTACTTAGGTACAGTCGAACAAATTTGAAGCGTGAACCACCTTAAGGGCAGGATCTTCCAAATTATCGAAATTAACCTATTTTTTATTCAAAAGTAATCAATCAAATATTCATTCAATTATTTTGAGCAGATAAAAATATGTATTGAAGTTTGATAAACGATCTTGATTATTTTGTGGCTAAAAACTAGATACTTATTCGTATCTACTCTCGACTATAAAAATTTCAAAGACAAAGAAAGTTTTCATAATTTTTATATATTTTGGATTTTATACTTAGATCATTAATCTGTAATTCACGAATAATATATAGAAAAATATGTAATGACATAAGTACCTACTTATAGAAGATCAGGCTCAGGCTACTTTTTCAAAACGTGAATTTACGCTCAAAATAACAACAAAAACATTGAAAAAATGAAAAAGTAAGGTTATTTTCACACATATAGAAAAAGACAATGACAACGGACAAAGTTTTTGGAAGATCCTACCCTTAAGTTCCTATTGTGGCTCAATTAATAATTCCCAATCACAATCACGTTCCATTTTGACATTCGGCCAGTGTAACAGTAAGTTTGTTGGCGGCGTGCGCGCGGCGCGAATGCCGCGACAGGCAAGAGCTCCAGCTGAACCGAGCGGGGCAGTGAGCGCACGCGAACGGCGCCAGCAGCGAGTGGACCGCTGCCACGTGCGACCGGAGTTTGGCGCGATTCTGACGACAAGAGGCATCGAACGAACCTTATGAGCGCCCGCACATTGAGGCACAGTCGCGGCCAATAAACGCGACCACTGTGGCTTAGTAGCGGCCACCTGTCGCAGCCACTACCACAGTATAACCAATTTTTCCACACAGTAGGCTGACGACGTAGACGTCTAGGTAGTATGATATATGATATATATATAGTATGTATGAAGTCAACGTACTTATTTGGTTTTACTATGGCTTGTGGCTCGAACGCGGCCACTCGATAGCTCGGTTTGCACCGATGCTATACAAAATGTATGATAATACTCGTCCGCAGCTTGTGGTCGCGTTTGGTGTCGCGGCTACCAGTGGCCCAATGTGCGCCCGCACTATAATATCGATAATTTATTTGAACTTAAATAAATTGAATATTAGTTTATAATATAAACCTAATAATATCTATAATTTATTTGACCTTAAATAAATTGAATATTAATTTAGACATAGTTTGGATGGGACTCGCGCATCTTACTTAGGTACAGTCGAACTATTTTGAATCGAGAACCACCTTAAGTTCCTATTGTGACTCAATTAATAATTCCTAATCCCAATCATGTTCCATTTCCACATTCGGCCAGTGTAACAGTAAGTTTGTTGGCGGCGTGCGCGCGGCGCGAATGCCGCGACAGGCAAGAGCTCCAGCTGAACCGAGCGGGGCAGTGAGCGCACGCGAACGGCGCCAGCAGCGAGTGGACCGCTACCACGTGCGACCGGAGTTTGGCGCGATTCTGATCACAAGAGGCATCGAACGAACCTTATGAGCGCCCGCACATTGAGGCACAGTCGCGGCCAATAAACGCGACCACTGTGGCTTAGTAGCGGCCACCTGTCGCAGCCACTACCACAGTATAACCAATTTTTCCACACAGTAGGCTGACGACGTAGACATCTAGGTAGTATGATATATGATATATATATATAGTATGTATGAAGTCAACGTACTTATTTGGTTTTACTATGGTTTGTGGCTCGAACGCGGCCACTCGATAGCTCGGTTTGCACCGATGCTATACAAAATGTATGAAAATACTCGTCCGCAGCTTGTGGTCGCGTTTGGTGTCGCGGCTACCAGTGGCCCAATGTGCGCCCGCACTATAATATCTATAATTTATTTGAACTTAAATAAATTGAATATTAGTTTATAATATAAACCTTATAATATCTATAATTTATTTGACCTTAAATAAATTGAATATTAATTTAGACATAGTTTGGATGGGACTCGCGCATCTTACTTAGGTACAGTCGAACTATTTTGAATCGAGAACCACCTTAAGTTCCTATTGTGACTCAATTAATAATTCCTAATCCCAATCATGTTCCATTTCCACATTCGGCCAGTGTTACAGTAAGTTTGTTGGCGGCGTGCGCGCGGCGCGAATGCCGCGACAGGCAAGAGCTCCAGCTGAACCGAGCGGGGCAGTGAGCGCACGCGAACGGCGCCAGCAGCGAGTGGACCGCTACCACGTGCGACCGGAGTTTGGCGCGATTCTGATCACAAGAGGCATCGAACCTTATTGGCATACCTAAAGTGCCCCGGTAACGATCATTCGCAATACGGTATTTTACAGATTTTTTTAATTTCTTTAAAATGTTTTTCGAAATATTAGCTACACAAAACAAGTTTTCATTTTGAATTATCTTGGATATTTTCAAAGATATAGGACTTCAAACTTTATAATTAGACAAGGACAGGACGCTATCTTAGTGACGTCAGTGGGTTAGTAGCGTCATAGTCACGCCATAGAAGATTTCGTTTTAGAAAGAAACAGCTATAGTCAAAATCAAACAGACTATAATTCTTTTATTATAAAACAAATTCAAATTATTTTTTCACATTTGGTATTCTTAATTGCAATATTTTTTAACGTCATCATTAAATATCTACATTTCAACAACAGTAAAATACCCTATTGACAATGTTTACGTTATTGAAGGACCAAATGATCGTCTACAGAGAAATTGAAGCCATTGTCATTCGAAACTACTACGTGATTGACGGCGAATGATGGAAAGCCCATTGACAATCACGAATGACGCTACCAATTGATCGTCTCGTTGTGCGATTGACAGATTTTTCGGTCATTTGTTCGCTCGCTAGTCGAGAAACATGGCGCGAGCAATAGACGCATCGAATGAAGCTCCATCATTCGCACCTTCAATTGAAACGGTCAATCACGTAGCAATTGACGAATGACGATTGACCGTCACCGGGGCACTTAAGAGCCTCCGCGCACTTGTGATTTTTAGTCGACCGATAGTTTAGTCGGTATCGTAAGACGATCGTGATTAATTTGATCGTGATTAAACGCGCGCTCACATAGTCCTTCATACACATTACCGACCGGCCGATAGTTATACTATTCGATAGCTTGATCGAACAACTATCGGCCGATAGTTTGATCGGTCGATTTTTTATCGTCAGTGCGCGCACTGCCATTTAACTCTATACTTATTGAATCCGAGAACGATCAAACTATCGCCCGATTAAAAACACAAGTGCGCGCTGGCTCTAAGATGCAAGTATGAAATATTTTGGTGTATACCTATGAAACATACGCCAGTCTACCGAGAAAATAATTATAAACGACAAATACTACTGAGAAAATGTCGTAAATGATATACTTTTTGAAATATTTCACTTTGAATGTGTAAAATAAAATTCTCTTCCTCCCCACCCTAAATGCCTCACGTAATTAATGGACGCCCCCCAACCAAACCGAATACAATATGTACCCCACTGGGAATAGAACCCGGGACTTCTGGATCTGAAATCGGTGGTGTGAACCACTAGACCACAAAGACGGTAAGTAAATTCTTATACAACAAGATGCAATAAATAAATGATAATAATGATGATGATAAATAGTAAAGAACTTACCGGGAAATGTCTACCGCAATGGTCGCACAGGTGGCCGGCGCTGTCCTTCTTGTGGACCACTAGCTTGTGCATGTACAGTGACGTGTGGGTTTTGAATACCTGAACAGAATAGAAAAGAATTGGGTATTAGACTGAAATTTTTTTATTGACTTAAAATCTTCGATCAACAATAACACCTAGTTCTAGATACATACTTAAAGTGACAGATATGTCCAAGCCTCATAAGCCCACTTGAGAGTATAATTATAAGTATATTATTTTGACAGTGTCAATAATACTAAGGTATTTCAAACTTGGAACGCTTCTTGTCATTTATAATGTAAGATCGTAACATTCGTAACCTTTTTTCTCCGTTTAATAAACAGTCAGTCTGGCCATATAAAGTTTTCATTTAGTTCGTGAGCCTTCATCTAGTACTATAGGGTATTTTACTGTTGTTGAAATGTAGATATTTAATGATGACGTTAAAAAATATTGCAATTAATAAATCGCTTTACCGAGGCTAAGGTAATAAAAGAGATGTGACTTGTTCGGTGTCAAGATGTATATTGAGATAATAATATTGAGTACAATTAAAGATACATTATCTTAGTAAGCGATCTTATTCTAGATTGCTGAGAATGCTACGCGTGTGTTCCAATTTTCTGTAAATGCGCGATAATGCAAACATCTTGTTTGTGTAATATGTTGCAATCATACTTCAATACCAAATGTGAAAAAATCATTTGAATCTGTTTTGTAATAAAATAATTATAGTCTGTTTGACTATAGCTGTCTCTTTCTAAAACGAAATCTTCTATGGCGTGACTATATGACGCTACTAACCCACTGACGTCACTAAGATAGCGTCCTGTCCTTGTCTAATTATAAAGTTTGAAGTCCTATATCTTTGAAAATATTCAAGATAATTCAAAATGAAAACTTGTTTTGTGTAGCTAATATTTCGAACAACATTTTAAAGAAATAAAAAAAAAACAGTAAAATACCGTATTGTTGATCGAAGCTTAAAATGTTCATTGAATTAGTAGCAACACAACATAGGTATTTAGTTTCAAATATCTTGAATATTTTCAGCGATATAGAGCATCAAACTTTCTAATTAGACAAGGAGAGCGCTATAGAAATGTGACGTCACATTTCTATAGCGCCATACTCTCGCCATAGTAAATTTCGTTTTAGAAAGAGATAGCTAGAGTCACAATTAAGTAGGTAGCTTATAATTCGCTTGTTATAATACAGATTGAATTTCTTTTTACAAGCTTTTTATTAACTGCCATGTTAGTTAGTTAGTGGGGGACAAATCTTGCAAGCTTAATTTGACCCACTTCCCCAGTGTCCGATGGAGCTGAAATTTTGTATACAGGTTTGGTTTAGATGACAATACAATATTAAAGTACAGTCAGCAAAAAGCTTGTCATAACAATGAAATTTTTACTAAAAACTTATTTGTTACATTTGTTATTCAATAATGTTATATTTCTGAATGTCATAGATAATTAAATATCTACATTTCAACAACAGTCAAATACCCAATTCCTTTGTTTGCTAAAAAACATGTTACAAAGTTGTTACAGTTTTTTTTTGTGAATCACATGTTTTGCCAATGAAAATAGCATGCAAACTTTGTATAAATAATCTATACAATTACTATGTACTTATGCCAATTTAAAAATTATTAATAAGATAATGGTTTATACGCTATGCTATAGGATTATTACTACCCCCACTGGGAATCGAAACCAGGACCTCTGCTGTTCTGATACCCGTGGTGTGCTCCACTAGACCACAGAGACGGTTCTTGTGTTGTTTGGTCCTGATACTCCTGATACTCCTGACCCTGCGAGTTCACTGACCTTTTGACAGGTGGCGCAGGTGTGCACGAAGTTCTTGAGATGGTCCCAGTCCACGTGGTCCTTCAGGCGCGTCTTGTTGGGGAACCTCTTGCCGCACTCGCTGCACACGTATCTGAGAAGAGGAATAGGCATAATGACTGTTTTTGAAAAAGTACTCCAAAATGTTTCTACACGTCTATTTTTTACGAAATAACTCATATTTTTGTTTAAATTAAAGGTTTTGAAGTAAAATTTGACAATAATATAGTACAATTTAAATTTCTCGCCAAAACGCCAAAAGTGTCATGGCGTCCGTCTGTGACGTCACCCTTTCGTAAATAAATATTCATAGTGACTTTTGTGCTAAGATAGATTGTTTGCTTTGCTGATCCTTTGACAATACTTTGTGCATTGGCAGCACTGGCAATATTTACGAAAGCGTGACGTCACGCTCTTCTGATTAGTGTTCTATCTTACATGGCGGATTGTTGGAATAAGCATTTTTATTTTTACAAAAATAACAATGAACTTGCATGTAATCTAAAAACGAGTGCTTATATAATAATCAGTATATCCTGTAAAATTACATAAAATCGTTATTTCGGTGATCCGTAATGTATGTCATCATGCCTATTATATTACACTAGCTTTCCCGCACACGTATCTAAGGCAGTTGTCCCACTGGCGAGGGAGCGATTAACTATCAGCTATTTTCTCTCTCAAGAAAAGTACAATAGACATACATTCCGTGTAAACAAAAGAGAGGCATATATTAATAGTTGATCGCGGACTGTTCACACTGCCAGCGAGGACTCGCTCCACTAGTTTTGTCTCTGAGCGAGATAATACTCGCTCAGCGATGCTCGCTTGGCGGTCAGTACTCACAAGTACTGGCGCGAGTAATCGCCCGTCGCACTCGCACACTCGCTAATAGCCCAGCGAGTAAACTATCGGAACTACACACTCGCTTCCCGCTGCTCGCTAACTCGTTTCTAGTTCTAGCTCTACTCGCTTCTCGTTCATCGCGAGTCGCGCGAGTAATCGCCCGTCGCACTCGCACACTCGTTTATAGCCCAGCGACAAAACGATCGGAACTAGACACTCGCTTCCCGCTGCTCGCCAACTCGTTTCTAGTTTTTAGTTTCTAGCTCTACTCGCTTCTAAAGTAAGTTTTATAATTCGGTGCAAAAAAAAAAACAGTATTACCACATAAAACTCTATTATACACATTCTGTGGATTTATTTATTTGTGAACGACCCATTTTGCATTATCTTATGCGCTTTAATCCAAGATATAGTTCTAACAAGTAGATTTAAAAAAAATCTGTAAATCCAAAACCTCACAATAAATTTGTTTTAAAAGAGACATGAAGAAAAAGGTTTACGACACCCTGTTGCCAAACTCAAATGTGAAAGTGACATTTTTTTTGCACCGAATTATAAAACGTACTTTAGTTCATTGTTGGCGGTGGAACAAGTGCCTAACCCTCTCGGTAAGGAATAATATTATTCTACTGGTTTTTTTATTAACTGACAAATTAACAAATAAAATATTTCCTCTATATAATATTAGTATGGAAGTATAGAATCGGTCTATCTATATGCATACACTCACTTAAAATCGCTCTCCGTGACGTGTTTCTTGCTGATCTTCATGTGCTGACTGTAGGTAGCGATGGAAGAGAATGTTCGGTTGCAAGGCTCGCAGACCAGCTCACCATTAGCCCTGAACGAAAAAAGACAATGACCATTTTTGTATGGCAGCTGGCGTTTTTTTTTTTCTTGCGGCCATCAACCAAAAATTTAAATATAATTTGTTGGCAGCACTACAGACAATATTTGCAAAGGAAGTATACCTGTAAACTCAGGCCGAACCGAGTGAAACTAGCTAGAACTTAACTTTGTTTTTCATACTGTTTGTATGAATGACAAAGTAACATTTGCGGTTTTTAAAAATGTTCTATATACGGACGGATAACCATCCGTCCGTATATAGAACATTTTTAACTTGGTTCTAACTGAGTTTACAGCTATACTGTCTTGGCAAATATTGTTTGTTGTACTATTAAGAATTGATATTCAAATATTTTGTTGATGGCCGCGAGACAAAAAAAAAGACGCCAATTTTAGGCAATGCCTTTTGTCAATAAGATTTTTTTTATCCATGACGAGGTATGAAGAAGATGAAGAAGGCTGAAGAAGGAATCTTCTTTATAAAAACTTTTCCTAATGATTTATTCATTATACTTTTGATTTAATACATATTAGGTTCGAAATTAAAAGTAATCAATAAAGGCTCGTCTTTGAGAAGCGCCGGACGCGCGCCTGTCAGAATCTCAAAACGCCTGTCAAAATTTGTCATTTGCCGCATTTAATGCTGTCCGATGGTAGGCATGCAAAGAGTATGGTAATGCTTCGCAAAGAGTGGGTCTTAAGATGAACATGGACAAGACGAAAATCATGTTCAATGCCCATGTTGCACCCGCTCCAGTTAATGTCTGTTAATGGGTCTCATAAGAAGGCTCAAAGTCACCCAGCGAGCAATGGAGAGAGCGATGCTTGGTATTTCCCTGCTCGATCGAATCAGAAATCCTGAGATCCGCAGGAGAACTAAAACGACCGACATCGCTCGAAGGATTGCATCATTGAAGTGGCAGTGGGCGGGACACATAGCGCGGAGAACTGATGGCCGTTGGGGCGGAAAGGTTCTCGAATGGCGACCGCGTACTGGACGACGTTCCGTGGGCAGGCCCCCTACAAGGTGGACCGACGATCTGGTCAAGGTCGCGGGAAGTCGCTGGATGCGGGCAGCGCAGGACCGATCGTTGTGGAGATCCTTGGGGGAGGCCTATGCCCAGCAGTGGGCGTCGTTCGGCTGACATGATGATGATGAAGATGATGGTAGGCAACCCTAACCGTAGGTGTCTACATCATGACTCACCTAGCTCGAAAATGATCAGTGAGAAAAGATCGCACCCTCATTGAGAATTGGAATTTTCATTTTGGCTATTGGGAAAGACAGAGACTAAAAAGTTCCCTACCCCTACTTACTTACTTCGCTGGCTAAGCGACCCGAAGTGGATCTTGGCCTCCGATTAAAGCACGCCATTTTGTTCGGTCTTGCGCCAGTTCCGACCACTCAGCTACGTTGATTTTTGGCTTAGGTCTTTGGCAGCTTCATCCTTCCAGCGATATCTTGGACGGCCCATCGGGCGACGCCCAGTTGGGTGCCCCAGATACGCTCTTTTGGCAGCTCGATCCTCTCCCATTCTTTCAACATGTCCTAGCCAGTGAAGTCGGGACGATTTTATTTCCCTATCCTAAAAATCGTTAATTTGGAGGCATTTGGGGCACAATTCTAGACACTTGTTTGCCTTCTCAGGTTGTGAATGGTAGACCTAGATAGCCTTGTGAATTCTGAGGTGTCCCTAAAAATCTTGAAATTTGAGGAAATTGGGACACATTTCTAGACCCTCATCTACATCCTCAGGTTGAGACTGGTAGAGGTAGATAGCCAAGTGGATTCTGAGGTGTCCCTAAAAATCATGAAATTTGAGGAAACTCGGACACATTTCTAGACACTTACCTATCTCCTCAGGTTGTGAATACTAGTGTGTTCCGAGAAGTCCCTAAAAATCTAGAAATTTTCACTTCGCCTTTTGGGAAAATTGCTGAAAATGACACCTTTATTAGCCCACTGACCTGGCCCGGTGGCTAATGAGGTGTCTCCTTAAGTGCCCCGGTAACGATCAATCGTCATTCGTCAATTGTTACGTGATTGACCGTTTCAATTGAAGGTGCGAATGATGGAGCTTCAATCGATGCGTCAATTGCTCGCGCCATGTTTCTCATCGAAAAACCTGTCAATCGCACAGCGAGACGATCAATTGGTAGCGTCAATCGCGATTGTCAATGGGCTTTCCATCATTCGCATCAATCACGTAGTTTCGAATGAAAATCGCTTCAATTGCCTCTGTAGACGATCATTTGGTCCGTCAATGACGTAAACATTGTCAATTGCGATTGATCGTTACCGGGGCACTTTAGGTTGCCGCGCCACTGGAAGGTGCTACCGCACTGCGTGCACGGGAACTGGCGGCGCGCACTGTTCACTACGGAAGCGATCTGTGCTCGGCGGCGATGACGTCAGCCGCCGTAAGCATAAATACCGCCGCGAGGAGACGCGAGCGGCAGTCGCGCGAGGGTGCCCGGCGCGAGTGGTCGGCATAAGACCGAGTATATCACACCTTGGGTCACTACAGTATCACCTATTTAGCTAGGTGCCTTCCGGGATATGTAAGGCATCAATAATGAAGGCATTTAGGACACATATATGGTTAAAGAATCTTTATTTCTCATAAGAATAATACATTTATTCACTTACTGAGAAATAGGTACACAAATTTTATCACTTTATAACTTTAGCACAGATGAACGGACTAAGAACAAAACATAATTAAATTATAGTATATTATTTGAGCTTCAAAAACACTAACTACCTACTAGTTATTATTTATAACTAGACCCTCACGATTGTCACCAACGACAAAAAATTTAGGACACATATCTGGACACTTACCTATCTCCTTAGGTAGTGTGTTCCGAGATGTCCCTAAAATTCTAGAAATTTGGCATTCGCCTTTTGGGAAAATTGCTGTAAATGACACCATATTAGCCCACTGACCTGGCCCGGTGGCTAATGAGATGTCTCCTTAGGTTGCCGCGCCACTGGAAGGTCCTACCGCACTGCGTGCACGGGAACTGGCGGCGCGCGCTGTTCACTACGGAAGCGATCTGTGCTCGGCGACGATGACGTCAGCCGCCGTAAGCATAAATACCGCCGCGAGGAATCGCGAGCAGCAGTCGCGCGAGGGTGCGCGGCGCGAGTGGTCGTCATAAGTCTGACTGTATCACACCTTGGGTCACTACAGCATCACCCATTTAGCTAAGTGTCTTCTCCCGAGATATCTAAGAGGCTTAAAAGTTTTATACTGTAAAAATCATCAATAATGAAGGCATTTAGGACACATTTCTAGATACTTACGAACCTCTTCAGGTTATGATTGTGACTGGTAGTGTGTTCTGAGGAGATGTCCCTAAAAATCTTGAAATTTTCCATTTGCCAACGGGGAAAGCTGCTGTAAATGACACTGTATTTAGCCCACTGACCTGGCCCGGTGGCTAATGAGATGTCTCCTTAGGTTGCCGCGCCACTGGAAGGTGCTACCGCACTGCGTGCACGGGGACTGGCGGCGCGCGCTGTTCACTACTGAAGCGTTCTTTGCTCGTCGACGATGACGTCAGCCGCCGTAAGCATAAATACCGCCGCGAGGAGACGCGAGCGGCAGTCACGCGAGGGTGCGCGGCGCGAGTGGTCGGCATAAGACCGAGTGTATCACGCCGTAGGTCACTACAGCGTCACCCATTTAGCTAGGTGCCTTCCGGGATATCTAAGAGACTAAAAAGTATTATACTGTAAAAATCATCAATAATGAAGGCATTTAGGACGCATATCTGGACACTTACCTATCTCCTTAGGTAGTGTGTTCCGAGATGTTCCTAAAAATCTAGAAATTTTCCATTCGCCTCTTGGGAAAATTGCTGAAAATGACACCTTTATTAGCCCACTGACCTGGCCCGGTGGCTAATGAGGTGTCTCCTTAGGTTGCCGCGCCACTGGAAGGTGCTACCGCACTGCGTGCACGGGAACTGGCGGCGCGCGCTGTTCACTACAGAAGCGATCTGGGCCGCACTGTGCGAAGCGTCTGACGAGTCTTTTAGTTTCCTAAAACAATGATGAAAATATTGTATCGTAGGGGTAGTCTACACACATTTATAGATGATAAACTGATAAGAGGAAGGATGATCAAGAATGATAAGGGCTGAAGCAAGCGTCTGTCACTCGTGTACTTGCGCGCAACTCTCGCCCGCATTGCAAATCCATAGAAATTAGGTCCGCAAAAGAACTAGAATATTTGCGATAGAAAGAGGCAACGAGTGGCCGTTCGTAATTTGCGCTGTACAAGCTGAATTCCACTTTATTGGGTTATAGTTAGAGTTGCTATTTATTTCAATGGCTTAGCGGAGTGCAGTATCTGTTTCGTAGTAACTATTTAGTAATCTGTGGCTGAAGGATGATATGGATTGATACGGGAACTGATAAATGATACAACTGAGTTGAGTGCTTGTCGTAACTGAACTGTCTGATTTATTAGTTAAAATGTACTGAATTAAGAACTTGCACACGTGGGCAGAACGAGAACGTAGCGAAATCGCGTGAAAATAATGACCTAAATAATGTTATTAAAATAATACAAAATAATTTACGATCGCTTTCAATTTGACAAATATGTCACATCCATTACTTGTTGTTGCCGTCAGTTGAAACAAATGTTTGTATTACTGTAGCAATGGTTGTAAAATTTCTTTAAAACTGAAAGCGGTCGTGATAGATATTGGAGTTAGATTTGGAGAGAGACAATCAAGAGGCTGTTTGAGCTACTTAATGTAGGCGACGCCATAACAATGATGTGTTTAGCATTATTGAGTTCCGGCAGTTAGAGATAAGTTAGCCAGTTCCTCAGTGATTGTGGATTCCGTGATTGTGGATTCCGTGATTGTGGATTCCGGTATTAGTGTGCTTCCCATTAACAAAATTTCAGAAACAGTTGCATAAATTTCTAACGAGCAAAATGTATTACAAGATTAATGATTTCCTAAATGACAATTTTTCTAATTTCTATTGACATTACCTATTTAATTTTTATTGACATTACTTAATTTCTATTGACATTACTGAATTTAGATTGAAATTTAATTTGACAAATTTTATTACATACTTACTTTTTTTTTTTTTACATTTTATAATTTGATTTGTCTAAGTATAACTCGTTTTAAATTTAATAAGTGACATGTTAAACTAACAATTATTAATAAATATCCCGTAGGTTTCACTTTTATAATTGTCAAAAATTTGTACACTGAAATATCAGTAGAATATGAAGAAACTTTAATGTAAGAAACATCTATTTGTACCATATTCTGACAAATAAAGAATTTATGATTTATGATTATTTATATTATTTATTCCACCTTCAGCCTTATCACCACTTAAAATCAGATGTGATGAAGGTTAAGTGCTACCCCGTTGTGGATAAAAAATAAAATAA
The DNA here is from genome assembly GCA_949710035.1 of Crambus lathoniellus. Classification (NCBI taxonomy): domain Eukaryota; kingdom Metazoa; phylum Arthropoda; class Insecta; order Lepidoptera; family Crambidae; genus Crambus; species Crambus lathoniellus. Next base: position 9,994,766 of record OX453321.1, read on the forward strand.
AAAAGGTAGGCCGATCTCAGTCACTTTAGTTAGCGACTTTTGTCATTTGGAGAGAAAGAATAAAATTAAAAATTAACGAAAAAATGTTTTAATTACCAGATCTTCAACTGGATTTGGTGTTTGGAACTCGTTTTAACGTGCTTCTGTAGATTCGCCGTCGTCGTGAATGATAACCTAGAAGTAGAAAAAACACTTATTTAAACACTAGCAGCGCCCATGCCCAGCGGTTTCGTTAAAAGATCATATTGCTAAAAGAGCAAAATGTTAAGAGATCATATTGTTAAAAGAGAAAAATGTTAAGAGATCATATTGTTAACAGAGCAAAATGTTAAGAGATCATATTGTTGAAAGAGAAAAATGTTAAGAGATCATATTGTTAAAAGAGCAAAATGTTAAGAGATGAGTAGGTATGTACTTGCTTCCTTTGACTAAAATTGACTAAGTATCTACTTTTTTTTCGAATTCTTGCCCTCCAGCACGCGTAGCATGACAAACCCGAGAACAGTTTTGTCTACCTCGAAAGTCTATAATTGACAGCCGCACAATAGATTTGTCTACGATGAAATGTCATTTTTGACGTTTCGATATAGACAAAACCTTTCTCGAGTTCGTCATGCTACCCGTGCAGGTGGTCTGATAAAATTGCACCGTTTACCTGCAAGGCTCGCAGTAAGGTTTCCGCTTCTGGCCGGTCTCAATCCGGTGCGTCTCCAGATGCTTCCTCAACGAGGTCTTCCACCGGAACGTTTTCTCGCAGAACTCGCAAGGGAATGACACTGCCGTTTCTTGTTTTATGCTGAAAATGCAAACACGATATTTTATCCATACTTATACAGGGTGTTAGGGGCACCGTTGCAAAAACTTTAACCAAGGCTTCAGGCCTTCATGCTGAACAACGCACAGCAAGATTATTTGTCGGAAATGAAAAAAATATTTCGACTCTCCATACAAAATGTCCCGATAAGTTGCTAAATTTGTATGAAAAGTCCAATTTCTTTTTCACTTCCGACAAAAAATTTTTGCTGTACGTTGATCAGCATGATGGTCTGAAGCCATGGTTAAAGTTTTTGCAACGGTGCCCCTAACACCCTGTATGTATTCTAAATGTGAAAGTGTGTTTGTTAGTGTATTTGTCCGTCTTTCACGTCACAACGGAGCAACGGATCGACGTGTTTTTTGGAATGGAGATAGTTTGGGAGCTGGAGAGTGACATGCTACTTTTTATCCCGGAAAAAGTGCACATTTCCGCGAGTTGACGTCGTTCCAGTCAACTCGCTGTGTTTACAAAGATATTGTAGTAAAATATACTGTTTCCTTACCTAATATCAACTGATTCTAATAACGTGTTTGATTCCGTATCTCCATTTTCGTAAGACTCGCCGTTGACGTGATAATCTTCACTGGCCCTGTAATGATAGTTCGTTAAAATGGATATTTGACAACTTGTATTTCGGAGCAGGCTTGTTGCGGGTTCGATTCTGACAGACAAATATTTTTTCGTGTATATTTTCGAACCTTTCACTGTCCCGGTGAATGCTCTAACCATGCAGGTCGTGGGTTCTAGTCCCATCGACACACAATACAAACATACAAACTTTCACACCTCACCAATTGATGCGATAAAATAAAACTACAGGATGTTGTTTTTTCGAATTTTAGCTGGTTCGATTACTGGGTGTGGGTAGCGTATTTAAAAAAATATAAGAAAGCAGTCTTGTATCTTTTTAAAAATAAGATAGGTACTTAATGCTTCCTTTGACTAAAATTAACTAAGTAAGTATCTACTTTTTGTCGAATTCTTCCACTCGCCCCCTTAGCTAGACCAACAAAACGCGATATGATATAGCGCTTTATCGCGTTTAAATGTCAAAAGACAATGGGTTTTGACGTTTGAGTGTCGATAAAACGCTTTATCATGCGATATATATCACGTTTTGGGCGGTCAAGCTAGGCTGATATTTGATGGGACTCGAACCTTTCACTGTCCCGGCGAATGCTCTAACCATGTAGGTCGTGGGTTCGAGTCCCATCGGAGCTAGTTGTGAGACGGGTCGTTTTTTTCTCATACTTATTTTTTTTTTTTTATTCACTGCGGGGTAGCACTTTAGCCTTCATCACACCTGATGATAACAGAGTGGAGGAGCCCGTGGCGCAGTGGTTACCGCGCGACCTGCGATCGTTGAGATAAAGCTACTTTCGCAATGGCCGGTCACGGGATGGGTGACCAAAAACTATTTATCTCGAGCTCCTCCGTGCTTCAGAAGGCACGTTAAGCCGTTGGTCCCGGCAGCACTTGCAGTCGTAATACCCACCAATCCGCACTAGGCCCGCGTGAGTCATGGCCCGTTCTCCTTATCCATAGGGAAGGCCAGTGCCCCAGCAGTGGGGACATTAATTTACTGATGAGTTAATATGGCAGAGTCACAGAATAAATAATAGTACTTACATTGATACAGAAACTTCACTCCGCTAAACCATTTAAATAAATAGCAAGTCTAATTACAGCGCAATAAAGTGGAATTCAACTTGTACGGCGCTAATTACGAACGATCAGACGTTGCATCTCTTTCTATCGCATATATTCTAGCTCTTTTGCGGACCTAATTTCTATGGATTTGCGCCGGCGGCGGTGCGGGCGAGAGTAGCGCCAGGCGTCTGTCACTCGACTCGATGCGTACTTGCGCGCAAATCTCGCCCGGTCCGCAAAAGAGCTAGAACATATGCGATAGAAAGAGATGCAACGAGCGGCCGTTCATAATTTGCGCCGTACAAGCTGAATTCCACTTTATTGCGTTATAGTTAGAGTTGCTATTTATTTAAATGGCTTAGCGGAGTGCAGTATCTGTTACTAGTAACTATTTAGTAATCTGTGGTAGCGCGCAAGTACATCGACTGACAGACGCCTGGCAGAGTTGACGATAAACTTACCCATGACAGTGGATCATCTCATAATGCTTGGTGGCCGACCTCTTGCTGTTAAACTTGTCCGAACAGACGGTACATTGGAACCTCTTCAAGTGCTTATTCATATGGTAGGCGTAAGACATTTCAGTTGCGAAAGAGCACTCGCAGACTTTGCATTGTAGCTTCGATTTGTTCTAGAAAATAAATAAATAATATTGGAAACCATCACATTGCTTCAATCCCAAGCTAAGTATAAGCTCCTGGGAAACAACGACGGGTATTACCATACACACCCAAAGTCCAAACATGCGAAAATATTGAAAAGTTAGTTTTTAATACAGTTGCTCAAAAAGTGGCGTATTGCAGGGACGTATAGCGTTCGGGATGTGGGCTATTACACACTCGAGCTTTTTCTTTACCTTTCCCGAACTCGTGCGTTTTCTTTCCCAACTGTCAAAATAATGTCTATTAAAAAGAAAAAACCATCCACGAAGTTTTTACTTTAAAAAAAATCATAGAAGTTTTTATGATTCATGCAAATATTTTCTAAAAAGAAGCTACTAATTTGTTTCAATATCAGATTTAAAAGTAATTTTAATTAATATTTAAACATTAAATTAATATTAGTATCGGCCAAATTAAATTTATAAATATAATAAAAAGTTGACTGATGACATGCACTGATAGGAGTTTGCGCGGGTAAGTGAAAAGAAAATGACGGACCTTATTTCTTAATTTTCTAAATAAGTTTTTCCTGGTTTTTATTGTGGTACTTAGTATGGTGAAATTATAGTGCAATAATGTGCCTTTAATGGAAAACGATGTAGTAAAAGTGAAAAATAAGGAAAGGCGCTCCTGTAGGATTCGGATTGCTTTTGTTAGGTTTGGTTTCATTTCATCCATCTCATTTAATTTCATTTTCATTTCATATCAATACAAAAATCTACTGAAGACTTGGCTGTATGGGCATAGTTCCATTTGCCTACCCAGAATGGGTGAAGAAAAAATCTCTGCTTATATTCTTTTACGGTTGGCGCCATTTTCCAAAAATTTTCTTGCTTATAGTATTTTATTAAATTGCTTAATTTTTTCGCAACTGTATTAAAAATTGTGATTTCATTACAAGTGCGGAAAGCCTGTCATTGCAAAGAGTTCCGACAAATGTCTACCCGAGCCGAGGCGCAGCCGAAGGTGAGGGTTGACAGTCGGAACAAGTTGCAATGACGGTTCCGCACGTGTACTGAACAACTATTTTTAATACAGTTGCGAAAAAATTAAGCAATTTAATAAAATAATAAAACACAATAAACTCAACTAACTAATCGTAAAAGAATATAAGCTGAGACTTTTTTTTTTGTGTTCTTCACCCATTCTGGGTTGGCAAAGGAAACTATGATCATACAGCCAAGGCTTCAGTAGAATTTTTTTATTGATATGAAATGAAAATTAAATTAAATGAGATGAAATGAAATGAAACCTAACAAAAGCAATCCGAATCCTACAGGAGCGCCTTTCCTTATTTCTCTCTTTTACCACATCGTTTTCCATTAAAGCCACATTATTGCACTAATTCCACCATACTAAGTACCTACCACAATAAAAACCAGAAAAAACTAATTTAGAAAATTAAGAAATAAGGTCCCTCATTTTCTTTTCACTTACTTGCGCAAACTCCTATTAGCAGATACTATGGTAAATAGTGCACGTCATACCATATTTAGTAATCTGTGGTCATACAGCCAATTTTATGTATTTTTTATATTCATAAATTTAATTTGGCCGATACTAATATTAATTTAATGTATAATTAAAATTACTTTTAAATCTGATATTGAAACAAATTAGTAGCTTCTTTTTAGAAATATTTGCATGAATAATAAAAACTTCTATGATTTTTTTTTTGTAAAAACTTCGTGGTTGGTTTTTTCTTTTTAATAGACAATATTTTGACAGTTGGGAAAGAAAACGCACGAGTTCGGGAAAGGTAAAGAAAAAGTTCGAGTGTGTAATAGCCCACATCCCGAACGCTATACGTCCCTGCAATACGCCACTTTTTGAGCAACTGTATCAAAATATACTATTTCAATATTTACCAGTCCGGGACTCGAACCTGGGACCTCAGAGATGCCGGCACCTTGGAAACCGGTCCGTTCACCACATGGCCACAGAGGTCGTCAAATAAATATCAGACAGCACAACAATAATGGATTTGACTTCGAAATAAGTAACTGAGCTATAACAAATTTATGTTATAGACAATGACGTTTTATTAATAGACACGTTATACTCTAATAGATTGCATTTTAAAATGGCGAATTTGTTTTTCATTACGTTCTACACGCTTTATGAGATAAAAAACAAACACATGTTGTCAAAATATATTTATCTCTTCCTAACAACAGGCATTTCCGCATATCTATCTCTTTTTCACTAAATAATGTTAGTAAGAGACATATATACACAAACCCCGACTGTCAAAAAGAGATAAAACAATTATTGCAAGCACTGTCTTAGGTGCCAGTTTTCTGTCTCTTTCAAGCGTTCACAAAACTTTACAAGCATCTCATGAGCATGTGAGCGAGAGCTCATGCATGTCGAACTGGCAACAGCGCAAATATCATCACTAATTATTTAATGTTCAATTTAAAATTATTATATCAATAATTACGTATGAAATGAATCGATTTTCTTGTCTTTTAAAGATCCGGCATAGTTTTTGCAACTTCTCTAAACACAGGAAGGCATTAAATTTATTATTTGAGGCGTAATCAAGAAATTGGCACAGCGCGTTGACACGACAAGGGTCTGTGTGTGACTGATTAAACTTCGGGCAATTACCTTACTTTTTCGTCGCCACTTTTTAGTTCAGATAACGTATCTACATATAAAATATCATTGGTTATAGATATCAATTTTGCTTGACCATTGACTAAGAGCCAGCGCGCACTTGTGATTTTTAATCGGGCGATAGTTTGATCGTTCTCGGATTCAGTATAGAGATAAATGGCAGTGCGCGCACTGACGACTAAAAATCGACCGATCAAACTATCGGCCGATAGTCGTTCGATCAAACTATCGCACAGCACAACTATCGGCCGGTCGGTAATGTGCGTGAAGGGCTAACTGCCGCACTCAGAGACGTCAATTAAATTTAATTAGCATTAAATTATCATTCCTACTCTATTCAATACTAGACAAAAAAAAATACACATAGAGATTCAATGATCAATTAAAGTTTATTGCCGTCTCTGAGTGCGGCAGTATGTGAGCGCGCGCACTGCATTCTATGGCACAATCATAGTAATCGTTATGACTGTGTAACACATCACTAACCCCCGTCCATGAAGTACAATATTATTTGTATGAAATTTTAACGTAAACAATATGAAACTTCATGGGCTGTGAGCTGTCAAAAAACCATTAATATAGTGGACAAACTATAAATATTAAAAAGTACACAATTAAGAACAACTTTAAAAAACTAATAAGTAAACAAGAAATTCATACTTACAGCTTCGTGTTTCAGTTTTATATGATCGTTAAGATCATCACCATTAGGAAAACTAACAATACACTTTTCACAACGAAACATGGCTATTGCATACTCCTCTCTTTCTGCCAGCATATTTCTTTCTTCTTCCAACTCTTCTGCTGTCAGCTCCACCTCTCTCACCATCTCACTCTCATCATTTTTTTTTCTTCCCTTTTTCCTGGCTTTGATTTTCTTTTTCTTCTTCTTTTTATTACTGTATTCTATCAAAACCGTATCATCGTCAAAGTTGTCTGAGTAATTTGATACATTAACCTCTTGTTTTACGTCTCCTTCATTCTCTCTTCCCTCATTCTCTCCTCCCTCTTCATTTTCTTTTTTTATTGTTGCAATAGAAGCTTCAAATTGATTTTCAATTGATAGGTTAAAATGTAAATTAAATATTTCGTGTGTCTGCAACTTTGATACATGGTGCAATTCCGATATATCTGTGTTCTGAAGAAAAGAACTTATATTAAACACATTTTTTTTTTATTGTTGATAGGCAAGTGCTTGCCCGCTATCTCGCCTGATGGTAAGCAATAATGTGCAATTTATTTTCGTTGGTCGCACTTTGGCCAAGCGCCCCACAGATGATCAGTTCGCCTGTCGGCAACGGCCTGTCAGTTGGCCGCAATCGGCCACACACTCACAGTTTCGTAATAGGTTTAGATATAAAGGTTTAGACTATTGTAAACAGTGTAACGATAATTTTTTGTTATGAAGTCAACAGTGATCAAACTTGAATCCTTACAGTACAGCTTGGCCAAAGTGCGGCCAACAAAAATAAATTGCATATTACTATTTTAAACAGTGTAACGATCATTTTTTGTTATGACGTCAACAGTGTACGATAAGTGACCAAGCAGTTATTCAAGTTTGTAAATGACATTTTTATTTCTTCTTCTTCAAAAATTAAGAAAACAATGTCATTTTCAAACTTGAATAACTGCTTGGCCACTAATCGTACACAATTGACGTCATAACAAAAAATTATCGTTACTATGTTAGTACTATTATATATTCTGTGGTTACACTGTTTACAATAGTAATCAATTTATTTTTGTTGGCCGCACTTTGGCCAAGCTGTACTGTAAGTATTCAAGTTTGAAAATGAAGAAAAAAAATGACATTTTCAAACTTGAATAACTGATTGGCCACTAATCGTATACTGTTGACGTCATAACAAAAAATGATCGTTACACTGTTTGCAATAGTAATGTGCAATTTTATTTTCGTGGGCCGCACTTTGTCTAGTCATAATACTGAGATGAGGTGAGCTATATGTAGATCAGAATCGGCAAGATTATTCAAGAAAACAAAAATTACTAATAAAATTGGATACATTTTTCCAGCTGAAAGTCAAATAGAGGACAGTCAATAATGCATCTGCTATTGTGAAACAAAATATCAACTGTCTTACCCATTTCATATATTGAGTAAGGGTTTTAAAACATGTTTTTACTTGTTGCTTGAATTTTAAAAAGCGGTTGATAGCAGCGTCACATTCCCAGCAAATCGACACTGGAGCACTGTCCAAAAGTGATATCTGCGGTATAAAAAAAGTTATTATTAACAACTTAACTGTCCCATGAGTCACTACAATACAAATCAGGAAGAACTTTAGAAATAAGTTCAGAAGTCACAACCTGTGACTTACAGCTTACAGGTGAATGTTTTGATGTAATTAATTAAATTATTATTTTTATTATGAGTGTGGCATAAAGCTAATATTACTAAGTTGATGCAACAAACATTTTTCAATATTCAATTTTTCAATACTTGGTTCACTTCTGCCATTCAATTTGAATGAAGCAACCAAATTGAACAATGTAAATGTAAAAGTGAATCAGTCAATGTGAATGTGGGCCTGTTACTTCTGCGCCTTTCAACGAAAGTGAATTAATTTGGTTGAACTGTGTAGTGTAATATTACCTTCATGAACCTTAAGTTCATTAAGGTAATATTACACAATTACATGAGTGGATAGCAAAAAACGTAACCCTTGAAAATTTATTAATTTTATTAGTTCTAAAGCTTCGATCAACTATAACACCTAGTTTTGTTGATTGAAGGTTCTAAGACATTGTGAATGTTAATATTTTAACCTACCACAAAGGAAAAAATTATGGACCTGGGGTAGGAGGTCGAGAATTACATTGTATAGGGATAGTTAAGTTGTTCAAATAAAATTGGACAACATAACAAGCATTGCTCCAATCCTACACTAAATAGCTTAAGCCCCTGTGTTATGGCAATTGGAAACAACGGAGGGTATTAAACACATACTCTGGAAAATATTGGCAAGTTTGTTTCTAATATTTACCCAACTGGGAAATAAAACCTGGCAACTCGAAAACCAGTGCGTACACCACTGAACCACGGAGGCTGTCATTATAACTTGGCTTAGAGTAATCATACAGCTTTGTGAGAGTAATCATAATCGTACAAACCACAATAACATTATATAAATTCTAGTTAAAATGGTTAGTTCTTACTTTACAATACATAAGTACAATTTTTATTTCTGCATACCTATTGAAAGAAAAGTCTAAAACTTTTAGGGTTTTTATAAATTTTAAATGATTTTTTTCCCCCAAAAATCGCATGGGTAGGAGTCAGACTGCGTGGCCCATATTAGTATAATAATAAAAATAGTAACATATAATCTGGATTTCTACACTCAACACTTTATTACTTATTCACTGATTAGTTAATATTTTCGATTTTAGTGTAAAACTAAATTTTGAATATTTACATTTTAAAATTATCACTGAAATCAACCGTGTTTTACAGTTACAAGGCTTTTAGTTCCTTCGTATGAACATATAGTACCGTTAGAAAGAAAAGCTTACCGGTATTTCATTGATTATTTGCACAAAACATTGTCTTTTATCTTCATTTTGCAAAACAATCATTTTTCTGTCACCAGACAAACATCCGCAACATACTTTGTGGCTGATAATATCCATAGTACTATCTTTTATTTTCACAGTCTATTAATAAGAAAAAAATAATGAAAAATCGGTATCAAGTATTTATTTGTTGGAAAACACAAACAAAGCACGCACAAGCCTCTGAGTACTGAATCACAAGCATCTGAAAAATTGAAATGAAAATCCTTGAAAACGTCAAAGTCAAAAGCGTTTAGTTACATACGATAAGCACACTTTTTCATCACTAAAACTACATTTAATATATAAGGTGTATTTTCAATGCATCTTAATTATTCCCTAATGGTTACAAATATTATAATTAATTAATTACATACGGGAAATAATTAAATCAAATATTGTTATACAGTGCATTAATAAAACGCATTAAAATATACTTCTTTTCACGCAGTAAACAAACAATTAATTGTAGTGATACAAGGTTGTCATTTGCAGCGAATGTGATAAATGTGTAAAGGAACGTAAGGCGTTGGAATCACCCATAGAATAGGTCAAAACTTAGTGGCCTGTAGCCCCGATACCCATTCATTGGCTATAATTAAGACCGCCATTTTGTTGGGGTGCCCCCATTGGCTAAAATTAAGGCTGTCACTTTTTTCAAGAATTTCAAGATGTCGTTTATTTAGTTTGTGTTTTTTACTCATTTCGGTTTTCTAGTATTCTTTAGATGTTTTTCCACTTTTTCTCAGATATTTCTTTACAGAAATATGGATACATTATTCGAAGATGCCTTCGGTACACGTAAGTAAATCTATTTACGTAGTTTTATGTATCAATTATTTATTACATTAACCTAAATTTGAGTTTTGTTGTTTTAGGTAATTCCAAGAGGCAACTTTGTATTTCTTAAAACTAACCAAAACAAAAGAAAATACAGTTCACAACTTAACCGGAGTAAAGAAGATTCGGTTTCTCAGAAAGTTATGAAATTTATCAAAGGCTAAAAGAGTCGCAATAGTTTTTATAAGTGCGTCATGCCTGGCACCACGGAGGCCTCTTTAACCAAAGTTAAACTGTGGGAAAACTCTACTACCCTTCCACACCCATATGTGCTCATCCAGGAAAAGCTCCCTCTGGCCTTGAACTTCTCAGATCATTATAGAGATCTTTAAATAGACTCCGTACCCAAGTTCGTTGAAGTAAAGACAACCTGTCCAGGTGGGGCTTCACCAGTAACACGGATCTCGCGTACAGGTGTGGTTACACTCCACAGACCATGGCCCACCTCATTGATTGCTCTGCATGCCCGGACACCTGCAGGCGTGAGGACCTCATGTTGGCTGCAGATAACGCGTTGAGAGTGGCACAGTTTTGGGCCAACATCATATGATTTTGTACTTGTCATTGACATGTTGAAGAAGAAGTTATGAATGAAAGGTAGGTAATGTTTGTTTATTCTTTTTATATGAATGTAAGTAGGTATGTTATGTGTAATTAATTATTGATTAGTTTTGTTAAAAAAAACCTTCCTAATACCTTATTTCAATATACATGTAGAAGTGATATCATATGGTGATAATGATAAAGCACAGTAGATTACTTGGGATTAAATTTAAATAATCAGTTGTCACATTTAACAAGTTTCAATTTAGTGAAGTTGTTAATACCAAGTCAAGAGAAAATAACAGTGAAAGTAATTCAATAACTTTGTCAAAACATTTGAAATGCCTTATCATCATATTCATATTTCTGATTCTGACAAACAGAACAAAATTATAACAAATGTACCGGTGGGATAATATATGATTGTTGTCGGTACGAATGATGGTTTATTGTGATTGTCTTATGACTATGTTATAACTGTTACTGCTACCTACTATCTTGGATCTTACTTATTTATATGTATTACCTCTCATCAGTCTATGTACAAAGCTTATCTACTTAATAACAGTTATTAACTATAAACATTGATTATCTATAACTTGTGCATAGCGGCACAACAAACAAAATGTGCTTTATACACACTACTCTTTCTTGATTTACAAACTTTTCAGTTTAACTATCACTTATTTGTTTATAAAATGTTATGGCAGATTATAGTAACAATATGTAGAATCTATACTAACCAAATCTAATCTTTTCAGATAACTTGAGTCTCAACGAGGTTCGTGGAGTGCTGCGAAGATGCCCGTGTCTGCCTATTCTTGCGGTAATAAGTTATCAAATCAGAATTATGGTGCAAATTTCTGCTGTTAGTTGCTATATTGATTACTTACTGCATTAAATGTTTAACTATTAGAATTAGGTTATTGCGTCTTGCATTGAAAGTGATATTAACAGTAAATAATGAAATGGCAGATACTAAATAAAACTACTAGGAAAAATAGCATTAGCATTTGTGCGTAATAAATATTTGCAAGCAGTTTAATTTTTCTTGTGGCTGATAAAGTATTTATATTTCTTAGTTTATCTATAAAGTCAATTTATTAAGTAATTTCATTACTCTCATTCTTTGTCTTGTATAAATCTCAACTTATACTTATGTACTTTGTATTTGATAAAATTATAATGTCAAGTAATAAATGCCTTCTTTCATCAAATGTGTTTTTTATTTGAGCAGAATTTAAAATAATATATTACTAGGGTTGTACCACAACCCTAGTAAACGTCGATGATTTGCACAACTATCGATAACGAATCAAGGGTGTCGATAGTTCTGGCAGCACTATGTTGTCAAACTCTAATCGGGGTCCGTCATTCACTAACAAACGGCCGCTATAAGGCTTGATTCCTATCTGTACTATGCGATTAATATAAGAATAGGATAGGGAATCCGCCATGTTGTGACGTCAAGCTGTCAAAGTGCTGTCAAACTAACTTCACTTCATTTCAGTATGGTGTGCAAAAAAATAAATTTATCGTTAATCAGGCAGGGGGCTGATCATGTCATAGCTTACGATAAATAATGATGTTCGTGCAAACCAAAACATTTGAATAATTTGCAGATAATAATTATACAAATCATTAACTTGATTTTTTCGGAAAGTATAGGCCTCATGAAAGTATGCTTTTACGAAAATGATCAGGTAATTTGAATCTCAATCAAATTAAAAAATTTTGATATTTAACTGAAACCATTTTTTCATACATTGTTCTGATGCTTCAATAACACAGAATAAATTGAATTTTGATTCTATTTACTGGTTTAAGAATTTAAATGAAACAGGAATTTAAGTTATCAAAATAATTTAATAATCAACTTTACAATAAAATTGGTAAATTGGGGGTCTCGTGAAAAATTGTATTGGTCTATCATGGTAAAAGGATTGGCCAGCTAGAGTCTGCACGTTGATTGAAGTTAGATTCGGCAGAATCAAGCTGTTACCAGGGTGCGCCGGGTATTGGTATCACGGGGAACCATGAATCCGCCAATTGTAAATCAAAACACAACACATTATGCTTGCTAATGCTATTCCACCTCTTCTATTCCACTCATTTGAGAATCATCGTCCCGCTGGTCTGGTCTGAGCTGCTACTCTTACAAAGACATTGAAGACTTTTCCTTCTGACATTGCAAAGTACTGTAGAAATATGTTCTAGTATTTTATCAAAGCTTTGAACAAATACTCAAATACCACATGTGTTCAACCATTTGTTCAAATGTTTGTGCTATGTCTGGCGCCGGCGGCATAAGGAAGGGCATGAACAGTAAAGTTGTGTACAAAAAAAAGGGAAGTAGCTAAATTAAAAAAATAAAAAACTTTGTTTTGTAAGTGGCAATACCCAAACCACCTTCTGCCAAAATAAAAAAAAACTATTTTCATTTTGTTTTGCACTTTCTTGCGAACTGTACCTTTTCAGAGTGAAGTTTGTCAACAACCCGTCCTATTCTTATAATAATCGCATAGTACTAGTCTTTATAATTTGTGGTATAGTTGTTTTGTGTGTGCATTGGACTCTAATAATTTAGAAAAAGCAATTAAAATGAATGAATTCTTAAGTTCAGATGCCTCCTTTAATGTAATAAATAAAGTCATTCCGAAAGTAAAATATTCGCAAAGTGTATGCATCGGCTGTCTTGAGGCAAACGTTACGTTTGTAAATCTTTCAACATGTAAACATTCAAGCTTTTTAGAGTTTTGTCTCAAAAATGAGGTATGTTAAACTAAATTATCATTTTGTTATATTTCTCTGACCAATTTTAACGTTACTTTTACGTTATTTTATATATTCAGCCTATTATAGTAGCACTGCATTGGATTGGCATCTTCTAAAATGGCTTCTGTCTTACTCATAGTTATTAAGATTTCTCAACAATATTGCTACTTTTGATACAGATTAATAGTATAATATCACTTATTTTATTTTCAAATTTGATAATTTCATAAATTCTATATAGGTACCTAAGTAATAACTACCTACCTACTTAGTGTTTTTTTAACAAATGCTGAATAAATATTTTCCTTTCTTTTTTTTACTTAAGTAAGTACTAATTCTTGTCTTATAGTAAATAGCTATCTGTGTGACAGATACAGAACGAATTTAGAACTAAATACCTAGAGCCAACAACAAATCAAAACAACACAACAGTAGTACATGTTCCCACTAAGATTTCACTTAAGTATAGTACAAAATAAGACCAATTTTCATTGACCAAATTGTTAACACTTTAATTGCGGCACTGATTTAGTTAGACTTTACATGAGTGCGGTACGAGGCTTTTTGGACCTCGTACGAACAAGATTTGTTGCCGTACGAGGCTTTTATACCCCACCGCCCTTAACTCGGAATAACACAATACACTGAACCAAATAAAAGTTACGACCTCCGCACGGCACATAAGTTTATAATTTACCTTGCCGCACCGCAGGCGAGACACGGACGAGACGTTTTAGGTCTCGTAACGCAGTCGTTACGAAGCCTAAAATGTCTCGTGTCTCGTCTTGCGTGTTAAACTCAATATTTTCACTACTGTACAAAAATAATTTAATTTATTCACAGGTGGAATATGAAAAGTCAGTAGTATGTAAACTTTGCCATCACTTCTTGAAGAAAATTGAACTATTTCGAATACAAGTTGAGGAAAATCTGGTAAAACTTAGCGATAAGGTAATTATTCACTTGATTCTATGTTAGAAGTTAGTTAAGATTTTAAATTTTTTATCCACACCGTGATAGCTTTAAGCTTTAGGACGTTTGTGCACTACACTGAATTTTACCGATCCGGCGGTCCGGTTTTTTACGGCCCGATATGGCAGCTATGAAAAACATATGGGCGCTTGTGCACCACACTGAATTTTACCGTCCGTCGTTTTACTTTTCCCCATTCCGGACCGTTTTTTTCCGTTCCAAGATGACGGCAATGAAAAACATATGTGCGCTTGTGCACTACACTGAATTTTACCGTCCGGAAAAAAACGGATGGTTATCATAAATCACTACATAGTATAAAACAAAGTCGCTTCCCGTCTGTCTGTCCCTATATATGCTTAAATCTTTAAAACTACGAAACAGATTTTCATGCGGTTTTCACTAATAGGTGGCGTGGTTCTTCAGGAAGGTTTTAATATATAATTTATGAAAGTTTTGTGTAAATTGGTTAAAATATAACGATAATTGTCGAAAGTGCCGGCAAACGGCAAGCCGCCCGGGAGCTTTCAGCAAATACGCTGCCTAATCCTTTCGAGGTTTAAAAAAATAATGCATGTTGGGATATTTTTCTTCTATAGATCCACAAAAAAGTCCGCAATAGCATATGTCTATCTTTTAAGGATAGCATATTATAGCCATTGTTATTTCTTAAAAATGGTTACAAACAATGCTGTAATTTGGAAAGCTATTTAAACGGATACAGTATTAACCCTTATCAATCTAAATACCTTAGTTGCTTTAAGCATTTCATGCACATTATTTTACTCTTTTACACCATATAATTTAAATGAATATCTTAGGAGTTATTGCAAATAAATTAACGCAAGCAATTGCCGACGTTCCAAGGAACTCATTATTCCTCTCGTTTAAAACGCGTCCGTAGAGTGTAGTTTCAAAGAGATCACTGCGCTGCCCCGGCCAGTAAAAAACCGGACAAGTGCACAAGCCAACCATCCGTGTTTTTCATGCCACGCCGGTCCGTAAAAAAAACGGACCGCCGGATCGGTAAAATTCAGTGTAGTGCACAAACGCCCTTAGACTTCATCACACACACCTGACGGTAAGTGGTGTTAAGGCTGAAGGTGGAAGCGCACTACTCCCGGAATCCTCAATCACTGAGGAACTGGCTATCTTATCTCTAACTGCCGGAACACAACACTGCTGAAAACATCATTGTTATGGCGTCAGACTTAGATAAGATGGAGGTAGCTAGCCAAGCGGACTAAGAACAAGTCCTACCACCAACCAAACTGAATACAATATGTACCCCCTCTGGGAATCGAACCCGGGACCTCTGGGTCTAAAATCGGTGGTGTGAACCACTAGATCACAGAGGCGGTTAAAGATTGTAGTGGTTAAGCAACTTTTGCAACGGGCAGTCACGGAGATGGGGATGAGTGACCAAAATATATTATTTTGATCTCCGGTCTCGGTTGCATTTCCAGCTGCTTACACCTATCAATCCGCATCGGGCCCGCTCCACAGGATTGGGAGACATTAAAATTACTGTCAATGAATGATCTTGATGATCTGTATGGAATATCTGTCTACCTACTCGTTCACTGCGGCACTGATTTAAATATAGTTTCCATTAGCATGATACGAGGCGTTTTGGAGATCGCATTAAATTAGACATTGACTGTACGAGGTTTTTAGACCCCACTGCCCTTAACTTGGGATCTATAGCACAACTCAGAGAACACAGAAGTTTGTTTTTCCGTGCACAGGTAAGACACGCACGAGGTGTTTTAGAACTCGTACCGCAGTGAACGTTCTAAGCAAGAGGTCGTGGGTTCGATTCCTGCACAAGACAAACATTTAGTGAACATGATCATATCTATTATTTATTATGGGTGCGTTTTCCATTTGTTTTTTTATTTGTCTACTAAGTTATGTAGGATGTTCATCTGTTAACATAACAAGTATTTAATGAAACTTACCGCGGGTAGATAAATTATGTGACTACAAAAAATTGTTTTGCCCCTGAAATTTACTATACTAGCTACTCTTCGCAGTTTTACCCGCGTGGCTCCCGTTCCCGTTAGAATACCAAGCTAAAAAATAGCCTATGTGCTATTACAGTACAGACAATGCTCTATCACTTTACTGTGCCAAACTTCATCCAGATCTGTTCAACCGCTTTGATGTGATTGAGTAACAATTACATCCGTCCAAACTTCGTATTTATAATATAAGTGAAATCCAAACCATCTATTTGATAAACAGTTTTATTCCAAACAGGTTCAACATTTAACGCCGTCAAAACTGTTCCAAGACCTGCAGATCTCAAAATCAAAACCTGAAAACGAATCATTTAAATTTGAACTCTCAGACAATGAAGATACGATAAGATATCAAAATTCACCGCAAGACCATTTCACTGAATTGACGACCGAAATAAAAATCGAAAGTTATTCTGATAACGAAATTGACGTACCTCTTTCGGAAATAAAAAAAGAAATTTCGAAAAAGAAAAAAAAGAAAAAAGTTAAAAAGAGAGAAGTCTTGCCTAAACCAGTTAAAAGGTATTTATTTATTATTATTATTATTTCCCCAAGGTTGGAGACAAGGGCGTCGCCAGGCCATGGTCCGGGAGGGGCTGGGGGTTTGGGCAATTTCATACTAGCCCATGGCTCCAGGAGGGGGAAGGGGCAGAAAACTAGGAATTTAACATAGTTTTGAGTCTCTAGCGGGGTTTAAATGCCTGGCCACGCCCTTACCTAAAAGTGATTGCTGCTTAGCAATAAGAACTTAAACATTTTTCATACGACAGTTCATTTTGACAGCTAATTTTGTATTGCAAGTGGCTCCTCTGTCAAGGCCTTCAGCAATAAGAACTTAAACATTTTTCATACGACAGTTCATTTTGACAGCTAATTTTGTATTGCAAGTGGCTCCTCTGTCAAGGCCTTCACCGGAGCAGACTGGAATGCGAGATTTTGACAAAGTATATGTGGCTGTGTTTTTTTCTGTTACAATTATTTATCCTATGTACTTACAGAATTGCATTGTGAATGCATAAAAATGTATTTAAAATCTTATTTAAGGTCTGTTTTAAATAAGTATGGAGGGAAAATTGCTATTGTAACTCTGACTAGAGAAGAAATGATAGAAGAGAGGGAAAGAGATGCAAATAAATCGAGTTATTTGAGTCTTCCATACAAATGTGATAATTGTATTACTGGATTCGATCACGAGTTGACTTTGAAAGACCATATTGAAAAGAGGCATGGACTGGTAAGTAGTGAAGTCACACTCATCATCACCATGATCATCATCATCACCACCATCAGCCGTAAGACGCCCACTGCTGGGCATAAGCCTTTCCCAATGATCGGTCCTACTTGGCCCGCATCCAGCGACTTCCCGCGACCTTGACCAGATCGTCGGTCCACCCTGTCGGGGGTCGGTCGTCCAGTCCGATAGTCGCCATACAAGAAGCATTCCGCCCCAATAGCTATCGGTTCTCCGCTCTCCGCTATGTGTCCCGCCTACTGCCAAAATTCATACTAGTAATTACAATTTTAAATTGCATTTCATCAGAAAGGTTTTAGTTAATTTTCGTTCAGTGGAGATATACTTTAGCTTTTGTAGTCTAATGGTACACACTATAATAGGTATGAGACACAGAGGTCCCGGGTCCGATATCCAGTTGGGGTGCACACATATAATTATTTTTTATTTTTTATTTAAGGCACAACAGGTAGAATACACATAAAATAACAACACTAAAAATAATAACAAAGCTATACCTGTGCCCAATGACAAATGTGCACAGCTTTAGCTGTTATCTTTCCACAATTACAAAACAATACAATTACCTAATTTAGTTTAATTTAGTTAATTGAAATCTTAGTACAAAACAAAACAAAAAAAAAGCGAAAAAGTTAATACATAATATGAAAAATAACACACAGACATAAACATACTACGAAGACATTAATTTAATCGGGATGCAGTAGTGCCATTGATTTTGTGCGAATTGAATTCGGTTTTGTTGGTGGTATATAGAAATAAGATAACCAGTTCCTCAGTGGCTGAGGATTCCGGGAGTAGTGCTATTCAGTATTTTCAGCCTTATCATTAGTAATCTAAGTGCTTCAGCAATGAGAATATCTATAACTTATATTAAAAAGATAGAATATGTGATTTTTTGTTTGTATATTTTTAATGAATAAACTCAATAACTATTGGACCGAATTTTAAAACTCTTTCACCAGTAGAAAACTACATTATTGCTGAGCGACATAGACTATATCTTATTCCGCTGTTCCCACAGGAACAGAACAGGTATCACAGGTGTAAAACCGCGCGGAGCCACTAGTAAAAAAAATATAAACAAAACTGGCGCCAGTAGGTAGGTAACCTATATTAAAAACTAAGAATGTAAATGCATTATCAAATACATGACATGAATGACTTATTCTATTACAGAAAAAGGATGGTTTCATCTGCGATGTGTGCAAATCAGTGCTCAGCACGGAGATATCATACAAGGAGCATGTGAAAAGACACTCTAGAAGGTAGGTATTTTATTTTTTTGGTAGTTAAGCAACTTTAGCAGCGGTCGGCCCAGAGGCGTATTTACCTAAGGGCCAAGGGGGCCATGGCCTAGGGCGGCAGGCTGCTAGCTTAGCGCGCCCGCTTATCATCGGAAGTCGGAATAAAATCAAAAAGCTTACTAATAAATTTTATCAACAACATCTACTTAAAACTCATAAATCTAGTAATAAAATAATCATTGTCTGGCTGTCGGGCAGGGCGGCTTGAGCCACCCCGCTCAGCTCCGTACGGCGGCTTGAGCCACCCCGCTCAGCTCCGCACGGCCACCTGTTATGATCTTTACTTAAACTTGATTTCTAATTTGTCTGATGAAATTCAAAAAGTTTACCAGGGTGGCTCATGCCGCCCCGCTCAGCTTTGTGTGCCCGCCTATTATGATCTTTACCTTTGTTTTATTTCTCATTTGTCTGATAAAATCCAAAAAGTTTACCAGGGCGGCCCGGGCCGCCCCGCTCAACTTTGAGTACCCGCCTGATATGATCTTTACCTTTATTTCTTTCCTAATTTGTCTGATGAAATTCAAAAAGTTTACCAGGGCGGCTGAGTGCCCGCCTGTTATGATCTTTACCTGTATTTTATTTCTCCTTTGTCTGATGAAATTCAAAAAGTTTACCAGGGCAGCTCGGGCTGGTCAAGCGGGGCGCCGCGCCCGTTCTCTAACATAGTCGTTCACTTCGATTCTTTATGTCAAAATCCTACTAATCCTACTAATATTATAAATGTGAATGTTTAGATGTTTGGATGTTTGTTAGATAAAAGATAAAGATAAGATAAAAATATTCTTTATTCACTTAGACATAATAAATATGTACTTATGAATCGTCAATATTTTCCTACCACCCATTCAAGACTTTTTTAACTGACAAGAAGAATGGGCGCAAGAAACTTGCCAGCGTTTCTTAGTTAGGTACTCAATCACGCCAAAGCGGCTGAACGGATTTGGCTGAAATTTGGGACACATCTACTTTTTATCCCGAAAAAATGTCACATTCCTGCGGGATGACGTCGTATAGTCCACGCGGGCGAAGCCGCGGGCGGAAAGCTAGTTCATAATAAACAAGTGCTAGTCAAGCGAAAAAGAACGTCGAGTTTGTAGATTGAATCTTAGAGAATCGCACAACTGGTATGATCTTTACTTACTTATATTTAATTACACATTTGTCTGATGAAATAAAAAAAAATAGCAGGGCGGCTCGGGCCGCAGGCACCCAGGTGTTATATGATATTTTCTTTATTAAATATTTTTCTCATTTCTCTGAAGAAATTCAAAAAGTTTACAAGTAGGTAAGTACCTAATTGTCAACAACACCTAAAACTCTTATTTTATGTAAACAAAAAAAAACAACTAAACAATGATTGTAAGAGCGCGCGCGATGTTTATTGTTTTGAGTTTTTTTTTGTAACTTATTAAAGATTTTTTTTATTGAATGTATGGGGCGGCCTACGTAACTGGCCTAGGGCGCCAAATATCAAAATACGTCTCTGGGTCGGCCACAGGATGGGTGACCAAAATTTTATTATTTCAATCTCCTCTGTGCTTCGGAAGCATTCTTTACGGACAAACACACAAATTCATTTTTCACATTTATAATATTAGTATAGTATGGATGTCACAGTCAACACGAAATTTTAGTTTGGCAACGACGATTTCACGATGTTGATGATCGTATCGTACACGTTCACTGCGGCACTGATTTAACTACACTTTTTTTTTTTTTTTTTTATCCACAACGGGCACTTAGCCTTCATCACACCTGATGTTAAGTGGTGATAAGGCTGAAGGTGGAAGCGCACTACTCCCGGAATCCTCAATCACTGAGGAACTGGCTATCTTATCTCTAACTGCCGGAACACAATAATGCTAAAAACATCATTGTTATGGCGTCAGACTTAGATAAGATGGTGGTAGCTAGCCAGGCGGGCTAAGAACAAGTCCTGCCACCAACTTTCCGTGAGTGCGGTACGAGGCGTTACGGACCTCGTACTAAGCCACCGCCTTTAACTAGGATCTATAGCACAACCCGTACCTATGTCTTTCTCTTGCATACACTGAACTAAATAAAAGTTACACCCTCCGCATAAAAAAAAGTTTATAATTAACTCTGTAAACACGGAGGAGGCGATATAGGCCGTGTACCTCAATGAACGTGTTAATCGTTGTGGTTATGTACAGTTGTATTGTTACAGATACGAGTGCCAGGTGTGCGGTAAGCGCAACAACAGTGTCTATTCTGTGGTGAGACATTACAACGAGGAGCACGCGACCACGGACGCCATACAAACAGAGTTCACTTGCGTAGACTGTGGCTACAAAACTGCGTGAGTACGTACTAATACTAAAAAAACCAAAAAGTAACAAAAATATAATTAAAACTGGCTCTAGTGGTACACACCACTGGTATCAGACCCAGAAGTCTCGGGTTTGATTCCCAGTAGGGGTACATATTGTAATTTGGTTTATTGGTGGCAGGGCTTGTTTAAAGTCCACCTGGCTAGCTACCACCATCTAAATCTGAAGCCATAACAACGAACGTTTTCAGCATTGTTGTATTCCGGCAGTTAGAGATAAGATAGCCAGTTTCTCAGTGATTAAGGATTACGGGAGTAGTATTAGTGCGCTTTCACCTTCAGCCTTATCATCACTTAACATCAGGCGTGAATTTACAGTTGCAAAACTTCTGAAAGATTCGGAATAATTACGGAATACTTCTCAGAAAGTTTCTTTCCATCAGAATTTTTCAAAATAGATTTAATTAAAAATATTGACAATTCTTTTTATCTTAGGTCAATCTTGCTAGAAAATATCGTATGCCCGAGTCCCGCCCGTCCGACCGAGGCGAACGGACGAACGAACGAACAACTCGTGGGCGCCGCGGCCACAAGCCGCGGCGGGCGCCACAGACAGATGAGTGAGCCAGACTAAATTCTAAATTCTAGTCTAGTGGCGTTCGGCGCGGCGGGCGGGGCGCGCAGCGGGGCGGGGAGTGGCGGGCGGGCCCCCCGGAGAAGTTTTCGCCCGCGCCCCGTCCCCGCCGAGAAAGATTCATAATGTTTCGGAATAATTCGCAATATTTCGATTTACGATTAAAATTTATAAAGTAAACGTTGTTTCTTTAAAAACGAAGTACTTATTTGCTCACTGATGGATTGATGTTGAATTGGTTGTTATTTAGCGTAAGTAAAATTTGAATGTTTATTTTATTCCTTACATATGTAAGGTGAAATTAACAACAAAAGTAGGTAAGTATGTACTGTTAGCATAGCACTAAAACTAATTTTTATTCGTGTTATTACTTTATTAGGTATACTAGCGACCCGGCCCGGCTTCGTTTGTACAATTTGTTGGTGGTTCGACAGTAATAGTAGTTTTAAATCTGTGATAACTTCTAAAGTAGTCATTTAAATGATATAGGGAAAAGGACAATTTTGATCTACATTAAATGGCCAAGGCCAAGGTAACTAATATACTTATTTGGATACGGATTAATACCGATTATAGGAGAAATTAGCTTTGCAAATAAAGTAATATTTTTAAATTACTTAAAGATAATTACTGTGAGTCAACCTTAGGAGATAGACATAATTATGACGCTGTTGCGGACTTTTTTGGTGGCCTTTTAATGATATACAATTCCGTAGTAAATTATTTTGATGCATTCAGCGTTCGCAATGTAAGCGCTCGAAAAATCGATTTTTTACGGCTTCACCAAAAAACATGTAATTTTCTCTATAAAGTACATAAATCCATACTAATATTATAAATGTGAAAGTGTGTTTGTTTGTTTGTTTATTTGTTTGTTTGTTTGTTTGTTTGTCCGTCTTTCACGTCAAAACGGAGCCACGGATCGACTCGATTTTTGGTATGGGGATAGTTTGGGAGCTGGAGATTAACATAGGCTACTTTTTATTCCGGAAAATTATAAAATAAAAATGATAATTTTGTATAGAAAATCGATAAACTGTCGTACTATACAAAACTGTCATTTCTACCATAGCCGCTTCCAAAGAGGTATGTCAAAGAGTATTGTAGTCACTGACGTTTTAGCCGCTTTGGATTACCTACTTTTTAATAAGTTAATATGGCAAAACAACGTTTGCCGGGTCAGCTAGTACGTAAGTAATTAGAATGTTTTGTATGTATTTATAAACCGTTGGAATTAAATTTTCTAAATGACAGTGAAAGCTGCATCAAAATCCGTTGCGTGGTTAAAAAGAAGAAAGCTTAGAAACAGACAGACAGATGCATAGAGCGACTTTATTTTATACTATGTACCTACATACCTAGTGATAGTGAAGTGATGATGAGCCTCGGCACTTGCTACTCTAATAGAAGACGGCTTCTCGGTGCCGAGGTTTGTACTGTAGTGTGTGTAACCACAGCCGTTAGATGAAATTGTAGGCTGTGGGCAGTTAGCTTTTTAAAAAGGAATAGAAACTGCTTTAAAATTATATTCTCAAATCAATCTTTAAAAAATATGAGTTTAAAAATGAAAGATGGATTTGACGCAGTCATATACTAGACGGTAATAAAGAGAGAAGTTCCTTTAAAAATATAACATATTTTTATATAAAATAATACAGAGAAAAATGAAATAAAAACCCAATTACCAGAGGAAAGTATTTTATTGAAGAATACCTGTAGAATAAAGTGAGAGATTGAGATATCTCACAGTGGTGAAGACGCCGGGTCGAAGACAGGAGAAACCAATGGAAGTATTGTATATTTAATTGTAGATACATAATTTTCTTTTTCCCCGAATACCTAGGAAAAAAGCAGCTAAGCGAGTGACCCTAATATTTTGATATAAAAAATAAATAAAAAAATATATCATTTTTCTGATCGGCGGACATTTTGTGAGAAAATATTTTCACGGAAAAATTTTCACAATGGAGTCGATATCAACCTGTTTCTCGGGCAGTCCGCATGAATCCTTTTCATCATTCTTAGAAGAGTTCAAGGAAGCGGCTGCCAAACAAAAATTCATTTCGTCGAATGAACTCCTGATGTTAATACCATCATATTTGAAGAACGGGGCATTATATTTCTTTAGGGAAGTTAAAAGCTCTGTTAAGACATTTGATGAATTGGTGGAAAAATTCAAGGAAGAATTTGTGGAGTTGGATTATGGTGAAAAATTCTACAATGCGAGACAGGAGAACAGGAGTCCCCTGGATTATTTTTATTATTTGGCCAATCTAGCAGGGAAGGCTGGTATTGTAGAAGATAATATATTTATAACACAATTCCTGAGGAATCTACAACCGTATTTACGGAGTAGATTGATGCTAACCCATTTCACGGATAAAAAGGCATTGAAAGCAGTATTAATCCAAATGGAAAAAGTTGGCCCTGATAGAAAGGAAGAAAATATAAATGTATATAGAAACCCGGCAAGTTTTGGTCCAAATATGGCCACAACTATTAGGGGAGGGGGAGATAGTAGACCATTCGCTTCAACACGGTCTACCCCTTTTAGTACACCAGTACAAAACTTGTCCCAAGATATGCGTCGTTCTCCGGCGTATGAATCGTCACCACGTGCTCAAGAACCATCGACTAGTGCTAACAGATACAATTTACGTTCTAGGCAGGCGGGTTTTACGCCGCGTCGCCCTTGAATGAGGCCCAAGGGTCCGACGCAGATGTTCTCAGGGATGATGGCCTCCGACAGATGCAGCAGTGTGGCATCGAGACACAGAAACCTATGGAGAAAATCATTACAAATGGAGCGTCGGATCGACAGGTCAGACCGTTAATACATTTTGTCTCAGAAAAATTAAGCTGCGGGGCTTTGGTAGATACGGGCGCTACAATTTCATGTATTAGCCGACTCGCAGCAGAACGAATGAATATTAAATATATAACTGATGAGAATAGATGTGTAAAAGCTGTAAATGGGAGCTTATTACAGATAGTAGGAAAATGTAGCGTGGATTTTTCTTTAAATAATTTTGATTTTTCTCATGAATTTATAATTATAACTGACCTTAGCTGTAATGTTATTTTAGGTGTAGATTTTTTAGTAAAGCATGAAATGAATATTGATTTCGTAGATTTGTGTGTGTATTTTTTCCAGGGAAAAATAGATTTTTGTCGGGATAGTTTTGATATGAAACAAAATGTATGTCAGAAACAAAAGATGACACATACAAAACAAAATACGATCCGTATAGGGATTCTTTCGAAACAAAAGACGGACTCGAATCTTCTTGATGTTTCGGATTTATTCGGGAAGAAAAGAGTACGTTTTGGGGAAACAACAATTATTGAGGATCGGGATAAGATAGATTTTGTTGAAATTCAGGAATTAAGTAGGAATGATCATATTTATTTCTCAGGCTTACCTGATTCGTGTGAATTTGTATTTAGTACGCAGGAGAAGCATTTTATTATAAACGAGAGTTTAAGTCAAAATAATAGACATATATTGTCGGCGTTATTGGATAGAAATATGGATAGATCTTCTTTTTCGAATGAACAGTTAGGTAGATCGGAGATAATACCTGTCGATATAAAAACGAGTGATGATGAACCGGTACCTTGCCATCCATATCGCGTGTCACCCGTTCAGCGCGAGATCATTGAGAAGCAAGTGGTAGAGATGTTGAAATTAGGGGTGATTAGGGAATCTACGAGCTCGTACGCTGCTCCAGTCGTATTGGTTAAAAAACCTGACGATTCATGGAGATTTTGTGTAGATTATCGTAGATTAAACAACAAGATTTGTAAGGATAGTTATCCTATTCCGCGTATTGACGACATTATTGACAATTTGGCGGGGGCCAAATATTTTGCCGAATTAGATCTCAATTCAGGGTATTGGCAAACGGTAATCTCTGAGGGGAGGCAGAAAACTGCGTTTGTTACGACTACCGGGTTATATGAATTTAATGTAGTTCCTTTTGGATTAGCGACCAGCCAGGCGGTTTTCCAAAGAATGATGGATACAGTATTAAGTAATTTAAAGTTTAAAGGGGTGATGGTATATGTAGATAATGTGATTGTATATGGGGATACGTTTAAGGTTTTTATCGATAGGTTAGAAGAGGTTTTTAGGCGGTTTAGGGAGGCAAATTTAACATTTAAGCCATCAAAGTGTAAGTTTGGTTTTTGTGAGATCGAAATGTTAGGTTATTTAATTTCAAATAGGGGAGTGAAACCTAGTGAAGGAAAGCTTAAAGCCATGCGAGAGATCCTAGCTCCTACGTCAGCGAAGGAGGTAAAACAATTATTGGGCTTATTCTCATATTATAGAAAGTTCGTGTCAAACTTCGCGAGAATAACGCTGCCTCTTACTAAATTGTTGAAAAAGGGGGTAAAATTTTATTGGGATGATGAATTACAAAGATCATTTGAGTTTATAAAAGAGTCGATGTGTAGCGCGCCGATACTCTCATATTTTTCAGGGAATAAGTCGGTTATTACGAGAATATTTGTTGATGCATCAAATGAGGCGTTAGGTGCGGTTTTGATGCAAGGGGTAGATAAAATGAATCCAGTGGCTTATGCATCTAGGAAGTTAACGGACGCAGAGAAAAAGTATAATACAACGGAGAAAGAGTGTTTAGGGTTAGTTTGGGCGTTGAAACACTATCGTCATTATTTATGGGGTTCATATTTTCAGGTAGTTACTGACCATAGTGCATTATGCTGGTTACAGTCGAAAAAAGATATGTCCGGTAGGTTAGCAAGATGGGCGTTAGCGATTCAAGAATGGGATTTTGATATTGTTCATTGTTCAGGGAAGGCCAATGTAGTGGCGGATTTTCTGAGTAGGAATCCATTAAATGAAACGGAGCAAAGTGAGGGGGAAAAGAGACAGGTTTCGCTACATTTGGAACCAGATGATGGTTTGGAATTATTTAGTATAAATGTGGATTCGTTGCCGAGGGATCAGGCGGCGGATGAATTTTGTACTAGGTGGGTAACGCGGTTAAATATTAGTGCTGGTATGGGACGTAGTGGTTTTTGCTTAAGGAATGGTTTATTGTATAAGAGTGTCCGTAGAGATGGGGAGGTGAAGGAGGTATTAGTGTTACCTAGACATTTATTTGGGGATGTAATGACCGAATTACATGATGAGGCATGGACTGGAGGGCATTTAGGATTAGCTAAAACGTTAAAAAAATTTCGTTCGAGATATTTTATGCAAAATGCTGATAAGGAGGTAGAGCGATATATAGCTTCATGTATTCCTTGTCAGGAGCGAAAATTAGTAAAAAGTACGGCGGAGTTGATGCCGGTTAGAGTCACAAATATTTTTGATAAAGTAGGGATAGATGTATTAGGGCCGTTTCCACGTTCGGTGAGGAATAATCGATTTATTATTGTATCAGTAGAATATGCGTCACGTTTTGCGGTGTGTAGAGCGTTGCCTCGGGTTACGTCGGAAGATGTGGTACGTTTTTTAGTAGAAGAGATCTTTTGTAGGTTCGGTAATGTTAGGGAGATTATTTCGGATAGGGGATCGATTTTTACGGCAGGGATTGTAAAAGAAACGGTAGAACAATTTTGTTCTAGAATGATACATACTAGTTCGTTCCATCCACAAAGTAATGGATTAGTGGAGAGGTTTAATCGGACGCTGACAGATATGTTATCGAAGTATTTAAATAGTAATCAGCGGGAATGGTGTTTAGTTTTACCTTTGGTAGTTCATGCATATAATATTAGTGTACAGGCATCAACGAAAGTCGCGCCATATAATATTTTATTTGGTAGGGAGCAATGTTCGACAGTAGATCATTCGCTGGGGTTAAATGTAATAGGTTTAGATGAAACGGTAACAGAAAGGGTTAATCGTATGGGGAGACTGCTTGCTAAGGCGTTGAATAATATTGCGAGGGCGCAAGTTATTCAGAAGCGGTATTATGATAGGAAGGTACGACCTAGATCGTTTCGGGTCAATGACCAGGTCTTATTGTATGTGCCAAGGCGAGTTACGGGTAGATGTATGAAGTTGGAGCGGCTGTACCGTGGTCCTTATAGGGTCGTACAGAATGTGGGACGGTCTGATTTGTTGATACGTCGTATAAATTCGCGATCGCGTGGGGTGGTTGTACATTCGAATCGTTTGAAACGTTTCGTGCCACGCTGATGTATCTGTCTGATAGAATGTTAGATGATAGTTATTATTCGTAAATAAGAAAGTTGTTTGTGGTTACATCTTTAACCTGTAATTTTATCCATGTTGTATATTTGTGTTTTAGGAAAGATGTATTGTATTGTTGTAAATATGATATTAACCGGTGTTTCTTTTTCATGTTGTTCCTGAGCTTTGATGACTGATGAGCTGGAGAATGAGGCCACATTATGAGCGTACTAGGTCGTGCGTTGCGAGGACCCAAGGATATATCTTGTAGCATACTAGGAATTTCCGTGGTAGTCTACCTTTGTATGAGAAATATTTGTTGGTTGACATAGTTTGTTGGACCGATCGCTTGATTTTATTTTTGGGAGCAACATGATAAGGCAATAAGCTATTTGTCATGGGGTCCTGGTTTTGGTCCCACGCCCTTAAGAATGAGATTGAGACGAGTTGGTAAGGTAAGAGTAAGGGATCGTTCCCAAGTTTGATAACGAATGTTTCTCAAGGAAAGTAATTTCTGACATGGAATAAATCGGGTATTCTATGCATGTTCGGAATTCCTTTGTAGTATTTTACCTTGGGTAATCGTTTGAACTCACGATAGTCATCTTGAAACTTTGAATAGTAACAGATAATTTCGTGAACTTCGATAGATTATGTGAGATGATTGTATATTATGGTATCGGCTTTAAAAGTAGTGGATTTCGCTGTGTGGTTGGGACAATATCTATGGCCTCATTCTTAAGCATCTTGAATTTGTTTATTCTTTAAGAAGCTTTTGTATCTGGTTGTATTTTTATCGTCTTGATTACATATGTGTTATTTTCTGCATTTGAAAAAGATAATTTTTTCTTCTGTCTTTGCCTACGTTAATTTTGGATTATTTCTATTCGGTGGAAATAGATCACGAGTTGGTGATATAATTATAATAGTTGGCAAGGAGGAAAGTTTAGTGTTAATAAATAACGGGATCGTGGGAACCTCTGGTAAATTTTTAGACCAGTTTTTTTTGCCAGATAGTTTATCGAATGATGATCGTTCGAGAAGCTAGATCCTAGCTGGGTCATGTTTCCATGGTTCTATGGTTTATAATTCCGTATCTAGTCTTAGCTAGTTTAGATTTTAAGTCGCGATACAAAATGTACTGGAACTTGTAATGATTATTTAAGTAGGGTCTGCACCTTAAGTGTGGATAGGTTATTGGTTAAGTAGGGTCTACGCCTTAAGTGTGGATAGGAGTTTGGGGTTAGGATCTACACCTTAAGTGTAGTTAGGTATGTATTTTGAGGGTCATGCCTTATGTATGATCGAAATTTTTTCTTAGGGTTGTCACCTGTTGAAAAAAAAATTTTTTTCTCCGATGAAAAATTTTTTTTTTTGAATGGAGGGGGGAATGATTGTAGTGTGTGTAACCACAGCCGTTAGATGAAATTGTAGGCTGTGGGCAGTTAGCTTTTTAAAAAGGAATAGAAACTGCTTTAAAATTATATTCTCAAATCAATCTTTAAAAAATATGAGTTTAAAAATGAAAGATGGATTTGACGCAGTCATATACCAGACGGTAATAAAGAGAGAAGTTCCTTTAAAAATATAACATATTTTTATATAAAATAATACCAGAGATAGATATATAACCAGAGGAAAGTATTTTATTGAAGAATACCTGTAGAATAAAGTGAGAGATTGAGATCTCTTACAGTACCTACCTAGCAGTGGCGTAGCGAAGGGTACATAGGTACAAACCGATTCTCATCGGCTTACCTTAATATCATAGATTAAAAATATATTTTCATCCGTTTCAAGCAATTCTAGAACATTAAAAATTTGCTAAAATAATACGTACCTACCGTACGTAGGGAGGTACCTACTTTCTTCAACACTTAAAACATCTACAGAAATTTTATTTCAGAGGTGCCTACCGAGATAGTAAGATATCTATCCATCCATACTTACTTTTACTACGATTGACTTTTTTCTAGCTAGGTAGGAAGGTGTTTCAAAATAAGTGTCAACTGCTTTCTACTGCTTTTTACTGATTGCTGTCTTTTTATCGTTACCTACTCCCGTATTTTTTGACGATCGAATTATTCCGAATGTTTCGTAATACTTCGGAATATTTCGTAAGTATTCCACGGGAAAGATTCGGAATTATTCCCGACTGCAACTGTAGGCGTGATGAAGGCTTAGTGCTACTACCCCATTGTGTATAAAAAAGTAGATTACTAATAATGATGAATTTATCTCGGAATCAAATCGATATATGAGATGTGGCCCTTAATTCACAAACTACCGGAAACGGAATCGGATTCTAATTTTGTGCTTTGTATTTGTCTATTCTATAGTGAGTGACAGAGACGGTGCATACATTCCGCTGTCCGGAGCGATTCCGACGGTTTGTGAATCAAGGGGTAGTCTGATGTTCATTTTTTTCCTAGCTCTTCTCTCGCGACTTTGCCCACGTGAGCTAGACGATGATTTTTGAAAGTAGCCTTTATGTTATTCTTGACCATAATCTATACATATCTCTGTGCCAAATTTCATCCAGATCCATTCAGCCGTTTCGCTATGATTAAGTTACTAACATCCAAGTGCGTCGCCAAAAATTACCTACCTAAAATTCTTAGGTTTCTCATACACTTTCGTCTTCCGGAGTAGGGCCCCACCTAGGGCCATGGGCTGGCGACGCCCTTGCAAACATCCAAACTTTCATATTTAATAATACGCGTAGTAGGTCTAGTATGAAATTGTCTTTTTATTCCAGATCTTACCGCGGCTACCGCTACCATCGCGATAAGCACAAGCCGAAAGAACATTGCACTCTGTGCGACAGCACGTTTGTCAACAAAAGCGGTCTAAGACTACACATGTTGTAAGTACTTTCTTATTCCCGCTCAAAGGACCAAGTGTGTATGTCATTTCTACCCACATTGCACATTTAGTCCTACACATACAGTACATACACAGTCAAGATCGCTACAATCCCCCCTCGTATCGTTACAGGATCTCCCACCGCGCCGTAGGATTTGCGAACAGATGGGGCGTAGCACCTTTAACAGTTACAGGTGCTATAGTTTGCGCGGTGTAGCATGGTGCCTATGACAGCTCATTCGTGCAAAGCAAAATGTTGCTTCTGCACAAGGAACAGGGTCTAGTTTTCTAGCATAAGCTACTCTAAAAATGTCTAATGCTGCTTTTCTTGAGTTTTATTCCAATAGCATAAGGAACTTTTTGCTTTGCACGAATGAGCTGTTATTGGCACCATGCTACACACCGCACAAACTATAGTTGCTTGTATGTAACAGGCTGAATAATCGATAATTTATTTCAAAGGTTTACTCAATTTCGATTGTTATTTACAATACTCGTGAACGTCATAGAAGCCACGCCATTCGGTTCGCAAACTCTACGGCGGCGGGAGACCTTGGAGAAGAACCGGCAAGAAACTCTTCAAGGGTTGATTTGCTCCCCGTTTTATTTCAAACAGAGTTTTCAAATTGAAAAATGTAAAAGTTTTATGCAAAAGGAAAATTCTACTATAGACTGCAAGTTGCGGGATACAAAAAAACAAAAAAAGCACATTTTAAGGCAAGCAGATAAGAGCAGAACCATTCCTACTGGCAGCACCCGTTCACGAGCATGACGCATGAAATGAACCAGCCATCGTTTCACTCAACCATTGTAGGCAACGCATACACACATTCTCTCATTCACTCACACACGCATACTCTGTATGGCTATAAACTATAAGTAATGCTTGTTTTATTGTAAAATTTCATTTAAATTTAAATAAAGAAGGATGCGCGCCGTTTTAATTACAGTAGTCTTGAGAACCCCGCGATCGCAACCGGCAGCTATCCATACGAGTGTCCCGAAATTGTGGTGTTCTCATTTCCATCCCTTGTAACCATATTTTAGAACGTAACGATCCGACGAATTTGCTTGATTAGCACAGTTCACGGGCAGTCCAGCCGCGTGTACTCGTGCCCCACGTGCCACAAGGTGTACGCGGCCAAGTCGGGGCTCGCGGCCCACGCGGCGTCGGCCCACGCGTCCACGCGCGCGTCTTACTGCGCGCAATGCCGCACGCACTTCAAGAGCGCGCACAACTTGGCGCATCATTTGAAGACGCATTCAGCGCATATAAGCGACGTTGATAAGAGGTAAGTTTAGCTTTTTAAGCTTGGAATATATTGAAAACTTGAAGTGAAAGGTCATGGGTTCAAGTCCCATTGGAGCTAGTTGTGATGTGAGACAGATCGATTTCTTCTAATACTTCATTTGCCAAAAGAAAATTGCATTGTGAATGAAAAATGTAAAAATAACTTGTTATTGCTACTAGTGCTTCCTTACTTCATCAACAGTCGGTTTCGTTACCGTTGGTTGGTTAACCAATCACGTGCGAGTATTAAATTGTAATCGGGCCGTTAACGTAACCTACTGTTGGTGAACAGGGGCCTAAGTTTAGCTTTGCCTCAACACGGTCACTGCTGCACTGATTTAGCTGTACTTTCCATTAGTGCGCTACGAGGCGTTTTGGACCTCGTACGCAACCAGACATTGTTGCGGTACGAGGCTTTATAGACCCCACCCCCCATAACTCGGGATCAATAGCTTTACTCAGACATAATTATGTGTAGGTACATCTCTTGCCTACCTACACTGAACAAAATAACAGTTACACCAAAGTATTGTAAAGCTTCATTACTCATATCTTACAGAAATAATTAAACCGCGATTGAGATGCGCACTGCGCCATCTATATGGCTTATATGGCCCTACGTTACATAACATTGCAGAAATGGCAACAGTTTTTAACCAACGCCACCCAAAGCTATTGTAGTAAAAGCATTGGCTCAACGTTTGAAAATGGTTGGAAATCAGCCGGCCTAGCATGAGCGGCTTATAACGCGCGATATGATATGGTACGGCATGCCGTCTTGCTTACACCTTAGTGGGGTAAGCAAGACAACTTGCCGTACCATATCATATCGCGCGCTATAAGCCGCTCATGCTAGGCCGGCTGGATATTATTGTTCTGCATTAGGCCAATGGAAGTTTTATGTAGGCAATCTTTCTTACTATATCCCAACAAATTCCCCATAATACGCTACTAGACTAGGGTAAGTACCTAAGTCCTATCTGTAACCGGTAAAACTGGGAATCGGTACCTTTCGATCTAAAACAGGTGATGTTATCACTACAAAGTATGTAGCTGTAGGCTTAGTAAATAAAAAACCTTACGTGTTTATGTTACTTCATTTATTATATTTCTTTAATCTAAGATCTTTGTTTAAATATCGTATTTGTTTTACTTTTAGGTTTATATGCGACGAATGTGGCCTGAAGTTTCTTACCAAAAGCTCTTTGCAACAACACATCGACTTCGTGCATCTCAAAAGAGGGCAGCACGCTTGCCCAAAGTGCGAAAAGGTAAGGTTGTTTTGGGGAAGAATATGAAAATTACAAAAATATTTTGCTTACTTTCGCTGAAACTGCAACACCGTGATACTGCACTTTGAAAAATAATTATAATTTATTTATCAGACAACAAGTTTTACCATTAGAAAAATGGAAAATGAAGTATTTAGAAAAAATCGACCCGTCTCACAACTAGCTCCGATGGGACACGAACCCACGACCTTTCGCTTTCCGGGCGACTGCTCTCCGTCTCACAACTAGTCCCATCGGAGCTAGTTGTGAGACGGGTCGATTTTTTCTAAATACTTCATTTTCCATTTTTCTATATTAAAAATTGCATTGTGAGTGCAAAAATCTAAAAATTAAAATAAGTTTTACCATTCATGGTAGTGCAGTGCAATGAGAATGCACCGTGTGGGGGAGAAACACTTGTAAAGTGACTAGTGGAAATGGAAGTGCAAGTGTGTGACACTTCGTGCATTGAGTGAGTTGTGCAAGTGAGGGTGGCACGGTGTTGCAGCGAAAGTAAGCTAATTTTTTTTATATTTTTCATATTTAAAAAGTGTTTTGGGTGTTTTTAACACACGGAGCATCCTCAGGAGTTATTAAAACGGGTCTTTCGATTGATACGTCGCCGTCGCCTTAAGTCACGCGCGCTATCTACGAGCGATTTGATTGGTCGAAAGTTCCAGCGACTTTTTCTCACTCAAGTTGCGCTAAGTTGTGCTAGCACTACAGGCCAAGTATTGCTATCTCGCTTATGTTAATTATAAATGTCAACGGGGCAAAATCACTTTGGCACTGAGAAAAGAGTCGACAAAATTTCATGCCACTATGCCAGGCCTAAAAGACAGGAATTGTCTATTTCCAATAATATTTGTTATACCTACTTTCGTTGGTTCCCAGAATCCGTAACAAAAGTGCGTAAGCTGTTATCTCGGAATCAGAGTCAAACCAACCGAATGACCCACCATAAGTTCATTTTCTATCAGATATATAGATATAAAAATTCAATAAGGTCAAAATTAAAATTTTACAAACACTGACCTTGTTCTGACGCTTTCAAACAATTAACAACAACTCAATTGGTTCTACTGTACGTGATGTCGTGCGATGTTTTTATTTGTTTATCGTAAATAAAATTTTGTTTTTAGGTATTTATGCACAGAGCAGGATTAAAAAAGCACGTTAACTTCGTCCATGAGAAGATCAGACCGCCGAGAAACAAGATCTGCGACCATTGCGGACGAGGGTTTACGGTGAGGATGACTTATATTGTATTTGATACGGGGGCCGATTCTCGCGCCTTTGATATGATATCGAATGAGATATAGTCCGCGCCACATAATTTGTTTTTATTGTATTAATATAATATTATGTCAGGTCATATAAATGTTATTAATATTGTGATGCATTTGTTGCTACTGCAATGATATACAAGGTAGACGTACTAGTGTAGGTAAACACAATAATATTGAATATTAGAGTGTTTTTCTTCGCCAACAAACTGCCATGCAGTTTGGCGATTGTGTGTTTAATTTAAGTTTTATTGTGTAAAATTTGAAGTTCAATAAAATAAATAAATAAATAAATAACTTGGCATCTGTCAGAGGGCGCTGATCGTCGTGGTTCGTCGGAAAAATAAGCCGTTATTCCCATGATATAATCATAGTTCCAGATATTGACACACGCCAAGTTATATGGCGGGTACTGTCGAAATAAAATGGCGAAATTTTCGTAGACACATTATAGAAATGACTATTCCCAGCGCTCGACTTGCATCGAGTGGTACTTGTCATCCGTTACATTATCGCGCGTAAAATTGTATTTTTAGACATTTCTGTGACATTTTCAGTACTGCGCTTGACTGGGACGTTTTTAGCGCTAGTTACAGTACATTTTTTTATTCAAAAACTTATGGCAAAGATTAGTATTCTAATTTGACCTATGTCGAGTTAGATATATATCAATACATTTGAGAATCGCCCCCCAGAACCAAGCACAGTCCAATAAAAAAAAAACCTCACTTCCGCTGCAACACATAAACTGCAACACCGTGACACATTCCCCGCTTACACAGTGTCACAGACTTGCACTTTTACGTACCTATAACTCTGAGGAGCCCGTGGCGCAGTGGATAGCGCGCTCGGCCTGCAATCGTTGAGGTTAAGCAACGTTCGCAATGGTCGGTCACGGGATGGGTGACCAAAAACTTTTCATCTCGAGCTCCTCCGTGCTTCGGAAGGCACGTTAAGCCGTTGGTCCCGGCAGCACTTGCAGTAGTTAATACCCACCAATCCGCACTGAGCCCGCGTGGTGGGTCATGGCTCATTCTCTTTATTCATCCATAAGGAACGCCAGTGCCCCAGCAGTGGGGACATTAAATGGCTGATGATGGTGATGATGATGATAACTCTGCACATGTGTCGCACAGTGCACGTTCTAATATCTCCTGAGGATACTCTGTGTGGGGCGACACACGTGTAGGTAGAGTGATACGTGAAAGTGTGAAAAGTGTGTGAGGTAGCAGTTTCTGTGTTGCAGCTGGAGTTTTTCATATTAGTTAATGTATCAAAGTTACAGATAACTAGATAGTTATCTGTATATTTACAGCCACAATCAGTTTAAATATTCTCATATTTCAGACCCTATCAATACTGCAATCGCACGTCCGGACGCACACGGGAGAGCGTCCGCTGCAGTGTCGCAACTGTCCGGCCACCTTCGCTCATTCCGCGGCGCTTTATACACACAACAAACTACTACATAACGCTAATAAACAACGGAAGGCTTAACTGGACACTGACAAAGATAAATAAAATCTAAATTTTGGAATGAGTTTGATTTCTGACCTTTGATCATCAATAACACCTAGTTTCTGACGATAAATTTGTCAAAAATATGAAAACAAAAATATTAAGCTTACTTCCGCTACAACCCAGAAAGTGCAACACCGGTCCGTGACTGACAAACCCTGCACTTTCATCAAAAGTCAAAAACTCTTTATTGAAATAGATTTACAAAATGAAATACCTAATTTTGAATCGTCTCACATTTTTATTTGACTAAGGACATCTTTTAACTGACAAGAAATTCGAATCGAAATATTGGAATGAGTTTGATTTCCGACGATCATTTTGAAAAAATATGAAAAACAAAACTATCTAGCTTACTCAGAAAGTTCAATACCGTCAGCTGCAGTGTCGTAACTGTCCGGCCACCTTCGCTCATTCCGCGGCACTCCATACACACGCCAAACTAGTACACAACGCTAACGAACAGCGGAAAACATAACTGGACACTGACAATGATAAATAGAAGCTAAATATTGAAATGAGTTTAATTTCTGACGATGTGACAGACACCCAGAACTTCACCACTCACTCAATGCACCCAGTGTCACAAACTTGACTGACCTATCAATACTGCAATCCCACATCCGAACACACACACGGGAGAGCGTCCACTGCAGTGTCGTTACTGTTCGCTCATTCCGCGGCGCTTTACACACACAACACAAAGAACTACTAAACACTGCGATCAAACAACGTAAAACTTCGTTTTATAGTTGTTAATTAGTTCAATATTTACAAAAAACAATCGAGTTTTGATTTCGGGCAAAATGTGACACGCAAATCACGCAATACCAAAAAACATCTGTCCTCACCACCCGGCACCATCTTTTGTTTAAATTATCCAATTGTGTTCAAACTGTCCGGTCACCGTCGCTCATTCAGCAGCGCTTCACTTCACACACACACTACAAACTACTACAAGATATAATTAAAGGAAATTCAAGTCACACGCATTTAATAGGTACTGAACGAAAGTGAAGAATCGGAAACAAGCTAGTTGCCATGACAACTTATTGCCAAGATATTACAAATCGTACAAAGACTTGGCGACGTGTGACCGCTCTCATGCGGTGCGTCGTAATGCATAACACGTGTAGAGTGACAAGTGAAAGTGCAAGTGTGTGTCACTGGGTCCTGGGTGCACTGAGTGATTGGTGAAAATGTAGGTATTTCACGGTGTTGCAACGAAAGTTAGCTAAATATAAGGTTTTTTTTTTATTATTGCGACACAGACACTAGACAGAATCAAATAAAGGAGTTCCTTGTTGCGTTTTGCATCAGAAAGACGGGCATGAAAAATAAGGGTAAGTTGTACTCAAATAAAATAAAGATGAAAATCAGTGGAAATTCAATAACTTATATTAAATTATAATATAACACAATTTAGATGTCGCTGTACAATTTTATTTGCCACTAGATGTCACACACCTAGAATGTTAAAGCGCGAAAAGCATATCGATTCGGTGACAATTTGTTTTGTTTTGGCTGCTAATTTTGTATTGCAAGTGGCTTTTCTGTCACATCACAGCTGTCACTGGAACAGATAGGAATGTCTAACCATACTTTGTTTGTTTGTTTCTCCGTCTTTCACGTCAGAACGGAGCAACAGATCGACGTGCTTTTTATTATAGGCATAGTTTTGGAGCTGGAGAGTGACAGTGGCTCCTTTTTATCCCTGAAAAATATCACATTCCCGCGGGATAACGTCGTGTAGTCCACGTCGCCAAAGCTGCGGGCGGAAGGCTAGGAATGTATATTTTCTTCGCTAGATTCCAAAAGAGTTACAATCTTCTTGTCAAACTTCAGCTTGTGTACTCTCTTCTTGTGCGTGTATAGAGAGGCGCTCTGCCTGAACGTGTCGCCGCATATTTCGCAGGACAGGGGACGTTCTCCCGTGTGGATGAACTCGTGTTCGCGTAGCGTTCTTTTTAACTAAAAATAAAGAAATACTGGTTTAAGTTTTGGGTTTACCATGCACTTCAAAGGTGCGCTCTTATTTCTTATATGACCAGTGATCGGAATAGGTAGAGCTTTTTAGATTCATTGACCGCAAACGTTATGTTATTATGGATGGACATTCTACAAGATTCCGACTTAAACTTCGTTTTTTTTTGTCTGATCTGACGCACACTTTTCATACAAACTTTAATATGTCAAAACTCTCGATCTGCAACAAGTTGCTTTTTTGTGATCGAAGGTGTGATTTTTGACGAAACGGTAAACCTATAACGGCGGGTTTCGATTTCATTTAGTTCGGTATTTAACTTCGATCATATAAACCCTAGATACAGAATTCCATACTAACTGCGCTTGAAAAAGTGATCCCAACAGCTGTCATTAGTAGTTATACTTATAGATATTTAAATTCCGAATACTGCCGTCACCACATTTGATATTCGACCCTATGCAACAGTAATTGGATTTAAATTCGGTCGGCATGGTAGTTCTTACGATCTTATTACATGGAAAGCTCAGATGGTCGGCCGAGCGACGCTAGAACAGCGAATCGTATTTCGTCATGTCTGCATCTCTGTTTTACTAACGCAAATAGAAGAAAGGGTTGCGCGGCAAGGAATATTGCAATATTTTAGTATAAATAATGAAATTATGATAGTTTCAGTACATGTTTGACTTTAAATTAATTGTGCAATTATACTTACGGTCAATACTGACTGAAAATATGTTATTACATCTCATTTTTTCCTTTTTTCGAATTGTTTTTGCGCATATTCTCAGCACATTTAGGCGTTTTTCGCCGGGCGGTCAAATGATTACTGAGAGCGATCTAATGGTCCCTTTCGAATGGAGCATTCGTTGGCGGCTTCACTTTCTGTGCGTTTACGCTGTATCTAGGGTTTATATGATCGTAGTTATTTAACCACTATTCGATTGGTGCTATAAGGTTACTAGAATGGTGGCTTTCGATCTTGATTCGATTTTGAACTCAACTCGATTCCGTCAGGAGTTAGGAGAAAGGTCAGGAAGATGATGATGATGTTTTGTATAAATATCTTACCCTGAAGGCTTTGCCACACTGCTGACATATTTTATCTTTCTTCTCTTTGACTCCGTCGTGAGCGCGCTTCACGTGTCTTGTAACGCAACGAGGAGTCGCCAACGCCTACGAAATCAATGTAAAAGTGTTCATGTAAATCAATGAACTATCTGTAATATTACTTTTTAAAGTCTATATAATCTACAGCTAATACTAATATTTTTAAGAAAGATTTGATTGTTTTGTTTGTAAGGGAAAAACATGAAAAGAGAAAAGGGCCTCAAATAAGATAAGAACACACAAGCACTTTCACATTTTCCCACAACGCAAAAAAACATTGAATGTCTGTTTACGTTCCATACATTGCTGTATCTATGTTTTACAAGTTTGGGAATGTGAAGAGATTTGTTTCAAATGATTAACTAAATAAGGTTTTAGTAAAAAATTCATTTTTATTACAATCTTTTTTGCTGACTGTACTTTAATTGTATTGTTATCTAAACCAAACCTGTATACAAAATTTCAGCTCCATCGGACACTGGGAAGTGGGTCAAATTAAGCTTGCAAGATTTGTCCCCACTAACTAACAGGGCAAGTTAATAAAAAGCTTGTTAAAACAAACGTTTATCCAACACATTTAATACAGAAATTAATCAGTTTTATCAATCTTATAAGAAGCAAGTGCCCGTTTTCTACAAAGGGGGTTAAGTTTGGAACTGTACTGTACTGACCTTTCCACAGATGGGGCACTTGTGTTGCGTCTTCTTTATGTGGTTGTAATTGATGTGGTTTCTCAGCTCGCCCGGCGACTTGTAACCTTTATCACATATCGAGCATTTGTGCCTTGTAACAAAGTAAAATTTAAAATTCTTACTTTTTTGCATTCACAATGCAATTTTTATTATTGAAACATTGAAAATGAAGAATTTTAGAAAAAATCAACCTGTCATACAACCAGCTCCGATGGTTAACGCTGGCTATACAGCGCGAAAAGAAGTATTGGATAAATTCGACGCTTCTCGTAACGACTCCGTAGCTCAGAGGTTAGTGGGTTCGAGTCCCATCGGAGCTTGTTGTGAGACGGGTCGATTTTTTCTAAAATACTTCATTTTTTATTTTTCAAAGTAAAATTCTTAATTATTTTGATGATGGCAGGACTTGTTTTAAGTTCCCTTGGCTAGCACCATGGCTAGCTATTACCATCTAATCTAAATCTGGCGCCATAACAACAGATGTTTTCAGCATATTTGTGTTCCGGCAGTGAAAGATAAGATAGTTCCTCAGTGGTTGAGGATTCCGGGAGTAGTGCACTAAACATCAGGTGTAATGAAGGGTGAGGGCTACACGGATGTAGATTTAAAAAATTGGCATCAGGAGACCGGACTGGTATTGATAGATAAATATTTAATATTGACATTCAACAATATTGTTAGGTAAATTGTTGAATATCAATATTAGCTTAATGAAGTTTGTCTGTTTTATAAGAAGCAAATACTGAGCTACAGAATTGTGACTAGCTCTTTCTAAAACGAAAATTTCTGTGGCGGGAGTATAGCGCTAT
This sequence comes from Crambus lathoniellus, assembly GCA_949710035.1. Lineage (NCBI taxonomy): Eukaryota > Metazoa > Arthropoda > Insecta > Lepidoptera > Crambidae > Crambus > Crambus lathoniellus. The sequence continues at coordinate 10,035,725 of OX453321.1, forward strand.
TGACTTGTGACGGCACAAGTGGGTCAAAGCTTGGTGATCTAGAACTTTGAAAATATTTGAAAATATCTGTTTGGTTTCGCTGATATTTCTAAAAAGTAAGTGTTGAGCCGTGAATCAAAATGTCAGTCGTAGTGCAGTTATTTCCTAAAGATGCTCCGTCTGGGGGCGAATCACTTGTAGAGTGAACAGTGAAAGTACAAGTGTGTGATACTGCGTGCATCAAGTGATCAGTGAAAGTGCAAAGATGTCACTATGTTGTGGAAGTATTTAAATATATATTTTTTTCTTTTTGCTATACCTATACACTTACGGCCAGAATTAATAACCTATCTATAGATAGGGATAGGTGCGATCCAGATTAGTTGCTATGCAACGCTTGATATTAACATAGAATTAACGACAGTTGCCAGGGTGTTGCTAGGTGTTGCCTAGCAACTAATCTGGATCGCACATATCCCTATAGGTTATTAATTCTGGCCGTAAGCCAGGTATTGCCCGACTCTATGAAATACTTACTTGAGTATGTCTGCCGTTGAATGCACCTGAGTGTATTTCAAGTGGTGTTCATACGACTCCCTGCTTACGAAGGTCTTGACACATTCTATACATTCGTAACTGTGAAAAAAAAATATTTATAAAGATGATCAATCCTACTAATATTATAAATGCGAAAGTTTGTAAGTATGGATGTTTGGATGTGTGTATGTATGGATGTTTGTTACTCTTTCACCCAAAAACATATAGAATATTCATCTAAAGATACATATTTTTGACGACCTCCATGGTCGAGTGGTGTACGCACCGGTTTTCATTAACAATGCAATTTTTTATATTAAAAATATGTAGTATTAGAAAAAAAATACCCATCTCACAACTACCTCCGATCGATCGCGTAGGTTCGAGTCCCATCGGAGGGTGGTATTCCATTTATCAAAGACCTTTGTCCAATTGTATTTGATCAAAGGAATACCACCCTTATTACCATAGTACTAAGGGTGGTATTCCACTTATCAAATATTTTATCCAATTTCTTGGATCCAAGAAATTGGATTCACCCCAAATTCACCCTTAGTACTATGGTAATAAGAGTGGTATTCTTTTGATCAAATGCAATATTGGACAAAGATCTTTGATAAATGGAATACCACCCGGAGCTAGTTGTGAGACGACTGAGACGGTTAGCTTTTTTCTAATAAGTAATTCATCCATACTAATATTATAAATGTGAAAGTGTGTTTGTTTGTTTGTTGGAGCTGGAGAGTGGCATAGACTACTTTTTATCCCGGAAAAAACTTTTATTATCACTTTCCCACGAGCTAACGTCGTGTAGTCCACGCACGCGGGCAGAGCCGCGGGCGGAAGGTTAGTTGAAATTAAGGGTGTAGTTAGTACCTGTCTCTTTCCGTATGTATTGCGGCGTGCCTCTTCATTAAGTCGACTCGCACCATTTTGTGGCATACGGGACACTCTTCCCGTGGCGCTGACTTTTGGTGTGTTCTAAAAAATAAATACCGTGTCTTATTCTGACTACTCATGAAACCTACTGATCTGTCTGAAAGCTTTGTATTTTATCTACTGTAAATAAAACTTACTTACAATTCATGTCGTTTTAAATTATCTTTGTAAGTGAATCTCTTATCGCAAGTGGCACATTTGTAACCTTCTCTATGTTCTTTATAGATGTGTTTATATCTTAAATTTTTGTTTCTGCAAAAAAAGTTAATAATAGATGGATAAGACAAAAGTATTTTATAAATGATAAAGGACAATGACCATTTTTGTATGGCAGCTGGCGTCTTTTTTTTTCTTGCGGCCATCAACCAAACATTGAAATATAATTTGTTGGCAGCACTACAGACAATATTTGCAAAGGAAGTATACCTGTAAACTCAGTCCGAGCCGACTGCGACTAGCTAGAACTTAACTTTGTTTTTCATAGTGTTTGTATGAATTACAAAGTTACATTTGCGGTTTTTTAAATTGTTATAAACGGATGAATGGTTCTAACTTGGTTATACAGCTATACTGTCTTGGCAAAAATTGTTTGTTATACTATCAAGAAATGATGTTCAAACATTCTGTTGATGGCCGCGAGACAAAAAAAATAGTCGCCAATTTTAGGCATTGCCTTTTCAACTTTAAGAATAGAAGTATTCCGCCATCTGAATACTTCAACTACTTTCTATACTTTGTACAATGTAGCATGGGTCCTATGACAGTACGTTCGTGCAAAGCAAAATTATTTATGCTATTGGAATAAAACTCAAGCAATTCAGCATTAGACATTTTTCATGCAGCGTATGCTAGAAAATAATATTCTTTGTTCAGAAGAAACACTTCGATTTGCACGAAAATATAGTGTACGTTTGTTCTGTTACGGCAATAAATAAATCATCACGTATGTTATTATTTATTAAATAATTTATATGTAATAATATTTTATGGATATATATTATAATATTATGTATGTATATTTTATACGAATATGTATTATTTATGTAGGTATGTTTATGAATTTAAGTTTCTTTTTGCACTTTGCCCCTCCTATTTTCCTTACATTAATCTCTCACACATCCTGGTTGGCTGGAAGAGATCTCTTTTAGAGATAAGCCCACCTTTGCATACCTATTTTGTGTTATTTAAGTGCAATAAAGAGTATAATAAAATAAGTAAGTACTTACTCAAAATATTTATCACACTCCGGACACAAGTACCCGTAGAGCGTCCGTTTGTCCAACATTGGTCGGTTTCTACGCAGTTTCGAGCCAGGGTTCAAAACTTTTGGTGTATTCTTTCCACTCTGTAACGAATTTCGAAAATTCAGACCCTAAGATGATGAAACAGGGTTACAAAGTTTGTATGGTGAATAGAATATTATTTATAAAGAACGAAGTTCTGTAAGCGAAGCTCATAGAGGTTTTATAATAGAGTAGGGATGACAAATGGCTGCCTGTACTGTAAGTGAAAGCGTCCGAGCGACGGTTAGAAGAAGAGAGAAGATCGTGGTACCTTAATTTTCTAGACTAGGGAGTGTGTTTGTTTGTCTCTGTCAACAAAAACGCGCAGATAGAGTGAGATACCACGATCTTTTGGCTCTATTTAATCTAAGGACAGTTTTAGGCCTGGCTCCTTTGCTATATGTATAATATCTCTATGGCGAAACCGCGGGCAAAAACATTGAAAATACCTTTATTCTATCTAAGGACACGCACAAGGTTTGAATATCATGTCCATGTACTATTTTCAAATGCTCCGATATATCAGGTAAACTGTATGCAATGTAATCACACAACTGACATACATGCTTTGCATAATGTTTTAATCTGTGACCAGCAAATATAGGATTCCTTATATAGATCAGACATATATCACATTGTTTGTGCTTTTCTTTCTGAAATAAAACAAAATACAATTATTTAATTAGGTACTCGGCAAGTCCAAATCTAAAGATGAAAAAACAATAAATATTTAGCCTACTTTCACTGCAACACCGTGATACACCTTGCACTTTCACCGCTCACTCAGTGTCACACACTTGCATTTACACGTATCACTGTACACGTGTTTCGCCCCACACGGAGCACCCTCAGGGGAGTTATTAGAACGTGCAATGCACTACCACACACCGTTGCGCGGTGTATGGTAGCGGGCGAAACACGTGTAGTGATAGGTGAAAGTACATATGAAGGGTACATGGGCAAAACAAGAAATGTCACAAACAGGTTTTTTATTTTTTATTTTATTTTTTCATTATTTTTGTCTTGCATAATTATTTTTTATTAATTTACTGATAGGAACACATGTGTGACACTTTTGAGCAGTGAAAGTTTAATTTACAATTTATACAGATCTTTTATAATAAAAACAAGTTGGGGTCGGAGGAATAAGGTTTCACGCTATTTGATACATACCTATATCATGAGTCATTATGAGTCCCCACTGCTGGGGCCTGGGGCACAAGCCTTGATTATGAATAAAAAATAAATAAGTAAATAATATTTTTAGTCACCCATCCCGTGACCGACCATTGCAAAAGTAGCTTAACTTCAACGATCGCAGACCGAGCGCGCTAATCACACATTGTATAATATTTACTTTACAATATTACTATAATATTTCCAGTATTCAAAGCTATTTAAACACGACCCACGTAGCACTTTGACCCATAGTATTCTAAAATATCATTCGTTCGCGTTTCAATTTCAATTTGACGACACTGTATGAAATATGACAGGGAGAAAAAAAATAGCCCTTGGCGAGTTTCTTGCCGGTTCTTCTCCTTACAAGGCCTCCCACCGTAGAATTTGCGAACCGATAGCGTAGCTTCATTGACGTTTACAAGTGCTGTATCAGCCTAAAATGAATAAATGATTTTGATTTGATTTGATTTGATCTTACCTCTTTATGAAACTGTGTAATATGATTATCCAAATGAAGTTTACTCTTGTACACTTCAACACAAGATTCACATTTAAACTTCGCTTCAGCAAACAATGCATCAAACTTTAGTTTCAATATTCTTTCATTTAATTCAATATCATTCATGTATGCAGTACAAAAGTATTGCTTATCGTTAACGAAATTAAGTTGATTTTCATTTGAAGCTTTTAATTTTTTCTTTTTCTTCAATTTGAATGTTGTTTTCTTAAGTCTATTTTTCGAAATAGGCCTGGTTTCATTCTTAATTATTTGTGGTAGTAGTGGTTCATCAGAATTGATTTCATCATCAGGGTCAGAGACATTGTGTAAAAGAGACAGGGGTATATCTTCTTCAGTCTCTTTCTTTATGTCTAGACCGCAGTCGATGAAGTTGTCAATATCTTCTTGTTCAACAATATCTAGATCAATAGAGCGTGTTTGTGTGACTGTGAGGTGTGACAAACATGCCTTTAGAAGTTTAAACTGTAAAACAACACATTTTGTTTACACACTTCTGTAAGATGAAAACAGAACTTCTCTTAAATCAATTCTTTCTAAAAATTAGCGAGGTGAAATACATGTAGAGTGATCAGTGAAAGTGCGAGTGTATGACACTGTGTTTATCGAATGTTCAAGTGCAAAGGGTGCGAAACATGTGTAGACATCAGTCTACAGTGGAAGTAAAGTTTGTGGCATTTTGTGCAATAAGTGATCAGTGAAAGTGGGTGAAAGTGACAAAATTTTATTATTTTATGACAAAATGTAAATGGACTATCGGAATCAGGCGCGAGGCTCGTTCTACAGAGCCTCGCGTCAGTCAGTGCAAATAGCTATCTTCTTCCTGTTGAATGTCTGCCAGCTCAGGAAAGACAATAGTTACATCACAAAGCATACTGGCAAAAAACAAAATTGGTGTCTGCTGCAGCCCAATGTGCCCTATCCATTGTTGGGCATAAAATGTCTGCCATCATGGCCAAAGGCCAAATAGGGCAAAGAAATATGTATTTATGCCTAGGCTTCCATGTTAAAATGTATGGAACACATTATGGTATGTGTTTCTAAAGGTCATAATAATCAATTCCACCAAGTCATTAAAAACTAGTATTCAAACTAACATAAGTGATTTTGAATCATCCAACATAATTTTACTAAGGTTTTTAGTAAAAATATCATAATACCACACCAATACACCACTCGGCAACAGAGTTCGTCAACAATAATATTCAAGAGTATAATATAAAGCTGTTTTCTTACATCTCTCCTCCCTTCTAAAATATCTGTTAGTTGACGTTGTGCGGCACATGCTTGAGAGCGGAATTTGCTGATCCTCGTCATTGTGGCCCAGCACTCCCAGCAAATGTACCAGCTAGCAGTATCGTTGAAAAAACCTTCCTGTGAACAGGATACATAAAGGACTACTATGGTAATCGTCCCCACCCACCAAAAGATTTCAAATGCAAGACAATATCCACCGCACAAATGGGGATTTCACATAAATCAAATAAAAAAGGGTACTTAGTAACATTTATTTCACAAAATCACATTTTGATCTTCATACTATAGGGTCCTTATTATTTTATTTGATTTATGTGGAATCCCCATTCCTGTGATAGATGTCGTTCATTCTTTGTTGTACAGTCGCCTGAACTTCAGACTACCACAAAATGTCAAATATCTACAAACGGTTTTAAATTTAATGATCCAGAGTTATGGTTGAAAGTCGATTGGGGAATTTTGACAAATTTGTGTAGTCTGTAGTGCAGCCGTCCGTACCTAGATGCAAAACCGCGTACTCACTTGAGAGGTGTAACAAGTAGCATATCATATCAATCTACAAGTGTAATGTATATGGCTCAATACTAGCCTCTTTGTGCCGCCGAGAGACCACCATTCAACCGTGCACTCTACATGTACTTCCCGTATATATTATACTTCTCTATGGCACTCTCACAGTACTCGCTTCGTTCGCAGTGTACTCGCAGCGATGTACACACTTCATACTGTATTTACTACATTATATGCACCTCTTAAGTGTGTACGCGGCACCCTTACCTAAGATAATAAATTAAAATTTAAAATTTAATTGATTGCCTTGAAACAGAAGTACCACTAATTGAATAGGTACTTACTCTGTAAGCTTCCGTATCATGGGAAAGTAATAAATACAAATTATTTATTCCTTCTTTTAATCTGCAGAGTTGCGATAGTTTTCGGTCCTGACTGAGACAAGTGCAACAAAGTTTTTTCAATACAATTTTCGGGCAATCATCCATTTTCAACAGTTTTCAAACACAAAAAAGAACATAATATAGTGATAACAACTTTTTAGAATCCAATGAATTTTATAGATTTCAGTGCAACTGTGCAACGCAACGCAACACAACAAAACAAAACTGACTTTTGTTTTTTTTTGTTTTTGTATTGTAAAAAAGTTCGTCCTTTTGGACAGGCGAAGACATCAAGCCATACTGCCAATTCTTGAGTATTATGTATGTTATTATAGTTTCTTATGTTTTCATTAGAATGTAGGTGTGTTACATTCCAATGCTTCTTGGAGTATTTGGCGTCAAGTATGTCGAGTCGGTCTTCTCGGTAATTCTTGCTGAGGTAGTCACCACTACAATAAATAAAACACTCGGCATCACGTTACCGAGATAGCGCATATTTTAATCATTCCACACATCGTCTAGTTGCGTAAATACTTGGGGCACAAAACCACACCTATCTTGAGTCACAAAGTCCACTATGAAACAAATTGCGACTAATTAAAATATCCACTTTACCTACCCCGCCAAAATGGCGCCAAAAACTCCTTTTTTTTGTTATATTCGTTATATTCTCAGACCTTAGCCTGGGGGGCTACCGCGTAACTTTATGGATATGAACTTCATATGTTTTGGGAACTTTAAGCCAATTTTACTTTCAATTTTATAAAGAAAATAGCCGCTATCAGTTCCTTGTTTTGTGACGTCGGGTATAACGATAACTAGCTAGCAACGTTCAACAGAAAAAAGCAGCAAAAATCTATCGGAATTCAAATGACAGTTGAAGCCCATACCCATATCCAGATTTCTTAGCCGGTAGCCCCATAGATGTACTATGGGTAGCCACCCTGTTCCTTTATTAAACGATTCGTTCCTAAAGGAACAGGCTAAGGTCTGTGACCATACTGCCTTGTCATTAGTGTTCGGCTTTAGAAAAACTTTATGACTGATATTTGAATAGCAATAGTGTGCGAAAAGGGATCAAAAAATGGATATTTAGTAGCCGACTGTAATTTAGAAAACGCGATACATAACTGTTTAGGCCGTCACATTCATAAAATTAGCACTTACCAGGTGAAGATTGCTGGCTCTCGCCTCGTAGCATCGATAGAGTACTTACAATGGTTTAAGCTTTCGTCTGCTTAGGCGTCACGGATCCGGGACAAAAAAATACGAGTGTTGTTTTACGTAAAAATAAATGTTATATCAGATATAATTAATAACATTTTTTTGTTCCGGATCCGTGTCTAAGCATACAACGGGGGTGGCACGTATCCGTGCCTAAGCAGACGAAAGGTTAACAGGTTTACCTACTGGATCTGGCTTGGTAGTACGACGGGCAATAAAGGAAAAACTCCACCTTGACATATATAAGCAAAAAGCAAAAGATATACTATAAGTCAGGGTATTTTGCTTTCTTTGTTTTTTTCTATTTTCGGAATGAGAAATATTTTTAGATTTTGTAGGAACTTAATAAAAGTCGGGTTTTCTTTGACTGATATTCTTTTACTTAAAAAAAATCTTTATCGTTATATTAGCAACACAATAATACAGGTGATTACTTTCAAATATATTGATTAATTATTTTTAGAAGTATAGAATAATAATATAGCATCGAATTTTATAATTAGACAAGGAGAGAGCTACGCGCATGTGACGTCACTTGCTTGTAGCGCCATGGTCTCTTTAGAAAGAGACGGTTAGCAACAATTGTAGTCAAACAGATTCATTCCTTTTTCACGTTTTTGGTATTCTGTTACATTTTTAATGTCATTATGAAATAATCTACATATTATTTACATTTTTAACAACATTCAAATACCCTATTAGAGTTGTGGTCAGGAAGTAACACCAGTTTCAACCGCTAGTTTCCAAAAGAGTGATTTTCTTGGTAAAGTTCATCTTGTGCACTCTCCTTTTGTGCGTGTATAGAGAGGCCCTCTGCCTGAATGTGTCGCCGCATATGTCGCACGACAGGGGTCGCTCTCCTGTGTGCGTCAACTCGTGTTCTCGAAGGAGTCTCTTATTCTGTAAGAAAGAAAAAAAATTTCTGTACATATAGATAAAAATAAAATCAAAAGCAACCCACGATTTAAAAAAAACTCTCTTGGTCGGGGGACCCAAACATCTAATATGTAATATGTATATCCTTATAACACCCCTCTTTTCGTGGTCCTCCAACCGAGCGAGAAAGTTTTTTTTTGTGTAGAAGGTTGCTTAAAATTCTTGAATTTATTTTTATTTAATTATTTTTTGTATAGGAAAGAGAGTCCGAATCTATTGAATTAGGTACACACATTTTTATTTAATTATTTTTAAATTACACACATTTTTTCGTAAGTAAATAAATACTCATTATGCGTGTTAATAGTATATTTCATTACAAGTGCGGAAAGCCTGTCATTGCAAAGAGTTCCGACAAATGTCTACCCGAGCCGAGGCGCAGCCGAAGGTGAGGGTTGACAGTCGGAACAAGTTGCAATGACGGTTCCGCACTTGTACTGAACAACTATTTTTAATACAGTTGCGAAAAAATGAAGCAATTTAAAATAATAAAACACAATAAACTCAACTAACTAATCATATAAGAATATAACTAATATAAGCAGGCAGATACTTTTTTTTTGTTTTCTTCACCCATTCTGGGTTGGCAAAGGAAACTATGATTATACAGCCAAGGCTTCAGTAGAATTTTTTTATTGATATGAAATGAAAATTAAATTAAATGAGATGAAATGAAACCTAACAAAAGCAATCCGAATCCTACAGGAGCGCCTTTCCTTATTTCTCTCTTTTACCACATCATTTTCCATTAAAGCCACATTATTGCACCAATTCCACCATACTAAGTATACCTACCACAATAAAAACCAGAAAAAACTAATTTAGAAAATTAATAAATAAGGTCCCTCATTTTCTTTTCACTTACTTGCGCAAACTCCTTTAAGCAGATACTATGGTAAATAGTCCACGTCAGCCAATTTTATTTATTTTTTATATTCATAAATTTAATTTGGCCGATACTAATATTAATTTAATGTATAATTAAAATTACTTTTAAATCTGATATTGAAACAAATTAGTAGCTTCTTTTTAGAAATATTTGCATGAATCATAAAAACTTCTATGATTTTTTTTTTAAACTTCGTGGTTTGTTTTTTCTTTTTAATAGACAATATTTTGACAGTTGGGAAAGAAAACGCACGAGTTTGGGTAAGGTAAAGAAAAAGTTCGAGTGTGTAATAGCCCACATCCCGAACGCTATACGTCCCTGCAATACGCCACTTTTTGAGCAACTGTATTAAAAATCTCTATTACGGCTAACTAAAAGAGCAGATACGCCGACACGTCCAACTTATAACACCCGTCTTATCTCACCTTTATCGCCAAACCAAAATTCATTCAAAGGAGATTTTTCAGTTTTGTATGGAGCCTCGGCTAGGACTTTGTACACTATACCATAAGCAAGCAAAAGATAAATATAATAACTGAAAACTAATTATATCGCAATAAGCTAACGCCTTTGATGGTACAAAAGCATTATCTAGTCTTAATAATTATGCAACCCCGATTCAATATGGCGGTAAAATGTCACACTAACATTAAAAAAAAGGTTCACATTGACAGATTATCATCAGTCGTCCATGTCATCGTTTTTTCGTACAGAAACATCAAAGTTTCCGAACGTGATTTAAATATGGTTGCCAGTGTGACCATGGATGGCAAATAATTTTTATTTTAAAGTTTATTTTTGTACCATTTATCCAGAAAGACAATGAGAATTTTAATATTTTATTTGACTTTACTATATTTTTTACTATTCGTACGAATAGTGTACAATGTCCTAGCCGAAAATGAAAAATGTCCTTTATCGAGTGGTTTACGCGTGAAAAGACAAGAGGCGGACAAATTGCTTTCGAATTTATAATATTAGTGGGTATTCTACAAGAATACAGGGTTATAGTAAATGTGACATATTCCTGTTAAGACGTTAAAGATGAGGCCTGCCTAGCACTTTCACAGCTCACCCAGTGTCACACACTTGCACTTTCACGTATCACTTTACACTTGTTCCGCCCACATGGATCATCCTCAGAAGTCATTTGAACGTGCATTGCACTACCACGCACCGGAAGTGTATAACACTGTGTAAGCGGTGTACAAGGTGTTTTCATTTTCTCCATGCAAAATTCAACATCTCTTTTCTTAAAATTTTCTCAGATTTTCTAATAACGTCACATTTCCATAACCCTGTATAAGAAAGTATAAGAAGGGCCGCTGATCCTAATCCCTTTCCCCCTAATTATCGGCCATTTAATGTCCCCATTGTTGGGGCAAAGGCATTTCTTATAGATGGATGAGGAGTATGCCACTACGCGGCGTACCGCTTAGAAACTCCCGATCTACTGCACCTAAAATTCATTTTAAAAGATAATACTCTTCATCTTCCATAGTATCAACTTGCTCCATGGGCCATGAGCTGATTCTTGCATATAAGTTTGGATGTATAAAACGGAAAATGAAGTATTTAGAAAAATCGACCCGTCTCACAAATTACTAAAGGGCTTATTTCACTTGGCTAAATTATGGCTTGGCTATATAATTAAGCATACATTGCTTGTTTTGATTGCATCACTTGCTACAAATGAGCTCAAAGAAAACAATGTACTTATGCTTAATTAGATGCTCAATTTAGTCAAGTGTAATAAGCCCTCAAATACTAAATACTTATTTTCCATTTTTTCAATAATAAAAGTTGCATTGTGAATGCAAAAAGGTAAAAATAATTTGGATGTATAACTTACGCAGAAGGTCTTGCCACACTGTTGACATATTTTATCTTTCTTCTCTTTGACCCCTTCGTGGATACGCTGCACGTGGACTCTAACAACTTTGGCATTCGCCAACACCTACAAAATCAGACAAAAGATGCATATACATTGATAGACAAAAAAACTACTAGTGGCTCATGGTTCCCGTTCCCGTGGGAATATCGGTATAAAATACAGCCTATTTTATTTGGAAATCTATATCTATGCTAATATTATAAACAGGAAAGATTTGTATTTTTGTATGTAACGAATAAACTCAAAAAGTACTGGACCGATTTCGAAAATTCTTTCACCGTTAGTGACATAGGCTATATTTTATCCCGATATTCCCACGGGAACGGGTACCACGCGGGTAAAACCGCGAGGATCCGCTAGTAATGTATATTACAACTGGTGAACTATTTTTTTAAATCAGTCCAGTATTTAGAAAAAATCGACCCGTCTCACAACCAGCTCTGATGGGTTGTGAGACGGGTCGATTTTTTCTCAATTTTTCAATAATAAAACTTGCATTGTGAATGCAAAAAAGTAAAAATTTAAATAATCAGTCCAGTAGTTTTTCAGTTTATCCATTGCAAACAAACAAACAAAAATCAAATCTTTCCTCTTTGTAATATAGGTAGGTATAAGCACGTATAAGTATAGATTGTACAGTCACGAGCAATAATATATTAAAAACATAGGATCATGTTATATTACAATATTTAATGAATTCTATGGCACAGACAGTTTTGTTTCGGTTTGTTTTGCTTCAATGTGACAAAGTTTTATGTCGTTTACATATTATTGCTCGTAACTGTACACTATAAATAAAAACATACTTATATTTGATATAATCGGGCGTTATTTGGCGAAAGCTCATATACAACGTGTTAATGCAATAAACGAAAAGCCCATACCCCATTGAAAAAAAAATAATTATAGAAAAAGCTCTACTATAACGTAAGAGAGCACGTGATGGGTCACGCGCGTATTAAATAAATAGGCAGTAGACACAAACATTTTTAAAAGCAAAAAATGAAATTATTTTCTTTTTTGTAAACCCCTATCAAAAATGTGTGGAATCTATTCTACTCTTGATTCTGAACAAACAATTTTCTCAGTTTCGCTAAAAGTAATAACACTTTGTATAACTATAACTAAATATGAAAAAAAAGACGGCGACAAATAAAAAACAATGCAATAAATACTTAAATAATATGAAAAATAAATTTGACACCAGCAACGTTTATGTACCACATATTACTGAAATATATTTTCGCTGCAACACAGCGGGCGCTGGCTTGCGCGGTAGTTAGTGTACGTTCTAATAACTCCTGTCGATGCTCCGTGTGATGACGAAACACGTGTAGAGTGATAAGTGAAACTGCAAGTGTGTGACACTGAGTGACTGGTGAAAGTGTACAGTGTTGCAGCGAAAGAAAGCTAATTAATATTTCTTTAATTCCATATCTACATAATATATACAGGGTGTTTGTTTAAAGATGGGACATACTCCAGGGGTTGAAAGTACCCATCAGTACTTATATTAAAAGGTTTATGATAGGACTGACATGTCTCCTTAAAATAAAAGTCCTTAAACTAAATAAAGAAAAAAAAACCCATCAGTACAAACAACTTTAACTATGGGATCAAATGCTACATTGCGAAAAAAAATCAGCTGGTCCATACATTTTGGCCGATTCGGTATTGCACTTTAGTATAAAACAGCAGTTTTTTTTCGCGATATCGCACTTGATCTAATAGTAAAAGTAATTTGTATTGTTGGGTACTTTCACCACATTGTATAAACGGACAATACAAGAGATGGTACAAATGGCGCCCTTATCACTTAGGAATTTCTTCTAGGTAACCCTTGACGAAATAAATAATGAGGAAGAAATGGGCAGTTTTTTTACAATCAAATGTTTTTCTATTTTTGATGTATCGGTAGTCGGTACTGACCTTTCCACAGATGGGGCACTTGTGTTGCGTCTCCCTCGTGTGGTTGTAATTCATGTGGTCTCTCAAGTCGCAAGGCGTCCTGTAACCTTTGCCACACGTCGAGCATTTATATCTACAACAAAGTAATAATTTTTTAGGCAAATAATTTATACATACATATGGTGTAGATCTCAATAAACACTTTCAACGAATTAGTTATTAATTAATTTTCTTATTAGTTTTCTAATAAGCAGTTTTTGAGATATAAGTAGGTACTTAACACATTTTCAAGAACCCTTTTATTTTGTTTTTCATCATCGTTATCCCAAGCCACAAATAGTGGTCGGGGCAGTACGTTCTTCTCCACTCCACTCTACCTCTATCCTGCATCTCCTCATTCACTCCTTTCTCATTAATATCATTACGCACACAATCTATACTTACACTGATTTCTTTAAAACACCCCGGATAATTTTAGGGATTATTCTACTCATGAAAACAAACAACTTCTATTATGGGACCAAAACTAAAATCGCGAAAAAATAATCAGCTGTTCCATACATTTTGATTAAACATTTTTGCGCTTTTGTATGGAACAGCTGACTTTTTTAGTAATAAAAGTTGTTTGTTTTCATGAGTAGCATAATCCCTAAAATTATCCGGGGTGATAAAAAAATTACCGTGTATAACTTTTACGCGGACCTCTTCTCCCTCTCATTCATTCATACAATCAACACTATGAAAAATAAAGTTATTTTTCTGGCGAAAAATGATAGCGGTATTTGGGCTAGGTGTATGTACCTATCGGTGAATTAAGTGGGTACGTCCGCACCGTGGGCGCACTCTCCATGGGCGAGTCCACTTGGCCAATTTTTTGTGTCCTGCATGATGTGATTAAAAACTAAAAATATCTTACTTGAGCATGTCTGGCGTTGCATGCGCCCGACTGAATGTCATGTGTTGTTTATACGAGTCCTTGCTTACGAGGGTCTTGTCACAGTCTGCACATTCGTACCTGTGAATTTAAAATCGGTGATCAATCAATTCGTAAAGTCAAAATCTTTTTATTCACATTGATTAAATAAAATTAATGCTTATGAATCGTCCAACATTTTTTTACCCACCACCCGTTATGGACATCTTTTAACTGACGAGAAAAACGGGCGGAAAAAACTCATCAGCTTCATCAGAAGCAACGCATTTACAAAATAATTATGTTGTTCCAAGACAAGGTACAATAATAAAAATTATACAAAAAGCTAATGCTGTAGAAAAATTTTCTCATACTTATGTATTAGAATATTATCATTTGTTACAATGTTAGTATTACTATTACATTACAACCATGCATTACGATTGCGATTCTTTAAATAATCTTCTTCTAGTTACCGCCCGTTAACTAGAAGTTAGTTAGATTTAGTTGCCGCCCGCAACTTCGTACGCGTGGAATTCAGTTATATTTCATCAAATTTGGTTCTGTCTAATTTTGATGGAATCTACTCATTAAGACCATTCTAACGATATTTTTTGGCCTAAGCATCGCGACACAGACTGGCACAACACGATCACTCTTAAGCTGCGTCCAGACTTGTGTCATCACATCGGACCGGACTCCGTGTCATCGTACAAGACTTGTTACGCTCAATGTGGACGGTCTAGGTTGTGCTGCCGTAACATTTTGGCGTGTCAGAACCAGAACACCGTGTCTTTATCATGCATCGCTAGTTTTGTTGGGCATGCGCTGTGGTAATACTGTATCAAAGAGACAATGTATTATAAAGACACGGTGTTCAGACACGCCAAAATGTTACAAGTGTAGACGCATGTTGTCAATCGAACAAGACTGCGTGGCAAGGCACCAGAACTGCTGAGTTCAAAGATGGAATAAAAAATAAAGATTATAAGTATTTAATACCTACTAGCTGTGCCCCCGACTTCGTCCGCGTGGAATTGTGACTTTCAGCAGCATTTTAAATTTTTAAGGCTAATTCTTTTGCATATACTTTTGACGACCGATTTGGCGCAGGGGTAGGCTACCCACCTTCTGCGCCAGTGGTCTCGGGTTCGATTCCCGAACAAGACAAATATTTGTGTGCATGAACATGTCTATTTGTCTTGGTCTGGGTGTTTTCTATGTATATTAAGTATGTATTTACAAACAAAAAGTATTTAAGTATATATTTATCCGTTATCAAGTTTTCCATGATACAGTTTCGTAATGAAATTAAAATGGGCTTAGATATTATAATTGGTGTGAATGTAAGAAGTTATTTATTTATTTATTAGTTATTTATATACACTTTAGGCCGTCCGGGTGTCGCAAAGGGGGTGCATAAAAATAACACTAACTTTTTTTTTCAAAAAGTGAAAAATATCATAGCTTTCGAAAAAAGATCTAAGACGAAAAAACAAAAAGTTATGTTTTGTTTTTGAAAAAAAAAAAAGTTTTTTCTGCCGCTTCGCCGGCCGCTGCCTTCGCTCGCTCGGCTCGCGCTGCGTTTTGGTCACAGTTCTAACTTAACCTAACCTAAAACGACTGTTAGGATCTCTTGGGCTCGGGGAGCGGCGGCGGGGGGCTTAGCCCCCCGAGCCCTCTTGGTGGGGGGGCTGCGGCCCTGTCCCCCTGCTCCTCTGTTTTCATCCATTTGAACTGAATTCAGAACTTATAAAGTAAAAAAATTTTTTTTTGAGTCAACAGATCCTAAAAAATTTTTTTTTGAGTCAACAGATTCCTAAAAAAAATTTTTTGTTTACCATTGGATGTCTCTCAAATACCTTCGGGGACTGAATTCAGAACTTATAAAGTAAAAAAAAAATTGAGTTAACAGATCTCAAAAAAAATTTTTTTTTTTTACCATTCGATGTCTCTCAAATACCTCCGGGGTTGTTAAAAGGGTATCAAAAATTTCAATAGATTTTGGCTGCGACGCACCGTTTTCGAGATATTGACATTTTTATAAAATAATAATCTTCTGTACTTATTTATTCTGTGATGCCGGCACATGTCACGACCTGATCCATTCCTATCCCGTGTCTGTATCTGTGTCATCTGGCGTACTTCGACGCGTGTCATAAACACAAGTGTGGACGTCTCCTTGACACGCGAACAATTGCGAAATCCTTTGATAAAAACCGACTCTCGATGGATCGGCTCGTAACACGTAACATCGATGCGTAACAGCACACAGACCAGCGTCCACACTGCACCTTCGTAACTCCGTACATTGTCCGTACATTTATCTGTGTCTAGCAGTTTCTTCCAGTGTTCGGAATGGATTTGAAGCTTGTAACATGTACGCGAACTTGTTCGCGTGTCAAAAGACGTCCACATTATCCGTTCTGACTAGTGTTGCCAGGTCCGATTTGATTTAAATCGGGGCATATGGTAAAACAAATCGGGATTTAGGGTTGTAAATCGGGACAAACAAAAAACAAGGTGTTTTTTAACTTAAGGTACCTAAGTATTACGTTTCGCAACTGCTACGGATTGGCTTTTGAAACCTGCGGCATTAGTATCTATATAATTTTGGAGTTAATCGATAGGCAGTGATGCACCAAATCATAATTTACTTAATTAGTTGCTTTTAACGCGGAAATGTCTATTTCTAAAATTTTTAAAATTTCTAAAATTTTTCATACAAAAATTCGTAAAACAGGAAATGGCGTTTATTGAAAAAATATCGTACTTATCACTTATGAGATTCTAACGATTGTTATTATTACCTTAAAATCCCTTCTTCTGATTGCCATTGCCAAAAATAATTTTTAATTTATTGTTTAAATACTACACTTGACATGAAAATACATACCTAAAACTAAAAGTTATGTAGACAACTTTTATAGCAAAAAGTGGCCAAAACCAAGACAGTGGCTAAAACCGGGGCTTCTGCCATATACCTGCTGGCAAATACCATCTACAAAGAGGGGTTGATAGCTGCGAGGAGCGAAGCGACGAGCATGTTAGGTTTACATGATCAAACCGCGCAATCCGAGCGAGCGTAGCGATCGTGCCGCGGCAGCGGCTGGCAAAGTAGTTTCTAGATTATGATTTGTGGCATCATTGCCTATCGATTAAAACCAAAATCACATAAATACGAACGCCGCAGGTATTCCAAAGAACACAAGTAAATCTGTATTTAATCTTACATTATAAAATAATCAGACTTGCTGGACTGATAGAGAAATTACAAAATAAAATCGTAGTTTAAATTAAGGACGCGGATGAGAAGTTGTTAGATTTTGCCGCCTTAAGGGATGCCTTGTTTTAAATCATTGATATAAAATTCACTTCTGGTCATGCAACTGATTTATCGGGACATTTAGTGTCCCGATCAGGTGCAAATCGGGACGCGTCCCAAGACCCCTGAAAATCGGGATGTCCCGCGCAAATCGGGACACCTGGCAACGCTAGTTCTGACACGCGTGTCTGACACGGTACGGGGTAATGTTCGGTGAAATGTTACAAGTCTGGACGCAGCTTTACACTAATAATATACAGTGTGTTTTGTGCATCGTGTGCGTGCGTTTACTATTTTAAGGAAAAATACCTATATATTTCTTATAGGAAAAAAATTGATAGTAAAAAACCACAAGCCCTTTAAGTAGCTTTCAGGCGGGAGGGATTTATATAGGGCTCGTGGTTTTTACTATCACATTTTTCCTATATTTACAAAATTGCGTTGTGAATGCATAAAAATAATTCCAAATATATACCATATATCTTGTCAGAATTATGAACATTAGTTTTTTATTTTTATTTGTGTATTATGTGACCCGGTACACAAATTTAACGAATCACGTAGCTAGGTTTTTATGACATTGGCACATCCACGAATAGACTAAATATCTTTTGGGCCGGAAGAACTCGATCGCTTTTGGTTATTTTTATAGCCATGTAAAGCAAAAGTGTTTTTATTTTTATTTTACATATTTTTACCTTTGCGAGCAAATAATAAACGAACTACCTTTATCGCTTAAGCGACTTGTTTTAACTTTAAAAGAACCCTTAAAACACACCAAAATAAAATTGAGATTCGGTGTCTACTCCTAATACTTTTTTTAAGTAGAATTTAAGTATTTTTAATAAAAAATTAAGTTGATATAAAAACTACGCAGGTGCCATGGGAGGTGTTAAGGCGCTACTCGGAAAAATATGGACTTTTTGATTTAAAACTATAGGACGGTTACAGTTGTTAAAAATCTGGTATTAAGATATATATTTCTTCATACCTTTATCTAGAATCGTATACTTTCAAAAACACGATTTTATGATTTTGCCTCGACACTTTTTATTTTCGAAAAGACCTCTAAAAAATACGAAAAGTGAAGATTATTCTTAAATGTGGTCACTTACACCATTGGAAATTGGTTTAATAAGTGGACACCAATAATATTGAGGATCGTATAGAAGCATTTTTTTTTAAATCGCTTTAGTTTTTTAATACGAAGTGATTTTGTGTTTTTTTTGCCTAATCTGCAAAATCGGTCTCGCTCCCGCGCGCGTCGTTTTCTCATTGCTATCTCGCTTCAGCACATTTTTTCCGAGTATCGCCTTAAGGGGTCTGAAAGGGTAGCAGACGAATTTGGCACACGATGCACGAAACAGCCTGTATAAGGATTTTTGACATCACTAGAAATACGGATACTCGGATGCATATTTACCTAACATTAATGAAAGATCTTTTTAGTTTTATTAGCTCTCAGATAACGTAACCACGGGCAACCTGATTCATGACAATTATTACATGTCATAAATGTATGCATATACATATATGTTAAGCTCAAGGACATGACGATGCGAATTCCGCTATGTGGCCTTTCTGTGATTTCCACAAAATGTCGTGAGCATTTTTCGCTATGTGGATGTTTTAAAGTGACCACAACGCGTTATATGCTGTATTTATTATTATTTAGTTTTTTGGTCCTTGAGCGTACCATACAAGCGACGTTATCTTATAAAAAATGAATTTAAATAGTAATTATGCATTTTTTTATTTATGATAGTGGTGTGGATACTTGCGAAAGGTAGTATAGTCACCTACCTGTCTCTCTCCGTATGTGTTAACGCGTGGTTCCTCATTGAGTAGACTTGGACCATTTTGTGGCATACAGGACACTCTTCCAGTGGCACTTTTTTTTGGTGTCTTCTAAATAAATATAGTAATTTAATATCTAATGATGATGATGAATATCTAATTTGAATAAAAAACGGGCACTTACCTTCATATAAACATCATACTCAATTAAAGTCTACATTGCAAATCATCTTCTCATTATTTCTCAACACTATCAGTCTGTTAGAATTAGATAATAGACTTATGGTGGGTCACCAATTCAATTGGTTTGACTGTACATTTAAACACTCTTCAGATATGACAAAAAATTATGGAACGTAGATATATCAACATACGGAACCCTCTCCACGTCAAATTTTACTAGCTCTAACTTTTTTAATAATTATCCGACAACATCACACACCATGCTCTGACTCCAAAAGAATAGTAGGTACGGTCAAGGAATTTAAAGGAGATCAGTCACGCTTCATACATGTTTAGACCAAAAAAGTAAAAGTATCGGCCAACGAAAAAAAATTGCATATTACTATTGTAAACAATGTAGCGATCATTTTTTGTTATGGCGTTAACAGTGTACGATTAGCGGCCAAGCAGTTATTCAAGTTTGAAAATAACATTTTCTCTTTATTTTCAAACTTGAATACAGCTTGGCCAAAGTGCGGCCAACGAAAAAATATTGCACATTACTATTGTAAACAGTGTAACGATCATTTTTTGTTATGGCGTAAACAGTGTACGATTAGCGGCCAAGCAGTTATTCAAGTTTGAAAATGTCATTATTTTTGGTATAAATACGATCGCAAAACGGATTGACTCACCACGTAAAATGTAATCGTTTATCAGAATATCAGTTATTACATTGAGATCAGTTCCTCGTCAGCATTATAACTGACCCACGAACGTCCCACCTGCTGGGTACGTGAATCGACTAAACAATAATGCAATACTTTTAGCTAAATAGTAACTTTAACTAAGGTCTAGTACACTACAGAGCCAGAATAAGGAAATATGTCTCCCTAAAATAGATATTGACTACAACACAAAGTGACTTTGGCCAAGCTGTATTCAAGTTTGAAAATAAGGAGAAAAAAATGTCATTTTCAAACTTGATTAACTGCTTGGCCACAAATCGTACACTGTTGACGTTGTAACAAAAAATGATCGTTACACTGTTTACAATAGTAATTTGCAATTTTTTTTCGTTGGCCGCACTTTGGCCAAGCTGTATTCAAGTTTGAAAATAAAGAGAAAAAAATGTCATTTTAAAACTTGAATAACTGCTTGGCCGCTAATCGTACACTGTTGACGTCATAACAAAAAGTGATCGTTACACTATTTACAATAGTAATCTGCAATTTTTTTTTGTTGGCTGCACTTTGGCCAAGCTATATTCAAGTTTGAAAATGAAGAAAAAATGTCATTTTCAAACTTGAATAACTGCTTGGCCGCTAATCGTACACTGTTAACGTCATAACAAAAAATTATCGTTACACTGTGTACAATAGTAATTTGCAATTTATTTTCGTTGGCCGGCACTTTTACTTTTTTGGTCCAATTTGACTGATCTCCTTTCGTACCCATCTAAGGTTTAATATCGGTAGTTTGAACTTACATTATATGTGTTCTTAAAAGACTTTTGTAGATGAATCTCATATCACAAGTGTCGCACTTGTACCCTTCCCTATGTTCTTTATAGATATGTTTCCATCTTTTAGCCCTGTTCCTGCAAAAACATATAATTGATATACAGGATGGAATAATTTCATAATACCTGGAGAGAAAGAACTAAATAATGGAGATGGTAAAGTTCACTCAAATGAACCATTCCATTATTTTTGTTTACTAGTCTCACTAGACATGGACAACTAACAAGACGTTAATCGATTTATTTAAAATAACATAAAAAGGCCTTAATAAATTTAAATTTTGTCTAAATTACTTTATGTGCAATCAATATATTACACTTCCTACATTAATTATAACAACTACACTTCACACACCTTAAAAAAATACAATCATAGTATTAACATAAATTGGATTACTTAATTATTTATTATAAAAAAAATAAGTTAAAAATTATAAAAATTAAGTATAATTTGGGTAAAAAAATACTTAGTCAAATAAAAAAAGAGTTTATTAATAAAAAAAATCTGTTTCGAAACAAAAGAATGAATTTATAAAAAAGATACTTACAAATAAAACTTAAAATAAAAATCAATAAATAAAATACTATGAAATTACGAAATTATTTTAGAAAAGAAACCTAACTCCATTTTGATGATTTAAAAAAATAAGCTTCCCACACCTAGGAATCGAACCGGCTAAAATTCTAAAATACAACATCCTTTACTTTCAACGATCAATCGATAGGACAACTAATAAGGATTAAATTTATTTAAGAAACATGATAAATTAAATGAAAGAAAACAATGAAAGACATCTTGGACTCGATGTCGATCGAGTCGATGTGCACTTTTAAATGGATACTTAACGTGTTTTTTTATCTGTGAATGCAGTTTCATTGCATTACAAAAATAAAGGAATGCTTCCTTTCGGTAAAATTGCTATATCTCCATTAGTTCTAGTACTTTCCCTCCAGGTATCATGAAATTATTCCACCCTGTATATGTTACGCCCAGAGACAGAGGAAGAAATCGTTTATTGAGCGAAAACAGCCCACAACGTCACAACGCGTTGTGGTCACTGTAATATATCCACATCACGAAATTAGTGTTATGGCTTTGATGAAAACGCAAATAGTATAAGCAAACAGAAAGCCCAAATAGCAATTTATACGTGTTAATACTTTTAGCGAAACTGAGAAAATAGTTTGTCCAAAATCAAGAGTAGAATCGATACCACAGATTTTTGATTTAAATTTTTCAAAAAAACTATTAAAATTTTTCAAAAATTTGTTTTAATTTTTTGCCGCTTTTAAATTTCTTTGTGTCTACTGCCTATTCATTCAATACGCGCACGACCCGTCGTCGCCAGGCGTCTGTAACACTCGATGTACTTGCGCGCAAAACTCGCCCTCACCGCCGGCGGTGAAAATCCATAGAAATTAGGTCTGCAAAAGGGTTAGACTAGAATATATGCGATAGAAAGAGATGCAACGAGCGGCCGTTCGTAATTTGCGCTGTACAAGCATAGTACATTATAACTCAATGTGTACAAGCTGAATTCCACTTCATTGCGTTATAGTTAGAGTTGCTATTTATTTAAATGGCTTAGCGGAGTGAAGTATCTGTTACTTTTTTTAACGGAATTCAATTTATTATAAAATAAATTCTTTTTGGGTGTATGGGCTTTTTAGTTAGTGCATTAACTTAACACGTTGTATATACCGGGCGTCCCACGACTATCTCACATGGAGGGAAAGTACCTTAAATACTGTAGATATCAAATTTTACTAAAAGAAGACCTAAGTATATTTAAAAAAAACGAAATGCATTCAATGTTTTTAAAGTAATCGCCTGTCTGAACCGATAATCGAACCCGCTAAATGTGGACAATGCGGTACTCACTCGAAACATTGATCACACTCCGGACACAACCACCCGTCAGGCGTCCGTTCGTCCATCATCCTTGGGTTTCTGCGCTGTCTCGAAACAGGTTGCTCCCCGTCACTCTGAAATAGAACTATGTTTTAATATCACAATAGGCTACTTGACTCATACTTAATTTCATACATCCTTGAACATTTGAATTTCATACATTGCTTGGCCGTATCTTAGCCACAGATCACCTGTAGTGCGGTTATCTGTGATCTTAGCAACATGTTGCTACTTGAATGAATGCATAAAAATAATATAAAATCTCAATATGGCTGTTTCATCTTAATCGATTGTTA
Source organism: Crambus lathoniellus (assembly GCA_949710035.1). NCBI lineage: Eukaryota > Metazoa > Arthropoda > Insecta > Lepidoptera > Crambidae > Crambus > Crambus lathoniellus. The sequence goes on from OX453321.1 coordinate 10,059,090, forward strand.
CCCAACTAGCAAAATCAGTTCTTATAGCTATCTTCAAGACTACTTTTAACCTCTCTTATAAGAAACTTGTAGTATGCTACTAACCTGGATTTGGGCGCAGTTATAGGAGCTGTTATTTCTGTAATTATCTTATAACCAGCTTAAAGAATGTCACTAAGCTCTATAACATACTTGAGGAAGCGTTTGTGAAAAGCAATTGCTTCTATAATAATCTAAGACTAAACAATTACAAGCACAAACGCTCTTATTATTATATTAGACAAGTATCTTACCAATGCAATATTGTTTATAATGTAATTAGCTAATGTATTTAGAAGCAAATTTTATAAGTTAATATTGTTCCTAGTTATTTTGTGACTAAAGTTAAATTGTATACGTAAATACACTTGCTTTTATTACAGAAAAAAGAATACATTGTAGTAAGTATTTGTAACTAAGTATGTGAATGGGAGGATGGGGAACTCATTTTTACTGTAAATATGTACAGTAATTTGGTTAATTTCACCAATGCCCCTCGAAAATAAGCACGTAGTACAATGTTGTAAAAAAAATATTTAATCAAATTCTTATGTATAATCGCCATGTTTTAAAATTGCTTTGCATTAAGTACTTTGTAGAACCATTATAGGTAAATTACTGCTTGTAGTAGTTTTAGTCCAGATAACTCTTCTCCATTTTGAAACAAATTAGGGTTCCCTGAAATCAATTTACTTACACTAATGTTTTATTCACTTTTTTAGGACTCATTTATTAGAATTAATTCATTCATTTGAAATAGTGTTCTTCTTTCCAATTTTGAACTTCTTCACCTTCTGAGTGGTGAGATGACGAAGAAAAATATAGCTAATAAAATAATATGCAGAACCCTCTGTCAGTTCACCTCAATTCGCACTGGAAGAGCTTTATTTGCTTTCTGATCTTGTCGGATTTATTCTCCAAATGGCCACCTATTCACTAACTCATCATACGTTATTGTCACTTTTCTTTTGTAACCACTGCTCCTTTTGAATCGTTTCCAATAATTTAAATTTATATTTAAACTTATTTCCTCAAGAGGATGGAGAAATCAACAAAATGGCAGATGTTTACTAGTTAAGTGCTTGATCTAGTGGCTCGTAAGCTTTTTTGATCTCATAACGTTCTTATTGAGTATAATAAGATTTAAAAAAGTCTCAATCAAAACTATAGCAGATCAAACTTATAGTAATCTTAGAGAAGTGTGTTATAAATCTTGTTCTACTTACAACATGCTACTATTAGATCAAAATATTATTCAGGACTATATAGTCTTACCAAAAACAATTATACGAGACTTATTCTTAAAAGTGTCCTATAAGATACTCTTGCAGTTAACTACAAGACTGAGATATAAAAGCAAAAGCTCTTAAGAATATCTATGCTTGTGAAATGCTATTACTAGTAAAAGTGTCCTATAAATGCTTTAAACTTTAGTCTTGTAGCAAGCTATAAGATAGATATATAAAAACTGTTGCCCTTGAGTATATTACGACTTGTCAAATGATATTATAAGTAAAAGAGTCTACAACAAATCCTTTACAAGAACGTTATTAGTAGAGGCAGACTTATAATCAATCCTTATAGGATTACTTTGCTTGTTGGGTAATCATTTGTAAAAATGTTTCTTTCGGATGCGAGGGTTTCCTCACATTGATGAAGCAACGCTGGCCTACAGCGTAACAAGTGATAGCAAAATTCGACGAGTCGTGTAAGCCTTTGGGCGTTTGTGCACTACACTGAATTTTACCGATCCGGAAAAAAACGGATGCTTGTATTTTAATAATTTAATCATTTATAATAATAAGAATTTATTTATTTCGTGTAGTTTCAATGTTTCGAACCCTAAACTACACGAAATAAATAAATTCTATTATATATAACTAGCGGCCGCCCGCGGTTTCACCCGCGTGGTTCCCGTTCCCGTGGGAATATCGGGATAAAAAGTACATATAAACCTTCCTCTTGAATCACTCTATCTATTAAAAAAATCGCATCAAAATCCGTTGCGTAGTTTCAAAGATTTAAGCATACAAAGGGACATAGGGACAGAGAAAGCGACTTTGTTTTTTATACTATGTAGTGATAATTAATTATTAAAATACAAGCATCCGTTTTTTTCCGGATCGGTAAAATTCAGTGTAGTGCACAAACGCCCTTTCGGTAGCTTAGTTGGTCAGAGCATCGGGCCGGATTCCCGGAGGCGCGGGTTCGAATCCCGCCTGAAAGCTACTTATGGGGCTCGTGGTTTTTTACTATCACATTTTTCCTATAACATGTTGCTACATTTTGACATTTTGCCATTGTGGTCGTGATATCATTTTTGGTGGGGATTGCAAGAAATTGCAGAATTTTAGTAGCTCATGTAAGCAAGCCATTACTAACCTTTTCTATACTAATACCTATGTGTAATAAAGATAAAAGATTAGAGTTTTTGTTTGTTTATAATGGATAACAAAACATCTGAATTGATTCAAAAAAAATCGGCCAAGTGCGAGTCGGACTCGCTCATGAAGGGTTCCGTACCCACTTAACGTACCGATTACGTACACCTAGCAAAAATACCACTGTCATTTTTGCCAGAAAAAAATAACTTTGTTTTTCATAGTATTCGTATGAATGACAAAGTTATATTTGCGGTTTTCGAAAATGAGTTCTATCTCAAAAACTTGTAAAGCCTACTTGGCTGCGATAGTTTTCCTTTTAACTTCGTCATATGTACTACTATCGTGAATTTTTTCACGTATCCACAAACAACCAATTTGGCTGGTAGGGGGGCGGGGAACACTTGACTCTAACAAAATTTTGAACTTTAAAGCTTAATAATTCACAAACAGATGCCTCAATCAAAAAACTGTCTTCACGAACCCACAACGTTTTTGAAATTGCTATCTAACAACATCCCACACTATGGGGTAGACAAGAAAAAAAATTACATACCCACTTCACGTGTAGGGGAGGTAACCTAAAACAAATATTTTTCAAAATTTAACTTTACCACTTTGTTGGCGTGGTAAATATGTATATTCATGCCAAATTAATTAGAGCTTTCTAGTACTAAGAGTCTATGAGCTAGACTGGGGTCAGACGGACGGACGGACAGACGGACATGGCGAAACTATAAGGGTTCCTTGTTGACCACGGAACCCTAAAAATCAATATTGGAAATCGGGAAATAATTTTTCCAACTGTTATTTAAACATTTGGTATATGTTATCATGAGCAGTTGAAAAAAATATTTGAGCAGTTACTTAATTTTCGGGTGGTTGTAAATTTACTACAGCAGTAAAACATGAATAGTAATAAAAAAGAAAATTTTGCGGTTACTTCATCCTACAATGAAGACTCAAAAATAGTTCGAGCAGTGTAATAAATGAATGGCCAGTAAAATGATGGAATGGGCAGTTAGAAACATAGTTCGGAAGTTCACGGTGAGCAATTATTATTTCTAGATTGTTTACTTTTTTATATTAAAAGTTAGAAGTGAGCAAGTTTGCCGGAAGTCCTGTAGAACACGTGATAGGTTAGAAATTTTGTGGTTGATTTTTTTTTTGTGAAAATATTAAACCTAGTGCGGATTACAGAATTCATCTACCTACCAAGATTCATTGTTTATAGAATTGCTTAGGATGAAATTTCTTACCGACAAATTCCGATTTATTACTGCCCACATGTAACCGCTCGTTCAATATTTTTTACCGCTCATTCAATTATTTTCCTGCTCAATTATATAGTCACTGATCCATTTAATTATTTTTTATTACTCATGTTTGTTTACTTTAGTGCTTAGTTTTATTTTATTTATTTATTTTATTTAGGTTCACCAGTGTTTGCTTACGTTGAAACATTTTGACTTAATACTACACAATAGGTACTTAAACTAAACGTAACAAACTTTTAAGGTAAACACAGCTTGCACAATAAAAAAGAGAACACTTAAATCTAATAATTAGAAAATTTTAACTGCTGAACTAGTTATTAAACGTGAAATTTATAATTTTTAACTAACCAAAACTGCTATTTACAACTGCCTCTTTAAATCAGTGCCTTAGAAATCTACATTCTTCCTGAGTGACATCGGTTATACTATATCCCGATATTAACACGGAAACGGGGTACCACGCAGGTGAAAGCGCGCGGATCCCCTAGTAGTTTATAAAAACAATCATTGTTAAGGGAGGATAATCAGACGCCATTTACACTGATTTAAGTAAAGCGTTCCATAAGCTAAATCATTGTTTTATAATGTAAAAAGCAATTTTTTATGGCATTCAAAGCCAATCGGTTCCGGTGGCTTTGTTCTTATCTGGAGAACAGGAGTCAGTTGATAGCTATTAGGGGTTTCTATCTTCCTCATTACAGGTAACATCTGGAGTGCCACAGGGGTCTCACGTTGGTCATCTTCTTTTCGTCTTATACATCAATGACCTGGCTGAGCTCATAAGGAGCCCTTTCCTACTTATGCGGACGAATTTAGATTGTTTACACTATTTTTTTATTATTGTGACTGCGAAGGTTTGCAAAGTGATTTATGGCGCGTTTCGGATTGCTGTTCTTAAAAATATGAGTGATATGAAACTATCAGGCCATGCACTTAAACGGAAGATGGTTATTAAAGACTTAAGCATGTTGTTGAATTACCTTTTTTCCATCTAAAGTGATAAACAAGCTTTTAACAACATGTCCATGTACGCTTTTCAAGTGCTGCGATATATCAGGTAAACTGTATGCAATGTAATCACACAACTGACATACATGTTTTGTATAATGTTCTAATCTGTGTCCAGCAAATATATGAGTAGGATTCCTTATATAGACAAGACATATATCACATTGTTTGTGATCCTCTTTCTGAAATAACACACACTAAAATTAATATAATTCTTACGATCACACCACAGAAAATCAATTATTTTCTTAAACAATACATGAAAAAAGAAATACCATTCATATAATTATATAAACTAATATTATAATTTTGTTTGCATTGAATAGGCTCCGAAACTACTGGACCGATCTAGAAAATTCTTTGACCATTAGAAAGCTACATTCTTCCCGAGTGACATAGGCTATATTTTATCCCGATATCCTCATGGGAATGGGTACCACGCGGGCAAAACCGCTAGTTTTACAATAAAAATGATAAGTGTGTCTGAGGTTTGGCGTTTTCTACTGCACTATTCAAGGTTGTCTGAGGAAAATTACCCATAGTATTCAAATATCTTACCTCTGTATGAAACTGTGAAATATGATGATCGAAATCAAGTTTACTCTTATACACTTCAACACAAGACTCACATTTAAACTGTGCATCAGCAAACACTGCATCCAACTTCAGTTTCGCTATTCTTTCATTTAATTCAATATCATTCATGTATGCAGTACAAAAGTATTGCTTGTTGTCAACGCCACTAAGTTGATTTTCATATGGAGCGTTTACTTTATTTTTCTTAATTCTGATAGTTGTTTTACTAACGTTTTTGTTGTTTTCTTTCAAAAGAGGTACGCTTTCAACCTTGACAATTTGTGGTAGTATTTCATTTTCAATAATCCGTTGCTGTATTAGTTCTTCATTATCCTTTTTATCAGAATTCATACGATCATCAGGGTCAGAACTATCGTGTAAAAGAGACAGAGGTATTAGTTCTTCATAATCTTCTTCATCAGAATTTACACAATCATCAGGGAGAGAATTATTGTGTAAAAGAGATAGTGGTATATCTTCCTCACTCTCTGACTTTATGTCTCGACCGCAGTCGATGAAGTTGTCTGCGATATCTTGTTCAATAATATCTAGATCGGGAGAGGATCTTTGTGTGACAGTGAGGTAAGACAAACATGCCTTGATAAGTTTGTACTGTAAATAAACAACACATTTTGCTTTTTAAAGAAGCCCTTGTTAGTCAAGATTGATTTAAACTTTGATGGCCTAGCACATATTACCCATTGATTACGGCATTGCCCTTTCAGTGGGATATATTGTGCATTATAATGAAACTATTGGTACCCATTTAGTCCATATAGAGTCTGTTTTTTTCGGACCCTCCCTTTGTAAGACAATTACAGAATAACTAATTATGAACATCTAGTCTCGTAATGGTATAAGAAATAGTTATAATATGAAGACGTCAGCACAACGTTTATTTGAGAACAAGGTAGAAAAGCTATAAAAGATTTATAGCGAAGATTTTCGAAGGTTCCAAAACTATATAAAAACAAAACCTATGTTAAGAATATGTTTTTTTATTACCATTATGCACCAAACGAAAATTTTCGTGCTGAGGGTTTAACCGTGCCGTGGAGGGGATAGCAGCGCATGTTTATGGTACGGCGCAAGGCCCAAAATACCTTATTTTTTTCTTCTGCGCATCTCCACGTTTCGGTCAGCACTAGAGTTACGAGCATCTACTTGTAAGTACTCTTAAAATGTATGATTTACACATAACATTATGTATGTTACGTGTTACATAGGTACATAATGATCATAATTATAAATTATAGAAAGTCATAAAAAACTTGTATTCAAACAAACTAACAAATAAGTGCTTTAGAACCATTCAACATCATTTTACAAGTGGTTATCCTCGTAAGGCCCAAATGCCTTATAAAAGGTATGCAAGTCTATAGTGGTACGGACCCCAAGACGTTTACCAATTTTATGAAGTAGACACCCAAGCACCTTTTAAAAGGCATCCGATTTGTACATTTTAAATGATGCGCCAAGAGTGAAAAATAGTTTCTGAACGGCTAATGGGCCTTCTTATTTTATCTATGGTTAAGCAGTTGTGCCAATAGAAAACAAAAATATCTGTCATTTTCAACGAATACTCCAAAGAGCATGTAATCACTACGTTTAGAATTATCATTCAAGATGGCCAGACCTAATAGACGTGGTAAGTTTATCCATGTTTATTAATATGATCTAAAGGTTTTTTTTTATAAAGTATCTTAGTCTGTAACAGACATTTAAAATTTACAATAACATAAAGATTTACACGAAAATAAAGAATACGAATTTATAATAACCTCGAGAAATCCGAGTACTTACCTCTTAAAAGGTATGCGGGAATTTATATATACTTAGATTTTAAAAGGTATGTAGGTGGTTACAACTATCGCTCGCGGCTTCGCCCGCGTGGACTACACGACGTTATCCCGCGGGAATGTGATATTTTCCTGGATAAAACGTAGCCTATGTTCCTCTCCAGGCTACAATGTATCTGTGTCCCAATCACGCCAAATCCGTTCAGCCGTTTTGGCGTGATTGAGTAACAAACATCCAAACATCTAAACTTTCGCATTTATAATATTAGTAGGAAGTAGGATTTAGTTACAGGTATTGTCAAATTATATTTACTTTTTTGCATTCACAATGCAATTTTTATTATTGAAAATGAAATATTAGAAAAAAACGACCCATTTTCCAAGTAGCTCCGCCGGGGGTGCGTTCCGTCGTTTTGAGCGCAGTTGTTTGGTTAAAGTTTAACCCGTTTGAGTTGTGCAACCGAGCGACGGAACGATCGAGTTGTTTTTATAACCTCTATATTTTTGACGACGCTTGTGATGGATTTTGCTCGAGTTTTATAGCTATCTCTGCAACATTTTGACCCTAATCCTCCTGGAAGATGAGATAGACGAAGTAATTAGGGCGTTAAACTAAAATTTTTCGTGACGTCATTCAAACTTTGACACTTTTCATTGTTCAAACGTCAAATAGCTGTCAGAGTGAAAAACAACCATTCGATTTGATGGTTGTTTGGTTGCTGCACTCTGAGCCACAGGACTGCGTTCCGTCGTTTTGTGCGTGGTTGATTGGTTAAAATTTCACCCGTTTGAGTTGCAACCGAGCGACGGAACGATCGAGTTGTTTTCATAACCTCAAAATTTTTGGCGACGCTTGTGTTGGAAATTATTTACTTTTGCTCGAGTTTTATAGCTATTTCTGCAACATTTTGACTTTGATCCTCCTGGAAGATGAGATAGACGAAGTAATTACGGCGATAAAGTAAAAAAATTTCGAGACGTCATTCAAACTTTGACACTTTTCATTGTTCAAACGTCAAATAGCTGTCAGAGTGAAAAACAACCGGTTGTTTGGTTGCTGCACTCTGAGCCACGGAACGGCTAGAGCGCGCCCCGGAGTGCACTCGAGTGCACTCGATCAAAGCGACGGAACGCACGCCTGAACGAGTGAAACTACACTCTGACCAGTGTTGCCAGATGCACTGTAATTACAGGCGATCTACTGTATTTTTACGTCAACCACTGTACACTGTATAAAATAAATTACAGTGACGAAAGCACTGTAATTTCTACTGAGCCAATAGTTTACGATATTTTGATAAATATGAGCACAAGATACAATAGATTTATACATTTATGATCATAAACGTGTACAACACACTTCACGCGACCAATCTGGTTTATTTTTAGCAAACGACCACTGTAGGGTTAAGAGATTCTTTCCTTGCGTTGGTTTTGGATTCCCCGTGCATTAAAAGTTGTTGGTTGTCGAATGGTTTCTAGCATTTATGACAAAGAGAGAGCCGTTGGACTAATTTCTAGTGATAGCGATTAGCTTAAAAGTGTAAAAATGTTATGGTCATCATTATAAATAAAATTACTTTTTAAGATATAAATGTCTGTTTTATGCACTTAATATGCACTGTAAAAAACACTGTATTTTTATGTACAATTCCCTGTATTTTTTGTTGTAAACACTGTATTTTAACGTACAAAACACTGTATTCTCATTTTCCTTATCTGGCAACACTGACTCTGACAGGTGTCAGAGTAAAATTTCACCAAGCCACGGAACGGCTAGAGCGCGCGCCGGAGTGCGCTCGAGTGCACTCGAGCGAAGCCACAGAACGCACCCCGGGAATCGAACCCGGGACCTTTCTCTGTCCGGGCGACTGCTCTGACCGCTGAGCTAACGACCTAACGACTCCGTAGCTCAGCGGTCAGAGCAGTCGCCCGGACAGTGAAAGGTCCCGGGTTCGATTCCCGGCGGAGCTACTTGGAGGATGGGTAGTTTTTTCTAATATTTCATTTTAAATTATACAGGTATTGTTTCAGTTTCTCCTAGGTTGATACTTTTTATTATTAGTTAGTGCTTAACCTTTTTAGTTAACTCAATGCATGCTGCTGCTGCATCATGCCACTTTTGATCTCTTTTTGACTTTGTTATCTGATATTAATTATAAAACAAGCTGATACCTATTTGTTTCTGTTTAACAAGATAGTAAAATTTTGAAAGTACATTCACTCTTTTTTCTATTTTATACCTACTTATCCTCATTAACAACCGTAAAGTTCCAGTTCTGACATTTTTGTTTATAAATATTCTTTTTTCCTACCATATTGATTTTATTAGGCATATGGACTGTTGTCGTGTTGTTGGGTGTTTTTTGGGACTTGATACAAATAACTGGTCTATTTATGCTTTAATTCTCTTTTAAATGTGGAACGAACTGATTGAACTCATAAAACATATAACATACGAACCTTTTAATATAGTTAACACAAACAGCAATGAACATTTTGTATACAAATTGATTTTTCGTGACATTGCTAGTGTTCAGTAGCTACTTTTGTGGTCATAAAAATATAGCAAGCATGCCATATTCCAAATACCTATGTTATTTTGTTTATGTAATATAAATATACCTTGAAGCGTCAACTGGTACTCAATTAGCCTAAAAAGACGAATTTTACAAAAATTGGTTTGGGTATACATTAAAGCCCATACGCCTAATAAAGGATGAATTTGGGCTTTTTTAGTCATGTAAAACCTTCTACTGATATTCATTTATATGCAAAAAAAAATCCCACGTTTTTAAGACACTTTTTTGAACATCGAAACTTCTGGGTCTGAACCATGTGAACCTATAAAAAGGCATCTGGGCTGCAAGCCCTTATTTGGTCAAAATGGCTTGAGCCTTACGAGGCTATAAGGCCTCATTTCCACCTGCAAGTAAGTCTTCTGCGATAAATGTCGGACAGTCTGTCAGATAGCAACTTGCAAGTGTAAACTACAACTTGCAAGTGTGTTTACACTTATAAGTTGCTATCTGACAGACTGTTGGACATTTATCGCAGAAGACTTACTTGCAGGTGGAAATGAGGCCTAAGATTTCTAGTAAAGATATACCTAATAATGTTGTAGGTAGAGTATACTGAAAATCTGTTATCTTACATCCATACTCCCTTCCACAACATCCAATAACTGACGTTGTGCGTCTAACGCCTGGGCGCGGAATTTGCTGATCCTCGTCAGTATAGCCCAGCACTCCCAACAGATGTACCAGCTACAGCTAGCAGAATATTTGGAAAAGCCTTCCTGTACCTGTAAACAGGTTTATAAATATAGGTACTTCTCTTGGTATAATATTTAACCCTTAAGCTTGATTTTATAACAAAAACTCCAATTTTGAGTCAATTCACAAGATCTGGGTTAGATCAAAGGGTCACATTTTGACCACTACCATCTTCTAATAATGATTATGATCATCTTCCAATATATGATTGAAGACTACCATGCATGTAATAGTATATTATGACCAATATTTATCCTACTAATATTATAAATGTGAAAGTTTAGATGTTTGGATGTTTGGATGTTTGTTACTCAATCACGCGAAAACGGCTGAACGGATTTGGCTGAAATTTGGAACATAGATACTTTGTAGCCTGGAGAGGAACATAGGCTACTTTTTATCCCGGAAAAATATCCCATTCCCGCGGGATAACGTCGTGTAGTTCACGCGGGCGAAGCCGCGGGCGGAAAGCTAGTTTGCTTATAAATCTAAATCCGTCTGACTCCTTTCAACCGACTCCGACTTTCCAGGGTGTGTCCTTCCTTAGCGATACCGATAACCGACCACTTGCACCGTTGTTTTGTTTATGCACCAAATAAACCATTTCTATTCTATTCTATAAATACTTTATTGTATCGGAAAACAAACAAACAATACTTACTGTATAATCTCCTTTATCCTGAGAAAGTAATGAATACAAATTATTTATTCCTTCTTTTAATCTGCAGAGTTGCGATAGTTTACGGTCCTGACTGAGACATGTGCAACAATGCTCTTTCAATACATTTTTGGGAAATTCGTCCATTTTCTACAGTTCACAATAACAAATTTATCTCAATCACAAATTATATCTCAATGATCACAAAGTAAAAAATAAAAATGTAAACAATATATAAATCCTCATGACAACAATTGTCAGTTTGACAACCGACCGACATCAACGGCTACGTTCCGTTTTGCGCCAACAGCGATAATGGTTGCATTTACCAGAACTAATAGCTTTTCGATAGATTCTGCTGAACGCGCTTTAGCGTTTTTCTGGTTTTGACATGACGAATGACAGCAACAAACACAAAATCACTACGTTTGACAGCTACTTGCAACTAATCGCTGCTTCTCATCGAAAATCAAATGCGATGGAAAAAATGGCGTCCGATTGCTGTAAATCGCTGTCAGCTGTCAGTCATCGTATTTTTGTGTGCGTTCAGCAGATTATTTGTAATCGATTAGTCAGTCAGCGATTACAACCAATATTACTGCTATCGCGCTCACACATCGTTCCGATTTGTTGTGAGCGCGACAACGAAAGCAGTAATTACGTCAGTGTTGCCAACTCGGATTTTCAAAAGGAGCTAGATCATATCTGAAAAAGAGCTAAAAAAGAGCTAGATTTTTTCAGAAAAAAGAGCTAAATTATAATAAACTGCTATTTTTATTAAAAAAACATGTACTGCCGCCGCTTTTAGGTGTTTTTTTCTTTTTATATGATTTAATTAATCCCCTTTTTAGAATTAACCTCGCATTTGCAGTAGGTACAAAACGCTTTGGTGGGGTCTGTTTTAACTGCTTGAAGCCAACTTTGAAATTCTGGTACAGACAGCTATTCTTGTCTGAACTTCTGTGTATAGGGCTGCTTACTTTGCGCCATCTTACTATGATTTATTAAACAATTCACGAGTGGTCTAAAATAATAACAAATATTTAGAAGCGACCGTTTAACACTGCGTGCGGCTGCGAGCGAACTTACCACTGACAATGAATGAGTTTATCAATAATACTACTTTTTCAGCAGCCGAGGCCGTTACATTACGTTAAGAAAAAATAGGAAAATTATCGGATAATATCCAACCATAAACCATTAAGACCCCAGTACAGGTTGGCCGACCATGGTCGGCGACCATGACCAATACATCATACATTGACACTTTTGAAAGAACCTTTTTAAACTTGTTCGTTCAAAAGTGTCAATGTACGATGTATCAGTCATGGTCGCCGATCATGGTCGGCCAACCTGTACTGGGGGCTTAATAGAATAACCATAGACCGGATAGACCGACCATAGACAATGTAGGTACATTTTGGCTCTGGAAACAAGTATTTTGAGCTAAAAATAATACAAAAAGGTTCATTCATAGTGTACATGGAAAAAAAGCTAAATTGTAGAAAAGTAGAGCTAAAGAGCTAAACTTGTTTTTTTGGAGCTATACATTTGAAAATAGAGCTAAATTTAGCTCTAAAAGAGCTAAATTGGCAACACTGAATTACGTCACGGAACTCACGGATGACGTCACTACCGCCGCCATTTTGCGATCACTGTGATATCGTTCTCAAGCGTTAGCACCATAGATTTAGAATGTACAAGATACACAATGACGGCTCGAAGATGTGACTAAAAAAAATATGTACATGTGTTGATGAATGTCTATGTGTGAGTTAAAAATAGTGTTGTCCAGGATATACTTTTACATTATCGATTGTTTCAGTAGGTAGGCCTTGTTATACATCGTTCGTCAGGAAGCCTTAAGTTGGTACCTACGTCACGTTACTAGCGCCCCCAATAGAAATAAATCATTTAGGTACTCTACTTGCACAGACTACTAAGAAGATAATAGGTACTTAATCTCAAGGACTTGGATCGAAATTATTGAGTGTTTTGCGCAAATATCTAATAGTCTAATTCTGCTTTTTAACTATTTTAGCCGAAAGTAGACAATAAGTTATGTTTGTGTAAATGGTCAGAAGTCGGTTAGTGGTAAAGAAATAGTAAATTAACACTTAACAAATACGCTTTAAAGCCTGTTTTGTTGTTTTTTTATATTTTTTATGTTTATTATTAATTTTAATTAGTTTTATTACATAAGAGATGGCATCCGCGGAAGATCAGCAGCGTCTTGTTTATTACCAGGATATAATATATCCTGGTATATGCTGAGCGGAGATCATTTTGATGCATACAAATAAACTTATGCGGAAAATACTCAATTATTTTGATTTAAGTCCTTGAGCTGAGTAAATGATTTATTTCTACTAGCGGCGCTTGTGTGAGTGACGATCCAATGCAACGCTTAAAAAATCGAAGAGGAAGCGAAAAATTGAATTCACCAATTTGACTGTGACATTTAATGCTCTCTCAATATAGTGAGACGTTTATTAATACAAGTACACGTAATTAAAAAACTTTGTGAGGGGGTTTCTTGTTAGAAGTCTTCGGAAGTGCAGGATAACGTAGTTGAAGCAGTAAAAGATGGTATGATACGGGTAGCAAGAAGTTTATTACAAAGCAAGCCGATAATTATTACAGTAATGTATGCAGTAAGCGGGGAAGTGAACGTTCCAACAACCTTTTCCAATTAGGACGAAGGCGTCAGATGCGTGCCTAATATAATGCAATGCAAGCAAAGCAACTGTTTCGGTATAGCTCTTTCCAGGAGGACGAGAGTATAGATGGATGCAGTAGCGTAATAAGCGTCGCGTAAGAAAGCTTTGTAGTTCCAGTACAGGTACAGCTCTTTCCAGGAGGACGAGAGTATGTATGGATGCAGTAATTAGCGTAAGAGAGCTTAATGAGCTTGAACAAAATTTATGAGCTAACTTAACTAGGTTTACAAAATTCTTAACTTCGCCATGTAGAATTTTTACACAGCAAATTCAGCGCCATCTATTGATAAAATGTAGTACTAAGCCTTGAAGTCTTATATTTTATTAGTAAAGCTCATAACAATCTTTTCCAATGGGCGATTTTCTGAAAGCTCAGCCACTAGATGGCGCTGTCCCACCTATGCAGTTAAAAGGAACGGAACGTTATAAATTTTACTTTGACGCGACTTTTTTACGTAAAACGGAACGTCAGACAGATGTTATTTATTTACCTAAATCTTTAAATTTACCTGTTTCGTTTCCGTTCCTCACAGTAGTACTTATTTAATATATTATTAGTTTCCTTTGGGTTTTTCAAAAGGAATTAATTTAAATATGTTTCATACCAAAATATACCATAGACATGTACATACTTATTCAACGCCATGGAGTGAAGCAATTGGAAGCTTTTTTTTTAAATGGCCTCTCAGAAAATCACTCATTAGGAGGAAGGCGACATAATTATGCGTGCCTAATATAATGTAATGCAAGCAAAGCAGCTGTTTCGGTATAGCTCTTTCCAGGAGGACGAGAGAAAAGGTGGATGCAGTAGCTTAAGAAAGCTTTGTAGTTCCAGTACAGCTCTTTCCATGAGGACGAGAGTATTTATATGAATGCAGTAAGACAGCTTGATGAGCTTGAATAAAATTTGTGAGCTTCTGGGTTAGCTCGCTCCATCGTGGATCCTGTCTTAGCTCACCATGGGCTTGATTGGGATCAAGAGCAAATTCATTAAAAGTAAAAAAATAATATAATGATTCAATTTTACCTCTATTTCAAGAATAGATAAATAATAATAATGTATGACGTCGGCAATCTATCTTTCCTACCTTATCTACGATTTCAACATAATCTTGGCTAAATTACTTTGTATTCATATCACGATGTCAATAAAAACAATTGTTTTTATCGATACTCGTGACGTCACCGCTTTGTCAAGCACTAGCGTAACCATCAATTTACTATTTATACATAATTTCTTCGCAAATATTGTTTTAAATCACGATTTACACTCACACAGAACAACACATTTTAATATTCTACTGTAAACATCTTTTTCTTCTGAGCCGATTACTGTCAGAAATTTGATAAATTAAGGTTCGAAAACTTCCAATGATAAAATCGTTTTTACTTGTGAAAAGTGTATTTATCCGGATTATTGCGTCTTGTAACTCCACATTCACGTACATTCACGTACCGAACATGTTACCATAATTGCACTTTTCACTTTAATCGAAGGATTACTTCAAATATGCACAAATTGTAACGAGACGTTGAACAGCTGGGACGCTATGGCCTCTTACTCGTGAAAATAATGACATAGCGGTACTTATTTGCTGTCTTTTTCTCTCTTGGACATTTAAAACTTGATTTGGATTTCTCGCTCCCACGCTTCGTAGATCTTTTTGCCAAGGAATTTATAAGTACTACGTACACTTTTTGCGTAGCGAAAAAATTCTAAATCTATGGTTAGCACTGTGAGCGGGCTGTCATATTTGACGTTTTGTTGTCAAACGTCATTGTTTGTTGTGGTTTTGTTTGTAATCTCTGCGTTTTAGGTTTTATTTAGGTATTTTATTTGTTTATCCCGAAGCAGAAAGCCAGAAAAATGATAGTGCTTATTAAAGATGAGACGACGGGTAGAAACATTACTCTAAATTTAAGCACGGATCACTATCATTATCGCTGTTCCATAAAACGTTTACTAATTGACGAATATCCATACTAAACCGGTGATTATTTACTTACAAATTCAAATCAAAACAATAGTCCATGGAAATCGTACATTTTGCCTTGCGTTAAATGAGGTAGTTCTGATTTTTTTGTATGTTAGTAGTGATGAGATAGCAGTGGCGTGCCTAGGGTCTGAGATCAGGGCAAGCCCGAAAACCTAAAGCCAAAAAAGGCGTCCATTTTTTATAACGACTCCGTAGCTCAGTGGTTAGAGCAGTCGCCCGGAAAGCGAAAGGTCGTGGGTTCGTGTCCCATCGGAGCTGGTTGTGAGTTTTGTGAGACTGGTCGATTTTTTCAAAATACTTCATTTTCCATTTTTCAATAATAAAAATTGCATTGTGAATGCAAAAAAGTAAATAAAGGCTTAATTAAAAAATTATTTTTTGATTTGGTAGTCGTAAACCAACGTTATTATAAATGGTTTCGAAAATCGGAAAAAACGGATTTGCAAATAAACTATTACATTTACAATCAAACATACAGCTGAAAAAAATACCCGTGTTAGACACTTATTATGTCAAGAATTTTAGATCTTGTAACTTTACACGATATAAAGATAAAAATAAATGTGATAAATTTTAGACTTGTCGTACTTTAGAGATCGAATACTCAGTTTCCATAACATTAAGACACATGACATATATTAAATGAATTTAAGTAATTCATGAACATTAGTTCCTGTTAATTTCAGCTTTCAATTCCAGCTATCATGAAAGATATATCAAAAACAAGATTAAGACAGCAATTCTTTAATAAGCCGCCCAAATTGTAGAGGTCACGTAAAAGCGACCGCGCCATAGGTATATAAGCGTACGTAACCATCTTAAATGAACGGGATGTTTTCTACGAGTTTTGTACACATTTCTATTGAATTGCCTTTTGTGAGTCTTACTAGTTTGCAAAATACACAAATCTGGAGTAGGTCTGTCTGAAAATACTCGCTGCTTTTTTCAGCAAAGTGAAATGAATTTACCTTTCCCTCGCCTCACCGGCCGGGCGGCGCCGATCAAAACTTTTAACACATTTTAATCTTTCACAATCACAAAAAACAACATCACTCGTCGTTCTGAATTCTGACATCTTTTTGTACAACGAAAAACAATAATTAATGCAAAACAGAAAACTTTATCAAAGAAACATTGGCTCAATCAAACTGCAAGCAAAACAACCTGTTATTACTTAATTCACCCAGGTGATCGCATTGTTCCTGATTGGCCCGTTTGTATGCGCTACGCAACGCAGCCATTGGCCTGATTGTGTGCTGCTGTGCAGGGATTGGCCCGATCGTGAGCTGTTTCTGCGGGTTCATCGCTCCCACTTGCGGCTAACTTCCTTTGCATGCCGGCTTTTGCTCAGTTTTGAAATTTCTCATAGAATCTATAGATAGGCACAGCAGTATGTATGTAGTGGGGTACCAGTTTCGTTAATGTTAGAAGAGTGCGGATATATGAATTCGCAAAGCCCGGTTGCAAGCCAACGAGTGCGAGAGAGATGAATTGTATTTTTCGATTAATACGCTATGATTATTATGTAGTTAATGACTTGTCTATCGAACAGTTGTTTGAAAAATTTAATTTTTGATTGAAAATTTACGTTTGTGAATATTATTTTGTTGTTATCATTAATTGTGATTCATTAGTAGTGTAAATAAGATTTTGTTAGGGCAAGCCCGGCTTTTGGGCTTGTATGGAGGTACCGCCACTGTGAGATAGTAATGACAAATCCAAGTTTTCCACCTCGAAAGCCCTCCGGATCATTGTTAAATATTTAAAAATCCAATAAATTTTCAGATTTTTTTCAGTTTTTGTCAATTTTATACCACCAAGGACCTGTGTTACGGCATATTACTATGCACGCTTTAAAGTAGACTAAATTTGTAATGAAAATAGAATAATTTGGTTCTTGTAAGTCAAATAGTTTTTACGATGGGGCTATTTAAAAGTTTGCAAAAATTCAAAAAAAGGAATTATTACAGTTTTTTTAGTTTTCGATATTTTGACCCATAGTAGTGGGTTTATGGCAAAAGATAAATTACTAGTTACTAGCTGACCCAGCGCGACTTCGTTCCCGTGGCCCTACCCCCTACTCCACCCTACCCTACCCGTACTCTACCCCTACCCTACCCTACCCCTACGCTACCCCTACCCTACCCCTACCCTACCCCTACTCTACCCCTACCCAACCCTACCCTACCCCTATCCCTACCCTACCCTACCCCTACCCTACCCCTACCCTACCCCTACCCTACCCCTACCCTACCCCTACCCTACCCCTACCCTACCCCTACCCTACCCCTACCCTACCCCTACCCTACCCCTACCCTACCCCTACCCTACCCCTACCCTACCCCTACCCTACCCCTACCCTACCCCTACCCTACCCCTACCCTACCCCTACCCTACCCCTACCCTACCCCTACCCTACCCCTACCCTACCCCTACCCTACCACTACCCTACCCCTACCCTACCCCTACCCTACCCCTACCCTACCCCTACCCTACCCCTACCCTACCCCTACCCTACCCCTACCCTACCCCTACCCTACCCCTACCCTACCCCTACCCTACCCCTACCCTACCCCTACCCTACCCCTACTCTACCCTACCCCTACCCTACCCCTACCCTACCCCTACTCTACCCTACCCCTAACCTACCCCTACCCTACCCCTACCCTACCCCTACCCTACCCCTGCCCTACCCCTACCCTACCCCTATATCCTTCCTTGGACTTCCACGAACATTTCAAGACCAAAATTAGGCAAATCGGTCCAGCCGTTCACGCGTGATGTCGTGACCAAGGGAAATAGGGATTCATTTTTTTATATATAGATTAAAGTCCATTAAATTTCCAACAAAACTATCTAACTAGCTAGTAGCTAGCAACGTTCAACAGAACAAAGCAGCAAAACTCTATCAAAATAAGGAATTCAAATGACTGTTGAAGCCCATACTACAGTCGTCACAAATTAAGATGCCCGTTTTGACACATGGTAATGACCCTAGAATGTAACTTGTTACGAAAACCAAAAAATTAAATATATGCTGATTACTTATCAAAGGTGTATGAAAATAATATGTTAAATTGTTTAACGCATCATAAATTAAGGCAAAGTGTATTCCGCGTATTATTTTTGCGTTTATTCTAAAGTAAACGCAGATTCGATTAACTACGAAACGTCTCGAAAAACACTTACGTTCTCAGTCTTTATTTTTTTAAATACTAGTGTTGTAACCGTTGCGTGCAGGATTTCTCCAGCTTCATTCAATTTTATCGAAATAATCGTTATAACAACTTTAATAGATTAATTTGTAAAATTGATCTTTTTTGTGTGTAAACTAGATTGGCGCTTAAAGCATTAGTGAAATTATGAAGTGGCAACAATGATTTCGATAAAATGGTTTCTAGGCAACCGCAAACTTATCCAAGGAGAACGTTTCGAATGAACCGAATGAAAAAAAATCTTTAAATAAAACCTAGACAACCTTGCACACCTCACCATGTCGAATCGTCAGGTTCACCTTTCCAGAGATTTTTTAAAACACGTGTAAATATACGACGTATTGGCCAATGGTTGGGCCAACGTGTACAGGCCGCTATAATAAGTAATGTAGCTACTCTATGACCATGTCTATGCTGTGAACTGTAGTTAAAATACTTGCACTTTTAGAGCCAACGCGACTTGTGATTTTTAGTCGACCGATAGTTTAGTCAGACTCGTAAGACGATCGTGATCAAACTGTCGGCCGATAGTTTGGTTTTGAGAACCTGCGAGCACTTGTGATTTTTAGTCGGGTGATAGTTTGGTCGTTCTCCGATTCAGTATAGAGTTATATTATATGGCAGTGGCAATCGTCAGTGCGCTTAAACTATCGACCGATCAAACTATCGAAAATTTGGTCGACCGATAGTTGGTCGATAGTTTAGTCGAATCCGGGCGCACGCTCACATAGTCCTTCATGCACAGGCCGATAGTTGTCCGATAGTTGTATAAATGTAACTATAACTATAGTTGTAGTAACAATTGGCCAGTCATTTTCGATAGTTCGATACTGAATGCGCAGTCTATCGATAGTTGGGCGATAGTTTAGTTGAATGCAGTGTGCGCGCTCACATAGTCCTTCATGCACATTACCGCCCGGCCGATAGTTGTGCGATAGTTTGATCGTACAACTATCGGCCAGTTATTTTCGATAGTTTGATCGGTCGATAGTTTAAGCGCACTGACGATTGCCACTGCCATATAACTCTATACTGAATCGGAGAACGACCAAACTATCGCCCGATTAAAAATCACAAGTGCGCGTTCGCTCTTATATAAATTATGCAATTTAAATGGATTCGATTCAAGTTTATATAACGTAAAAGGTCAATTTATACTTTAACTAGCGGCCGCCCGCGGTTTCACCCGCGTGGTTCCCGTTCCCGTGGGAATATCGGGATAAAAAGTACATATAAACCTTCCTCTTGAATCACTCTATCTATTAAAAAAAACGCATTAAAATCCGTTGCGTAGTTTCAAAGATTTAAGCATACAAAGGGACATAGGGACAGAGAAAGCGACTTTGTTTTATACTATGTAGTGATAGTGAAGTGATAGTGAAGTGATAATATGTTTATTAAAAGTATAAGTATCTGTAAAGTAAGTTTTACATTTTATAATAATAACTTTAGTCTTAAGCCACATAAGTAGACTTATACAATAACTTATACATACTGAATTATAGATAATAATAATAAAAAAAAAAGAAAAAAAAAGAAATAAACAAATAGAAAATTTACTATGAAATTTGAGAATGTCATCACCAGTCATCATCATATTGCCAAATTACGAAATCAACAAATGGGATAACGAATGAAGAAATAGATGTTGACGAGAAGCCGAGCAGCACGTCTTCCACCTCCGGGCTCGTCACCTCGCTCCGCCTCGCAGTTGTCGGCAACTGCCTCAGTGCCGTGTGTTCAGCTGACATCTGCAGTTGCGTCGAGTGATAGTGATGAGTACTTCTTTCCGCCGACGTCGCCACCGCCTGTACGCCGGAGGAGGGGCCGGCCACCGAAGAGTTTGGGGCTTCTGGGGCAAACGGCTCCGGTCAGGGCCCCCGCTCCCGGTGGAGTGCAGCGCATGCGATGGACAATTTCCATCAATGAAAATGTCATGCGCGCATATTTTGAGGCAACAGAGACAGGAACTAATCTTACTGCGTATCGTGTTTGGATGCTTTCTCTGTTTCAGGCTCTCGAACCATCAATCAACGTTTCGGCTCAACGACTGTCGGATCAGGTGCGAGCCATTCAACGGGGTCACTTGTTGGATGACTCGGTACTTGATCGGCTCCGTACAGAGGTGCAACGTAACCGTATCATTACTACTGCATCGCAGGCGGCAACTCAAGCTTCTGCCGCGGCCACATTGCAAGCTGGCGTTGCTGATAGTGATCGTGGAGATGATATGGTTACTACTGTAAGTCCCCAATACAATGATATATTGAGGAGTACTCTTGAAGATGTAGTTCGGGTATTTCGATCGACTTTGGTTCACCTTAGACCTCGGCTTCCACGTTTTCCCATGCACAAAAAAAAATAGGGCGCTGATGTGTGCTTTAGATTTGCTACTACCAAATTACTTTGATAGTAGTGAAGACCTGACTGATACTCATTCGATCCTGTACTGTGCGGCTATTACAGCTTGTCGTGTTGCTCATGTCAAATTTCCAAATACTGACACAGCAACACGCCCTCGCCTGGCTGTACCAGCCTGGCAGTGTAGGATTGAGCGTCGTATCAGTGAGGCTAGGGTACTCATCGGTAAGCTCAGCTGCTTTAGGGAGGGCAACATGCGCCCTAGGGTCATGCGCTTTGTGAAACGTGCATTCTTGGGGACTGGTATTAGTCTTTAAAATTATATTTCATGTGTCACAGAGCGCATCGACTTCCTGAAGCAGAAAATTTGTGCATGGGCTAATCGTATTCGAAGGTATAGGGTGCGAGTCGATCGCTTTACTCAGAACCGCATGTTCGAGAGAGATCAACGACGTGTTTATGCATCCTGGGAGCGATCGTATCAGAGTGATACTGATATGCATCGGCCGGATGATGAAGCCATGATTTCTTTTTGGCACAACATCTGGTCCGTGCCTGTCACTCACTCTGAAGGCGCGTGGATGGAGGATGTTGAGCGTTCGTGTGAGCTTATACCTGATATGAATGAAGTAACCATTGACTACCAAGACGTAGTTTGTGCAGTTCGTTCCTTACCCAACTGGAAATCTCCAGGCCCGGATGGACTGCACAATTTCTGGTATAAATGGTTACCTAGCTCGCACGTTTGCTTAGCATCTCAATTTCAATGTGCTTTATTATCTCGATCGCTTCCAGAATTCATGACAACAGGCATAACCCATCTGCTCCATAAATCTGGTAGTACTGCGGACCCCAAAAACTATAGACCTATCACCTGTCTGCCAACAATTTATAAAATTCTTACGTCCATTTTGAGGTCGAAGATTAATGAACACATTAATCAAAATTCTATTATGGTCGCCTCTCAGAATGGATGTAGGAATAGGGCCCGTGGTACTAAGGAGCTACTCCTCATTGACATGGCTATTAACCAACAGGTTCGTCGAAACCGAAAGAACCTGTCGACTTCCTGGATAGATTATAAGAAGGCCTATGATTCCGTGCCGCATTCGTGGCTCATGAGGGTGCTGGAGTTGTATAAAATAAATACAACTCTACGCACTTTCTTGATATCGTGCATGCGAAAATGGAGAACGGTCCTTTTCTATCCAGGATCTCGACGGATTCTAGGTCAGGGCGATCCTATAAAAATAGAGCGAGGTATCTTCCAGGGTGACGGTTTGAGTCCATTGTGGTTCTGTCTCGCCTTGAACCCTCTGAGTACACTTCTCGAGAGTTCAGGGTTAGGCTATCGTTTACGGAGAAATGGTCAAGTAATATCACACCTGCTGTACATGGATGACCTGAAACTATTTGCCCATAGCAGTTCTCATTTGACAGCGTTACTGAAGGTTACTGAAGCTTTCAGTAATGCCATTAAAATGGAATTTGGTGTGGACAAATGTGCAGTCATGCATGTAAAGCGTGGTCAGATAATGGAATCTACGGGTATACAACTCTCGGATTCTATTCATCTTAGATCTCTCTCCGTAAACGAAACCTATAAATATTTAGGTATGTCACAGGCATTAGGCATCAACGATGCTGACATGAAACAGTCGTTGCGTGAGCGTTTCTTGGGGCGCCTTTCAAAAGTCCTTAAAAGTCTTTTGTCTGGCGGAAACAAGGTTCGCGCATACAATGGATGGGTCATGCCGGTACTAATGTATTCCTTCGGCATACTTAAATGGACTCAAACTGAACTGGATGCCCTGGATAGAAAAGTTCGTACATTGCTAACAGCACACCGCATACATCACCCACGTTCATCGACCATGAGATTGTATATCCCGCGGAAGTGCGGTGGTCGTGGCTTCTTAAATGCTAAGACATTGCATAACCGCGAGATATGCAATCTTAGGGAGTATTTTCTCCAAGTCGATATGGGGTCTCATAGAGATGTAGTTGCTGTTGACAATGGACTGACTCCTCTATTTTTAGCAAAAGAAAACTGGCGCAAACCTGTAGTACTTAGTACTTCCGACCGCAGCACTGTGTGGCAAAGCAAGGAGTTACATGGCAGATTCTACCGGGCTCTCCATGGGCCCGACGTAGATTTATTAGCCTCAGTATCCTGGCTCCGCTTCGGTGATCTTTTTGGTGAAACCGAAGGTTTTGTCTGTGCAATTATGGATGAGGTTGTGATGACGAATAACTACCGAAAGTATATCCTAAGGGATGGCACAATGGATATTTGCCGAGCGTGTCATCGTCCGGGTGAATCCCTTAGGCATATAATCTCCGGTTGTTCTCGTCTCGCAAACGGCGAGTATTTTCATAGACATAACCAAGTGGCCAGGATAATACACCAACAACTTGCTCTGAAACATAGTCTTGTGGCATCCGAGGTGCCGTACTACAGGTATGCACCAGAACAGGTCCTTGAAAATAGCCATGCCACATTGTATTGGGATCGATCTATCATTACAGACAGGACTATTGTAGCTAATAAGCCTGATATTGTATTGATAGATCGACACGAACGCCGCGCGATAATTGTTGATGTCACTGTTCCCCATGACGACAACCTTGTGAAAGCTGAAAAAGATAAAGAAAACAAATATCTTGATTTAGCTCACGAGATTGTTGACATGTGGGACATTGATTCAGCAATTATTGTTCCGATAGTCATATCTGCCCATGGTCTGATAGCCAAGAGCCTCGATAAACACCTTAAGAGGCTTGCGTTAGGTGGATGGATCGGGAGTCAGATGCAGAAGGCAGTACTTCTGGACACGGCCCGTATAGTGAGAAGGTTCCTGTCTCTGGATCCTTAACCATCGGTAGCCGGGACCTTGATCTTGCTGCCGTTGGGGAACTGCATTTTTGTATTTTTAAATGTTATATTTTTTAGTGTTATACATTGTAAAAATTTAATGTTTAGAAATATAATTTTGTAAGTATTTAAAATGTAATAAAGGGAATAATAATAATAAGTTGCAAACCTACTATAATCGATTAGTTACTCAGAACCTTAATCGATTAATCGCGAGAATCGATCACAGACTCGTATGGTTACATGCCTAATCACGTCACTTTGGCATGTGTCAAAACGGGCATCTTATTTTGTGACGACTGTAATATTCATATTTCTAGGCCGACATGCGAACTGACCGTGTGTGGGTTGCTTTATATTTAAATAATTTTCTTCTATCGTGTCCAAATGTCTAAAGCCCCCAGTACACGATGGCCGATCATGGTCGGCGACCATGACCAATACATCGTACATTGACACTTTTGAAAGAACCTTTATAAACTTGTTCGTTCAAAAGTGTCAATGTACGATGTATTGGTCATGGTCGCCGACCATGGTCGGCCAACCTGTACTGGGGGCTTAAAGCCCCCAGTACAGGATGGCCGATCATATTGGCCGACCATTATGGGCCATCGTGTACAGGGCTGGTTTGCGTTGCGCGCAGACGGCAATCACACGCAAACCGGCCCTGTACACGATGGCCCATCATGGTCGGCAAACATGATCGGCCATCCTCCATTGGGGGCTTTAAGCCCCCAGTACAGGATGGCCGACCATGGTCGGCGACCATGACCAATACATCGTACATTGACACTTTTGAAAGAATCTTTTTAAACTTGTTCGTTCAAAAGTGTCAATGTACGATGTATTGGTCATGGTCGCCGACCATGATCGGCCATCGTGTACTGGGGGCTTAAAACCAAATCTTGTCTGTGGTCAAATGGCGGCTGGACTATTGCTTTGTTGTCTATATAATTTGTGGCTTTGTTGACGGATTGTTTCCATTGTTTTATTTACCCATCAATATGTTTCTATAAAAGCGCTTATTAAACATCATTTATCCGTACAAATAAGTGAAAATCTTATTTTTAAATCGCCATCATGACGACCCACGAAATAATACATCAGTCACAACAATCGCACATACATGAAGTGCCTGTGTTGAATCTATTAGTTCCTATGCAAGCACCTTCCCATCACAATCAGACTGTTTTGACCCAACTCGGTCCTCCAGAGCCACAGCCACCAGTACCGCAGCCAGAACCCCAAGCACAGGTCAAAGCGGAAGAGAAAAAGCCCAAAAACGACAAGAAAAAGAAGGAAGCTATAGACGGCCAGGCAAAGGAGATAATTTTCAAAGTTATCAAGTTCTTTGAGAGCGAAAAACAGAACAGGGGATACGCTTTCCCCGTCGAGAATGTTGTCAAAAGGGCGTGTGCTGCAACTGGTCTGTCGGAAAGTACGATTAAACGAATTAAAAGGGACGGTTTACACGCAGAAGCAACACAAACAAAAATGACGGGTCCAAAGAAGAAACGCGTGAGAAAAACCAAAGTTCAACTCGATTACTTCCAATTGTGTGCTTTAAGAGGTATTGTGAATGGGTATTCAGCAAGAAAAGAGGTCCCGACGTTGGGGAAGATCTTAGCTTCGGCGAAACATGAGTTGAACTTCAAAGGAGGTAAAGAATCTTTGCGGTTAATATTATTGAATAAACTCGGCATTAAGTTTAAGAAGTGCGAGAAAAAGAATAAGAAACCGCCTGAGCCGACTCCACCGCCACCACAGCCTTTACCGATCATGCCGCATCAGCAAATGCAACCAATGAAGACGATGGAAAACCACTGTGTCTACACTAACATGATGCCTCAAGTACCAGTGTCATATTAAAATTAGCAAGCAATTTTTGTGGTGTTAAGGAACTTTACCAATGTGAGGAATAAAATGGCAGGGACATTTGATATTCTAAAAACTAAAACAAGTTTAGCCAGTAACAAAAAACACTCATTTTGCGGGAATAACGGCCACTTGCTTTATTTTCATAATAACATGCTCACTGGTCAGTGTGTCGCAAAGGGTGCGCAACTGCACATACTCAAGTTTTAGTTAGTAATTTTGCTGAAAAGTGCAATTAAATGCTTCTTTGGCACTTCACTCACTCGGCTTGCGCTTTATTTTCACAGTTCTAACCGAACCTAATGGAATATTACATTCACATGTAATTACTGAGCAGTCCTTAGGCACTCTTTCGGTCACTCCAACCTGCTTGCTTCATACTACAGACTAGGGTGAAATGGTCCCGACCTGGGTGCCTGATCGCCCGTCCGACTTCGCTGGCGTCCCCCCTATAAATAATATTAATACTATAGACTATGCTGTGAGCATGTTTGTATGAAAATTAAGCACTGCAATGCTAACAAGTGTTATTTAGTTTATGTAAAAATAATTGTATGATAGGTTATTAGTTTATCAAAACCAAGACAATTCCTGTAATCTTGTGTTATAATTATGTTATATGCCATCATTGTGACCATCTGTGTATGATTATCTGTGTAAAATCATGTAATAATTTTACTTTGAAAAACTTCCACTTAACTATATGCTTCTGGACTAATATTATAAAGAGGACATAATTTGATAATTTGTTTGTTTGTAATGGATAAACTCAAAAACTACTGTACTACTATTTAAAAAAAATTTACTCCATTAGAAAGCTACATTCTTCCTGAGTGATATGTGATATTTTATACCGATATTCCCACGGGAACAGATACCACACGGAGTCCCTAGCATATAATAATCAATTTAATATGTAAATTATTTACATTTCTATTATTTGTTGATCAATAGATGTTTCTATGTAATGAAATTTTATGAAAAAAAAAATTGTATTTCAACAATTCAAATATCAGACAAAGAAAATTTGTGAATGAATTTAGTAAACACCTAAAAGGGTTTGTAATAAACATTACATTCACTTCAAAAGTAAGATGTGAATATGAAAACTAATGTTTTTACTTTGTATATGTATTGTTTCTTTTTGATGAAAGTGCTTAGAATATAAAACTTTATATTTAAATGTAAAAAAGGATAGAATAAATAAGGCTGAATAACTAATTACATATAATAATAATGTAATTATTATTTTGATTTAAATAAAAGTATGTAATGAATTGTCTTAATCGTTTTATTTACATTATGTATATGTTATTTATTACAATACTAGTGGCCGCCCGCAGTTTCACCCACATGGTTCCCGTTCCCGTGGGAATATCGGGATATAAAGTATCCTATGTGTTATTCCAGCCTATATCCATCTCTGTTGCAAATTTCATCCAGATCCATTCAGTAGTTATTGCGTGAAAGAGTAACAAACATCCGGACATCCATACTCGCAAACTTTCGCATTTATAATATTAGTAGGATTAAATTTGGGTTGACAAACTTGAGAAAAGAGCAATAAATTAATAATATTGCTTTTAATAAAAATTCTGAGTCTTATTGTTTTTTGAGACTATAACAAATAAAAATTACATTTCTGTTTTAACAAAGTACATAATAGCACAAGTGCCCCAAGTTGCAAGTAACAATAGGTTTCTCTTGCTGCATCTAAATATAAATTTGAAATTAATTTGTATAAAATAAATAAAAAAAAGTATATTTGCCTATTAAACACAAAAAAATCACTTACTAGCAAAAAAAAATAACAATAATTAACCTATTTTTGTGATGTATTTAGTAGTGTGATTGTCTCGAATAAAAAACTAATATCTACAATATCTAAACTCCAAAGTAGCGGTAACAGCTGAAAGGGCACTATTAGTATCCCACAGGGCTCTGCATTGGGTCCTCCCTTGTTTATCACATATCAATATTTTAGGCATTATTCTTTCTATAACTTTAGCTTTCTTGCATATCTCTACTCTCTACCAAGTAGCAGCTCAGAAAGAGACCTCTCGTCTTGGCGATGGCGGTGCGCTGCGCGAAGGTGGCGGGCAGTGGCTGAAATTAAAGTGTTTGTCTCAAGTTCCACAGGAGTCTATATTGGGTTCTATTTTGTTTATCACATTATGCTAACTTTCTTGCATATAACCCAGCTGTCCCACAGAGCTCTACTTTGGGTCCTACCTTGTTTATCACATATTCTTTCTAGTTTTTTAGCTTTCTTGTCCCAGCTTAAAGTATTGTCGACAGAAACTGCACTACTAGAATCCCACTTGGGTTTGTTGCCTTGCCACCTTTTGTAGAGTTTGTTTCTTAGGTTCCACAGGGCTCTGCATTGGGTATTTTTTGTTTATCAAATATAGCAATATGTTTGTATCCCACAAGGTTCTGCATTGGGTCTTTTCATGTTTATCACACATAACAATATGTTTTTACACCATTTAACTTTCTTGCCTATCCTCCAATCCAACTCTATCAAAAAGCAGCAGCACAATTTGTGTCCCACATCCCACATGGCTTTGTGTTGGGTTATTCCACAAGGTTCTGCATTGGCTCCTTTCTTGTTTATGACATATATAAATATATAGGTGTTCCACAGGGCTCCGCATTGGGTCTTTTCTTGTTTGTAACACATATTTTCTAAACCTTTATTTAGCTTTCTTGTCTATCCCCAAGCTCTAACAAAGTAGCAGCAGTACTATTTGTGTCCCACATGGCTTTGCGTTGGGTCCCCCTCGTGTGTTTTCATGGCGGTGCGTTGCGCGAACGTGGCAAGGAAGGTATTCCACAAGGTTCGGCATTGGATGCTTTCTTGTTTATGACATATATCAACATGTTTGATTTCCACAGGGCTCCGCATTGGGTCTTTTCTTGTTCAGCACACATATCAATTTCTAAATCTTTATTTTTAGCTATCCCCTAGTTCTGTTAAAGTAGCAGCAGCGCTATTTGCGTCCCACATGGCTTTGTGTTGGGTCCTCTCTGTTTTCATGGCAGTGGGCTGCGCGAAGGTGGCGAGGCAGGTGTGCCACAGGGTTCAGCATTGGATCCTTTCTTGTTTATGCAATATATGAACATGTTTGTGTTCCACAGGGCTCCGCATTGGGTCTTTACTTGTAAGTCACACATATCAATTTCTAAACCTTTATTTAGCTTTCTTGCCTATCTCCTAGCTCTAACAAAGTAACAGCAGCACTATTTGTGTCCCACATGGCTTTGTGTTGAGTCCTCTCGTGTGTTTTCATGGCGGTGCGTTGCGCGAACGTAGCGGGGCAATGGCCGCATTTGTAGGGACGCTCCCCGGTGTGCGTCCGACGGTGGTTGGTTAGGATTCTGTTCGTCTGAAATATAAAAAAAAATACTTATTAAATATTATAAATGCGAAAGTTTGGGTGTTTTTTGTCCGTCTTTCAAATCAAAACGGAGCAACGGATCGACGTGATTTTTGGTACTGGTGACATGGGATAGTTTTTATTCCGGAAAATATTACATTCCTGTGGGATAGCGTCGTGTAGTCCACGCGGGCGAAGCCGCGGTCGAAAGGCTAGTAGTTAATATTTTTTAAATAATTTTTATTCACAATGCAATAACCTATGTGAGTATAATTTATTTTTTATAATAAACACCAGAAGCATTTCTTACTTTGCAACTGGTTGGATGGAGCATTGGACGGGATTGAATTGATTAGGGCGCGGGTTCGAATACCGTCTGATAACTTGTTTGTGGGGCTCGTGGTTATTTTTCGATCGTATAAAGAAACCATTTGTAAATGGCGGCCATGCATTAAGGCTGTGCAGTCTGCACACTAGCGCCGCCATTGAAAAAAAAACATAGTGTCTAAATAAAGACGAAATTGTAAATTATCTCTCTGTAGTGCACTCCGAAGAAGCTTTGTGGTACTTTTTATCGCTTAAAGGATATTTGTTAGTCTATCGTTTAGTTTAATCACACCTACGACACTCCATACTACGACCCCCGCATAATAACCTTCTACTACTACTTATCTGACATAACGTGTGTACACGCGTCAAATGTGTGCGTCAACGATGCAGGGATGACATCCGCCGTAGCACACTCCGGAGCTAGTGGTACAAAATATATCGACTAGATGGCGTGTGCCGCGTGCGTCACGAAATAACTTTGCAAGAGCGTCCCAATTTATTATTTACGTATGTTTATATTATGTCGGGTAAGTTCGGAAGCAATCATTTTACAAGCTTTTTTCAGTACAAAAGCGATTGTCAAAAGGCCGTGTGAATGGCACAATGTACTTTGTATTGAAATCTTCAGAAACGCACCTGTCGTACGGTACTAACTAATTTAATAAAAAATGAAATGAATCCAACAAATAAAATTGTCTTTAATTATCACTACATAGTATAAAACAAAGTCGCTCTTCGCTTCTGTCTGTCTGTTTCTAAGCTTTTTATTATTTGACACAAAACAAAAATGATAAATAGTTTCTTCGTAGTGTAAACTCCCAAACATATAATTTTATTGCTTAAAATATGTGCATGTTAAGCCAAACGGCCTATACATCGTGCACAAAGTCCTTTGTCAGCCAACACACCACGTAAATGGAAATTGTTAAGTGACTTATAAACAGAGTGCAAAAGACGAAAAAATTTGGATACTCAGCAAGAATGTGCATCTCAAAAAGATACCAATATGTCCTCTCAATTACAAAAAAATACAAAATTTTCAAACCCGCCTAAAACAAAACAGTCATGGCAATAGAAACACTAAAGATTTACAGTTATTTGCTTTAAAATTATATTTTGCCAGTCCATTAGCATAAAGAGTCTTAGCAAACGTTAAACATGCCAAGCGAAAGGACGTTGCGCCGAATGAATATCAACATTGATACAAAATTTTCACCTAACGTTTTACAATGTTCAGAGACCAAATTAAAATATTAAAAGACTCAGAAAAATACTGCATTATTTGCGCTGACGAAATTTCATTAAAACGGTACTTATATCATCAAATTAACGAGGATAAGATTATACGTTTTCATGATATTGACGGGACACAAACTGGAGAACCAGCAACGCAAGCTTTTGTAATCATTGCCAGAGTTATACATTAAAATTGGAAACAACCAATCGCATACTGTTTTTTGGCTCAAAGCAAAAATTACAAAGAACTTAGTGCGTGGTTAGATCATGTTATTTCACAAATTTTAAATATTGGAGTTCATGTAATGTAGCCTTTGTATCAGATCAAGGCTCAAATTTTTTAAACATGGCTAATGAAAGAAAAGTGACTGTTGTCACAGTCACAGACTGTAGTAAGCCAAACTTTTTATTGAAGGAAAAATAAATACTATATTTTTATAAATAAATAAATAAATAAATACTATATAAATATATATTTAATGCAAACATTAATACTCTTGGTCATATCTATTTTCCTGAGACTTTCGTTTTAAATACTTTTTGAGCATCAATATTTTTTTTTAGCAGAGGTGACATATCAGCCTACTTGGGCTTTCCTATTACCGACGATTCCAATAATCTTCGTTTCTTAGCCTCTGATTTAAAGTCAAGCCGCAACTTCCTTTTCCGGGGTGAATTTTCACTTAAAATCTGTGTTTTCTGCACTGAGTGTGACACCTGTGAAGTACTTGTACTTGGAATTTCTGTTGATGTTTGAGATTTGCAAGTACTCTTAGAGGCTATTATCAGTTTGAGTAAATTTTGATGGGGAAATGAAGTTCGCAAACAAAATAACTAGTATGAAGTGTCTCCACGCTTTTTTGGTTTAAGGCGATACTCGGAAAAATTGTGCAGAAGCGAGATAGCAATGAGAAAACGACGCGCGCGGGATCGAGACCGATTTTGCAGATTAGGCAAAAAAAACAAAATCACTTCGTATTAAAAAACTACAGTGATTTAAAAAAATGCTTCTATACGATCCTAAATATTATTGGTGTTCACTAATGAGCGATTTTCTGAGAGGCCATTTAAAAAAAAAAAGCTTCCAATTGCTTCACTAGATGGCGTTGAATAAGTATGTACATGTCTATGGTATATTTTGGTATGAAACATATTTAAATTAATTACTTTTTAAAAACCCAAAGGAATCTTTTTTTCGCTAGGTGGCGCTTGCCAAGTAAACATACCTTTAAACAAGCACTTTTGATAAAACTTAACTTAAAATTAACCAGTTTTCTATTGTTATTGTTTGTGTGTCGTAGCGTTTCCTAACTCAAAGCAACATCTGCACAAGTGTTTTCCAGGTGAAATACTCTCGGATTGTCAAGTAAATATCATTTTCGACTCGCTCAAAAAAATACTTAATTTACAGTTATAGAGTGCTTTTCAATACAAGTGGCAGTGTGACTAGTATTAATACAACCACCGTAAATGTTATAGTGCTAAACTTTGCATGTGAATGCTCAAAACTACGCAAAAGTTTAAAGACTATTTATAAATAACCTCAAACTGTGACTGCGATACTGCGTTCCGTTTCACGCTCGTTGCTAAAGCGTTGTCGGCGTAAAGGCTGTGTTACGGACGGTGTGTTTGCATCCATTCACTGCCAACAGAGGGCGTTACTAGTCTTAAACCTTACTTTTGTTTGCGCTTGCGATTAATTTTATCGAGATGGTGTGTGGTGCTTGTAATAAACCTACCACTGCAGGGAAAAATAATATAGAGGATAGTGCTAACACGATAACATGCTCAAAATGCTCCACTATATATCACATTCTCTGTTTGAATATGACCCGCGATGATAATAAGGCGTTGAGATTAAAACGGAACCTATACGTCTGCCCCTCATGTAAGCTGCAGACAAAAAATTTAAAAACTGATAATACCCCAATTAGGACCAATAGAAACCAGAAACCTGAACAAGAAATGGAGGGTTGCGACTTCATGACTTCAACCCAAAATCTAGCGACTATGGAAGTCCCTGCTCAGACACTGTCGACATTCACCAAGGCGATTTCTGACCTTCAAAGCATTTTCATTTCAATGAAAAAAGAAATGCAGGATTTTACCTGTTCACTAAATGCTACCTCGGAAGACATCGTAACTTTCCGTCAAGAACTGGTCGATATGAAAACCCAAATGAAGGAGTTGGACAAGTACAAATCAGAGGTGGTTAGTCTACGTGCAGAGGTGGCTGAACTACGCCAAGAAATCGCTTCAAAAGAGCAGCGCCGCCTTCTTAAAGATGTAGAATTCAATGGTATCACAGAAGATAAATCTGAAAACCTTCATCAAATAGTTAATGTCATTGCAACAACCTTGGGCGTCAACCTGGATCCCCGCGATGTGGATGATGTTAGGCGAATGGGACCACGCAGCAACAACGGTGCGCTGGAGCGACCTCGTCCGATAGTGGTAACGATGACTCGACGCGCGCCTCGGGACGATCTGCTGCGTGCTGCACGATCTCGCCGCGGGCTTACTACGGACAAGATAAATCTCCCAGGAAACTCTCGACGTATTTTCCTTAATGAACACCTAACGAAGGAAAACAGAATCCTCTTCAGCAAGGCCAGAAGGATGGGAAATGACCTGCGGTTTAAATTCGTCTGGACTTCTAACGGCAACATATTTATGCGCCGTTCCGAAACAAGCTCCGTCCTTCACGTATCATCTATAGGGATTCTAGAAAAGCTTGAGATGCAGAATAGGTCATCTAATATGCGCCAAGATCCTGAGAATTGTTCCTAACAAATGTGCTTTAATTACAGTTCCTTTAATTTCCACTCTTCCTCGTCTTAAATTGCTCATAATTGCAACTGATGCATGCTCTGCCTATGTAGATCATTATGTTAAGTCAAAATATGAAAAAATTATTATGACTAGCATATATTGGAAATGTATATCTGTCAAGAAACTGGTATGTTGTTTGATATCTGTACCGAAAGTCATACTTTTAAGTCAAATTGTTTTATTAGTCATATTAATATTATTATTTATAAGTATACGAGTCTTACACGCGACATTATCGTTCTTAAAATTTTTTTCAAAACAAGTTAATTTTCGTCGACTATGCAACTGTCAACTCAGTAATTCAATTTGTTACATTTGTTCTTGTTTGCATGAGAGTATAATTTACATGCTCAAATATTGTATTTCACATATCCAACGTTTATGTCTTGCTTGTCTGCAAAAAGGAGCTCACGCTTATACTATAAATTATTTTAACATTTCCAGTAGTGCTATGAAACATCAACATCGCTTTCTTAATCAGGTATTTAACCCCAATTATTTATCGTGTTTCCTGACGCTGCACAGCATGTTACACTGGCCTCAAAGAAAAAAATGGCGCACCAATATCGCAATATCAATTTCTAGCTGTATGACCTCTCAACTTAAACATGGATAATATCGATCTCGCTAATGATATTGATTCCACTCCTGGTATCGAGTGTTTTGAGATAGCAGATGCCGACTTGTTTAACACTGTAATTACAACTTCTTACAACTTTAAAGTTCTAACAATGAACATGAGAAGTATATCTAAAAATTTTGATTCTTTCTTAGTTACTCTTCGGCGCCTCAACACTACTATTGACGTTCTTATTCTAACTGAGTGCCGATTAAATGACACAGTTGTTATAGAAGACATACCAGAGTTTAACCAATTCTCAACTAAACACAACATTAATCAAAATGGCGGTGTTGTAGCCTATGTGAGATCTTCGTGGCCGGTAGTGGTAACAGAGATTGATTTCAACGAAGCTTGTGGTCTATCTATAAATATTGCTAACGATATATACATATTAGGAATTTACAGATCTCCGTCTTTTAAAAACCATGATAACTTTCTTAATTCTTTAGATAGAATACTAGAAACTTTTAAAGACAAGCAGTCTATTATCGTAGCGGGTGACATAAACATAGACATTTTATCCCCGGAATCCAACGAATACTTGTGTCTAAACACTGAGCATGGGCTTGAACCTGCTATTACGAAGCCGACGAGGCTTAAAGCGTGTTTGGACCATATTTTTATTAAAACTAAAAGTCCAGCCATTGGTTTGGTATATGATTGTGATATTACAGACCACAGAATAGCAGCACTCGGCCTAAACACTACTTTTGCGGTCAATTCGAGTCAGAGCATTCACAAAGTTAGAACCAAGACCGTTATTGATTATAAAGGTGTCTGTGACATTTTATCATCTGCAGACTGGAACTCGGTCACCTCATTGACTGATGTCAACGATTCATTGGAAGCTTTTATAGGTATACTAAAAAATGCTATAGAACTTAATTCAAGGAAGGTTAAAATAAGCAGATCAAAATTCTTAATTAGACCCTGGATGACTCCTGGGCTGCTCAGATGTTCAAGACAGAAAGATAAACTTCATGCAAAATTAAAACGAAATCCAAATGATGAAGTCACCAGCATTTCCTACCGACGGTACAGAAACTTCTATATAGACATTGTGAGGAAAGCGAAATTGGACTATGAAAGAGAAATGCTACAAAGAAACAGCAAAAATCCTAAGCAACTCTGGAAATCAATAAAAGATATTTGTTACAACAAATCAAGTCAACCAAACTCTCACGAACTATTAGCAACCTCGGACGACCCTAAAATGTCATTAAACGATTGTAATGCTTTCTTTTCTACAGTTGGTCAAAACCTAGCCAATAGTATCCTTTCACAAGTTAACGAATCTGAAGAAAACTTAGCCTTTAATATCAAATGTCCTAACTCTCCTGCACATTCCTTTTTCATGGAACCTACAGATCAAGAAGAAGTGTCAGACTTTATCAATCAACTTAAAACGGAAAGCGCACCTGGCGTAGACGGCATTAACCCAGGACTAGTAAAGTTTGCTAAAGAAATAATATGTGAACCATTAGTTCATATTTATAACCTAAGTCTGGAAACGGGTTGCTTCCCTGAGGCTTGGAAGATCGCTTCTTTAACCCCAATACACAAAGATGGCCCCAAGAACACTCCAGGAAATTATAGACCGATATCGTTGCTCCCAGTACTTTCCAAGATCTTGGAAAAAATTGTCAATAAACGACTAACGAAATTTATAGAACAAAATAGCTTGCTGGCTCCAAGACAATTTGGTTTTAGACACGGGAAATCTACGGAAGAAGCAGTTTCCTTGCTGGTCGAACAAATCTCGGGTGCCCTAGATAGAGGTCTTAATTGTGTAGGAGTGTTTTTGGACTTAGCCAAGGCCTTCGATACTATTTCCTCAAAAATACTTTTACGAAAGCTAGAGAGCCATGGCATCAGAGGACTAGCCCTCAAGTGGTTTAAAAGCTACCTCTCTGATAGGCAGCAACTAACAAAGGTTGGTGATCATAGAAGTGATCTTCACTCAATAAGATTCGGAGTACCCCAGGGGAGTATAATCGGTCCCACACTATTTATAATTTACATGAATGACATACATAGCTTAGTACTGCCAAGTGCTGAAGTTGTATGTTACGCAGATGACACAGTAGTTTTATTTAAAGGCAACTCCTGGAATGAAACTGTGCAATTAGCTGAACATGGGATGTCCCGCGTATATAATTGGCTGAAAAATAATCTGCTCACATTAAATTATTCAAAGACTAAATTTATGTGCTTCCACATAACAGCAGCATCCAATCCTACAAATGTTGATCAAATCAAAATTCATGGCTGTAATATTGTGTCTTCAACAAACTGTAACTGTAATGTCATTTGCCGCACTGACTCAATTCGATATCTAGGAATCTTAATTGATGAACACCTTAATTTCAAATCTCATATACAGAATCTGGCTAAACGAATACGAAAGGTTGCTGGTATTTTAAGAAAACTGAGAAACTCGGCCAATGATAAATTGCTTACCATTATTTATAAAGCACTCTGCCAATCCTTGATTATTTATTGCATTTCGGTGTGGGGTGCTGCTGCTAAGACCACACTTATAGTTGCAGAACGTGCGAATCGATCTGTTTTAAAAATTATGTACAGGTTACCTTTTAGATACCCTACAACTCAACTATATAATAGAGCACAATTATTATCAGTAAGACAGTTATTTATCCTTAAAATATCGCTCATTGCCCATCAACGTCTGCTTTGTTCCGATCACTTTGAAATTCTACTTAGAAAAAGAGTCTTCAGAATTCCTATCCCAACTGTGAACTCGACGTTTGCTAGCAAATTCGGTGACTCTATTCAAGCACGAGTCTACAATGTGGTTATTCGATTTTGCGATATCGTGTCATGTTCCGTTTCTGAGGCAAAAACGGTTCTAATAAATTGGCTCCTTTCACTGGACTATACCTCGACAGAGGAAATCCTGGGTTGATGTTTCTTAGACTTAGCCAATTTTGTCATGTTGTAAAAGTTTTGTTAGATGTATTTTCTCTGTATAGTATTAATAAGACGCTTGTTATGCTTTAAGACTTATGTATTTTTTTTAAATTCATATTGAACTAAATAATGCTAGTTCACCAAGATTCAGGCTTAGCCTAGTTTGGGAACCTCTGTTTTCGTGTAATACTGCATTCTGTCAAAGCACATACCTACTGATATCTAACTTTTGCATTTTGTTGTCTTTTTGTGATATAAGTGATAGTGATGATAAGTGATATCTTGGATTTACCATATCTAGAGTTTAAGAATCATATAAAGAGTGGCCTCCTCAAAAAAGGCTATTACACTGTAAATGATTATTTGAACGACAAAACACCTTGGTCGTAACACTCGTAACAAATGTTCCTAGTATGATATTGTGAGTGGTGTCCTATATTTTATATTATTAGCGTTTATATTAGTTAAGCTTTTAATTCGGTCATTTAAGGTAGGCAGTTTGAGTATGTCATGCTCACTAAAACATTTCTACGGTGGTGGCGTGTGAGGCGGGTCGTTACGTTCCCTAAAATATGGTTGAGCGAAGCGATGGCTGGTTCATGCGTCATGCTCGTGAACGGGTGCTGCCAGTGGGAATGGGTCTGCTCTTATCTGCTTGCCTTAAAATGTGTTTTCTTTTGTTTTTATTCATTTTATTAAGAATTACATTTGAAACATGTATGGCGCAACTTGCAGTTTATAGTAGAATTGTCTTTTGTTTTAAACTAATATTAAAGCTTTAAGTAGAGTTCCTAAGTAACTGAAAATTGTTCACCGCTATGATCATTAGTTCGCCTATACTTAACTGTATTTAACATAACCCATTGTGTAATTGTGATGGAAACTGACCTTAGTCATACCATGTTAAGGTCATTTTTCAATTTGACGACTCTGTATGAAATAAGACAGGGAGAAAAAAACAACCCTTGGAGTTTCTTGCCGGTTCTTCTCCAAGGCCTCCCGCTGTAGGGTTTGCGAACCGATGGCGTAGCTTCTATGACGTTCACAAGTATTGTAAATAACAATCTAAATTGAATAAACAGATTTGAATCTTGAATCTTGAATCTTTTATTGTGCAATAAAGAAAAGATTATTTGTATTATTTGTATAAACTAATAATATATTAAATAAGTACTACTGTGAGGAACAGAAACGAAATAGGTAAATTCAAAGATTTAGGTAAATAAATAACATCTGTCTGACGTTCCGTTTTACGTAAAAAAGTCGCGTCAAAGTAAAATTTATAACGTTCCGTTCCTTCTAACTGCATAGGTGGGACAGCGCCATCTAGTGACTGAGCTTTCAGAAAATCGCCCATTAAACCAATTTCCAATAGCGTAAGTAACCCTATTTAAGAATAATCTACAATTTTCATATTTTTAGAGGTCTTTTCGAAAAGAAAAAGTGTCGAGACAAAATCATAAAATCGTGTTTTTGAAACTATACGAATCTAGATAAAGGTATGAAATAATATATATCTTATTACCAGATTTGTAACAACTGTAACCGTCCTATAGTTTTAAATCAAAAAGTCCATACTTTTTCCGAGTAGCGCCTTAAGTCCATTCGACCAATTTCTTTAATCCAATACTTGCACCTAATGAAAGTTAAATCAAATCAATAAAATATCCTCTAATTTCATAGAATTTAATCGTATCATAACATTTATTATTTGGTCAAACAATTCGTATTGGAATATTTGTTTTCTGTTAATATTAAATTTGATATCAATCATCTACGATTCAACTGCATATACGAACGCCACTGCAAGGTTATATCGCACGATCCTCAAATCGAAGATTGCTTACGAAATATAATGACATCGTTGACTTGGTTACATTCTTGTTGACTGAGTGACTGACAAGACAACCGACAAACGTGTGACGTTTACTCCTCGGTTTACTTTCTCAATGCGGGGGAAATGAATTGGCGGGGGGAGGTGAGTGTCGCTTCTTTACGTTAGTAATATTATAGTATTCTTTGGTTTAATTAAGTTTTTTGCGATAAATGACAAGCTATAAAATATAGATAAAGCAATAGAAAGTAGTACAAAGTTTCTTCGGAGTGCACTGCAGAGAGATAATTTACAATTTCGTCTTTAAGCACTATTTTTTTTTTCAATTGCGGCGCTAGTGTGCAGAATACACAGTCTTAAGTGTGAGCGCGATAGCATGACCCACCCACGTGTATACATGCAGCATGACGGTATGTGTGAGTGAGATAGTTTTGCGAATTGTTTGTTTAGAATGAGTTATAATCAGTGATCGGATAATCGGATGCATATTTACCTAAAGTTAATTTTTGGCTAACTAACTATGGAAGCGGCTTCTTAAAATATGTTTTTTAAATATAAATCCCGGGATTCCAGAAAATTCGGGAATGCAAAACTAGTCGGTAACATGGTGTAAAAATGAAGCCTTTAGCATGTGGCATTAATTTTTGAAAATTCCGGGATTCCGCGTTTACTAACACAACTATTCATACGTATTTACTTGAAGTTTAGTTAAGTTCCCAATGCGAATTATTAGTATGTAGAGTGTTAGAGGCAGAGTAGTGAGTGTTAGTTTAAATAAAACAATAAGTACTTACAATAATACTTTATCACTACATAGTATAAAACAAAGTCGCTTTCTCTGTCCCTATGTCCCTTTGTATGCTTAAATCTTTGATACTACGAAACGGATTTTGATGCGTTTTTTTTAAATAGATAGAGTGATTCAAGAGGAAGGTTTATATGTACTTTTTATCCCGATATTCCCACGGGAACGGGAACCACGCGGGTGAAACCGCGGGCGGCCGCTAGTTGCAAATAATTACAAGATACCAAATATAAATATACTTTAAATAAATTAAGTACTATAAATATTCTTCATTGAAGTGTACAAAGGTGAGCTTATGATATCCTGATTGGGCGTAAATATTAACTCGGTTACTATAACTTTAATCACTATCTATCACTACGGTTTGGTCACTGAAATCTGACGTTGACATTTTTTTATCTGTCTGTCACGTAGTAACTATTTTCTAATCTTACCCCGGGCACACCTGTATTCGTCTACTGCGCAGCATTCCGCGCGATCTTCAGAGTTAAGTTATTTTGCGCGTACTGTACAAGCCGAGCTATGGAGATCTAGCAACGTTGCGCGTGAATTGTCAATTTCTATTGACAACGCCAATGACAATATGTACGACAAATTTAAAAACAAGAGAAAGCCTACAATACTTACCAATGCCTGACAGCCACTCAAAAGTCTCCAACTTTTTTATATGAAGCCTGGCATACCTAAAGTTTCAAGTACCTACCTAAAAATGTCAAGTTTTAATATACTAAGTTTTATTATACACATTCAAAGTGAAATATTCCAAAAAGTACATCATTTACGACTTTTTGTCAAAGAATATTTGTTGTTTAAAAATATTTTCTCTGTCGATTGGTGTATGTTTCATAGGTGTACACCAAAATAGGACGTTTAGGTACGTACGTACTTGCAACTTTAAGTATGCCACTGAGTTACGTTTTTGTGGTAGGAGGCAGTGAAGTTACATAGATACTGTGTATCCTAAACATTCAACTTACTTAGTCCTTTAATACGATAGGTAGGTACAGGTAGGTACTACTGTTAGTTGAGCGCGGGATTTTGTTGGTGATGCTGTTTTACCTTAATTATATTCAAGAACTTGAATGGTTTTTCTTTTCTTTGAGATATGTTTCGAAACATGAAAAAGTATGTGAAGAAATGTAAAATTATAAAGGATTATTATTATTTTTAGATATATTTTTGATACAAAAGTGCATTCCATTTTAGCCAACCTCTGAATATAAGTAAATACCAGCTTTGATTCTATATAACCAAAACACTATATTTAATTTTGTCCATTCCGAGATCCCGGGATTTTTCGATACAAAAGTGCATTCCATAATAGCCAACACCTCAACTTTAGGTAAATATGCATCCGATTATCCGATCTCTAGTTATAATTTATACTTACACTAAAGCCTCGTCCACATAAATCACATATTTTATTTTTCGGCATCGGTATTTTATCGTGAACGTGTTGTCGATGTGTTCTCACTGAAAATGCTGAGCAAAATGTCTGAAATGGTAAGATAAAGTGCATTAAGATAATTGTACAGTAAGAAACAAATTGTTATTTTTTATAATTGAGGTGCCCGCGGCGCAGGTGATAGCGCTTTTGTTAGGTTAAGCAACTTTCGCAATGGTCTGTCACGGGATGGGTGACCAAAAATGTATCATCTTCGGAAGGCACGTTAACCCGTTGCTCCCGACAGCAATTGCAGTCGCTAATACCCACCAATCCACATTTATCATAGGTAGTAAATATAAAATAAATATTTTTTCTTACAACCACATCAATAAAATATTATCTAAGTCTATAGTAAATTTCTTTAGAAACTGTGTCTACGTGAACTTGATAACTGATAAATATTTACTTAATAAATTTTTTTGTTTGTAAAAACATACTTATTTATTACAAATAGAAAACACCCAGACCAAGACAAACAAATTAGACAAAAGACCAAGCACACAAATATTTGTCTTGTTCGGGAATCGAACCCGAGACCTCTGGCGCAGAAGGCAGGTAGTTTACCCCTGCGCCAAATCGGTCGTCATGCGGACCTTGCCGCATTCTGGGCACGGCACTCTACATTGTTGGTAGTAACAGTCCTATTCCACTAAAATAGGAATATTACCTTGTTACATATATCACAGCGGTGTTTCGTACTGTTTCTATGCACCGAGTTGAAATGGTC
The DNA here is from genome assembly GCA_949710035.1 of Crambus lathoniellus. NCBI lineage: Eukaryota > Metazoa > Arthropoda > Insecta > Lepidoptera > Crambidae > Crambus > Crambus lathoniellus. The sequence continues at coordinate 10,101,269 of OX453321.1, forward strand.
CGTCATGCGGATCTTGCCGCATTCTAGGCACGGCACTCTACAATGTTGGTAGAAACAGTCCTATTCCATTAAGGCGCCAATTCCCCAAAATAGGGTATTTTAAATTATGGATTACTCGCAAATCACAAGTACTTAAAATTTGGAAAAAATATATGTTATTTTACAGTTATTTATCTAGTGCTTCCGGCCGTTTTTTTCGATTGGTGATATTTTGCTGTGTCAAATAAAATCCCAAACATTCGTCTAATAATAATTCAAATATCATATTACCAGGGGGGTCTCACTTCACTCCGCGCTTAAACTTTTATATTAGCCTACTGTTCGCGGTCTCACTCAGTCGAGCTATTGGCGAGGGGTGCCGGCCGACTCGCGCGCTGTATGCGAGCGACGACTTCTCCCTCCAGTCAGTCAAGCGTCAAGCGCCGAATGCGAAAGTGCATTGCGTGTTTAGCTTCGTTTTCTATTATTATATTAACGTACCTGCGAAAGTTTATGTTATTATTTTCAAAAATTTTGTTGTAACAATATACTCTAAATTATTGCAACATTCCCGTGTTGTAAAAAAAAATATGACGTTTTTAAATAAACTTGCCTACTCAACAAATTTACCGATAATTTCAATTTAAGTAAGTAGTTACCTATCATTTTTGTAAGTACGCCTTTCGCCAGACGTGCCTTATTCGTCTGTCTGTCTGTCTGTCATCAGGCTGTATCTCATGAACCATGATAGCTAGACAGTTGAAATTTTCACAGATGATGTAGATATTTCTGTTGCCGCAATAACAACAAATAGTAAAAACAGAATAAAGTAAATATTTAAGGGAGGCTCCCATACAAAACACGTGATTTCATGATGGTACGGAACCCTTCGTGCGCGAGTCCGACTCGCACTTGGCCGGTTTTTACGTAAATCATCCCGAACTTTATACATCACCTTATATTACTCTCGAATAATATTATTTTCACACAAGTAACTAGATCTAACGACTTAGAAATACTTATTATTTATGCTCTTTAAATTTTAATATGCTCAGCTAACTTAGTAGGTAGATTTATTTAATTTTATATTAGTACCTAACTTCAATCTCGTATATTCATCGGCATAACGGATGTTTTGATCGGTAAGTAGCGAGTAGCAACCTTATAGTTGTGTCGGTTGAGACAGAGCTACGCGGAAGAAAGAGTGCACTTCGCTGGTGCTTATCACGTGCGAAATATTAGGCACGCAGCGCTGTGCAATTGAAATGGTACTTTATTGCCGTGCAGCGAGAGTAGCTTATTATTTGATTGTCCTCGCGCACATAACCTTCTGTACGTTAGTGCTATTATATATTCTGTGATATTACTTGCAGTATAAGTACTTGGTTTTAGTTAATGAACAACATATGAAAATAATTGTCTTTGAATAGCCGAGGGATTCCGGCCGTCATATTTTTTTTTATTATTTAATTTTTAATTGAATTTTATGTGATTTTCGATTCGCGGGGCGCTCGCAAGTTCACTGCCTGCTGCCGCTGGGTCTACGCGAAGTGTATAGAGCGCGGCCGAGCAAGCGTTAGCGTGCCTATTTCGGTCGGGATTCCTCGCCTTAAAATAGGAATATTACCTTGTTACATATATCACAGCGGTGTTTCGTACTGTTTCTATGCACCGAGTTGAAATGGTTCGTCATGCGGATCTTCCGCGCGAACACCTTGCCGCATTCTGGGCACGGCACTCTGCAATGTTGGAAGAAACAGTACTTTTTTACGAGTTAAACGTGAATATTTTTTATTTATTTTTTATCCACAACGGGCTAGCACTTAGCCTTCATCACACCTGATGTTAAGTGCTGATAAGGCTGAAGGTGGAAGCGCACTACTCCCGGAATCCTCAATCATTGAGGATCTGGCTATCTTATCTCTAACTGCCGGAACACAATAATGCTGAAAACATCATTGTTATGGCGTCAGACTAAGATAAGATGGTGGTAGCAAAACCAGGCGGACTAACAACAAGTCCTACCATACCACAAACCAAACCAAATACAATATGTACCCCCACTGGGAATCGAACCCGAGACCTCTTGGTCTGAAATCGGTGGTATGAACCACTAGACCACAGAGGCGGTTAAAATTATAAATAATAAAAGGAATTATAGTGCGACTAACTTATAGGTATCGATGGTCATTTTTGGAACCCATAGACTGTCTACTTTGACAGTTAATTTTGTATTTCAAATGGCTCCTTCGTCAAGGCTGCTACCGGAGGGGCTAGCGGCTAAAAATTATAGCATATACTTAATTTGACATTTGAAGTCCATATTATGCCCATTTAAGGGCATAATATATAAAAGTGAAATAATTACTTACTTAACTGGTTTAGGTGGTGTATGTTTGACCGAGGTGGACAAATGTCTCCTGAAACAAATAAAATTATTTAATATAATTGACTAGCTGAACTGGCTGACCTAATTTTGAATTCGAATTGTTATAATTGACATAAAAAAGACGTAAGTACTAAATATTGCAACTGGGCAGGTTGTTTTGTCTATGGGTTTTGTCTATAAATGCCGGGAGCAAGGAGCTTCTACAAGGAAACTGGAGTTTTCAGCCTTAATAAAAAAGTGTGCCCAGCAAAAGGGAATGCCTAAAATTGGCGTCGTTTTTTTTGTCTCGCGGCCATCAACAAAATGTTTGAACATCAATTCTTGATAGTATAACAAACAATATTTGCCAAGACAGTATAGCTGTAAACTCACTCAGAACCAAAAAACCATTCGTCCGTATAAAACATTTTTAAAAACCGCAAATGTAACTTAGTCATTCATACAAACAGTATGAAAAACAAAGTTAAGTTCTAGCTAGTCTCACTCGGTTCGGACTGAGTTTACAGGTACACTTCTGTTCGGAAAAGATCGACTTTCTGAACGCATCTCTAATGTCACGTCAAATTGACATTTAGCTGTCACTTGAAGTTGACAGCGCCACACTTGATTGAAAATTCTTGGACAAGATGTCGGAATAATTTTGCTGAATTTGTTAAAAATCGCTCGCGTTGAATGTGCCTGGCATATCGAGTTTGAATAAAATCTTAAATTATCTATGTGATCCCGTTTTGTACGACCAAGGTTTTGACGCCATCCATCGGGCTGGTCGCGGAGTTTTGAGTGAAAGATAACCTTTTCTACCACACGCGTTGTTGCAGGGGCAATATATATCTTGATAAGCAAGCCCCGCGTGTGTTATCGTGTAGTGCTGAAGCGCCCAGTGTCTTGGGACCGCTGTGTTGTATGTGTTGTGAGTAGGGTGACTAATTGGTAAGGTCTGCAGAAGAAGAAGATTTACCAGGGGGCGCGCCCTCTGTCTCCACTGCCCAGGACCACAGACAGTATGTAAAATTCACCTTACTTCACAATATAAATTAAGCGCTGTGTATCGCAGTCCAATTGTTCAGTTACATCCCGGCTGAAACCAAGTTTTTGTCCGGAGTCTATATTAGTGAAACCGCTTCCACTGCGCTAGCTGATTCCGCGGTATTAGCAGGGGTGTACTGAACATTTCTTGGTAGCCAAGAGCGTAGCTTGAAGGCCTGAGAGGCCCACGCCAAAACTTTGTATTAATCAGTGCCGTGTTGATGACCATCTGGTCCGGACTAGATTAATTTGTACTTGTAAATGGTAATTAACTTGCATTTGAAAAGTAAAGGGCATTCCTTTGTTATTGGTTCCATGTCTTGTAATTAATGTATTGAAGTCATGTATTGAAGTTCCAAATTGTAAACAGATGCCTTTCTTTGCTCATAATAATTATTATTCAGTTTTGTTAGCAAATTTGAGTTGTGAATATTGACAAGTTTGTTGCTAAAATAATAGCTAATAAAAGGTTAGCTAATAAGTTTGCACTCAATACTTAGTGAAACTTAAATGATTTGGGACATTGTTTACACATTGAAACTCATTGAAACTTGTGCTTTGAAATAATTAAAATTAACTTGTTGTTGTGTAACAGTATGTTGTGTTGATATCCAAGTGAATTTCAATAGTCAGTGATTTTGAGTGAATTTCAATAGTCAGTGAGTTTTGTTGTTTTCTGATAACCTCCAGATATTTAAGAGTTTGTGTCATTATAAATACTTTGTTGTTGTAATATTGGAATTTTGTGGTTAGTAATAACCTCCAAATATTGGAGATTTTGTGTTATAGTGAATATTTTGAATTTGTTGTTTTTGTTGATAAATTTGGGACGTTACAATGACGGCCTCCTCCGCTAAAGCCAAAATACGTTCTGAGTTACGGTGGTTAGCTTCTGCAGTTGCGTTGTTGGATCGACCGGATAGAACGGAGGCCTTGTTGAACAGATACGTAGATCTGCCCATACGTTTGGCTGTTGTTGATGAGCAGTATGCCTTATTTTTGGAAAGGACTGTTGAGGCCGAGGTGGAAATGCGACAAGAAGTCGGTTTGGATGTGGACCAGTGTTATGATTTTGCGGACAGAATTACCCAGGTAGCTCGACCTTTGCAAGTGGCAAGAGAGAATGAACCGAGCCCGTCCCCGGTCACATCTAAGAGTATGCCCCCTCTCTTTGCTAGATTGGCCCCCTTAGACTTAAGGCGTTTTGCTGGTCGTCTAGAGGACTGGGAGGGCTTTATTAATATTTTTGATAGTCTGGTACATGCCCGGGATGATTTGACCCAGGGCCAGAAGTTAGCTTATTTATTATCCGTGTTGGAAGGGGAGGCCCTTGAATCGGTTCAACATTTGGCCCCCTCGGATGAAAACTACCCTATTGCTAGGGATTTGATTGCCCGTCGGTACCAGAACGTACGACGTCTGGCGGACAACCATGTTGCCGCCATTTTGAATTTACCCCGCGTTGCCAGCGTGATGCACTTGAGAGTGGCTTTGTTGAATCCGCTGTTGGTGGCATACAACGCATTAAAAAACTTAAAACTCCCAGTGGAGCAGTGGTCGTTTTTGTTACTGCACATTGTCCTGGGAAAGTTGCCGGACTCTGTTAAGGTCCGTTTTGAGCAGCAGTATGGTGGGGATAGTGCGACTTATCTGCCACCCTTCTCGGACCTCTTGACGTTCCTGGAAGGAGAAAGTAGACTGGCAGATAATTCCTCTCTGGCCGGTCCTATGGGACCCGAACGACCTGTGCCACAGAGTAGATCCCCCACCGGACCCCCCCGTAGGGGGCGTATGGCCCCTCGCGCGCCCGGCCGCAATGCCGCCGTCCAGGAGACCGCCCGCTGCTTGTACTGTCGGGAACCGGGTCACAGCACGACCCGTTGTGATAAGTTCCTCGACCAGCGCGTCCAAGGCCGTCGAGCGATCGCGCGACAACGGACATGGTGCTACTCGTGCTTGGGCCTGCACATGCAGCGCGAATGTACCCAAGCGCACCCATGCCGCTTTTGTAAGGGCAACCACCATCCCCTCCTCTGCATGAACAGCCCAGAGGGCGGCGGAGCGCCGCAGCGCGTCGCTGCAGGATCACCTCGTATGGGTGGGGGGCTCGGACCCCCCGCGGTGTTTGCATCCCGCAGCAGTTCTAGTGGCCACCAGAGTGGCCCCAGACGCTCTCCGCCACGTTTGGACCCTCAAACGGGCGGGGGTCCCAGGGACCCCCCCATGGGAAACCGATCCCCAAGGATGGGGATGAGTTACGCGAGCGTTGCCGGAGGTCGTAGAGGCCCCCCGCGACGTTTTGAGCCTCGCACGGGCGGGGGTCCCACGGACCCCCCCATGGGAAACCGATCCCCAAGGATGGGGATGAGTTATGCGGGCGTTGCCGGAGGTCGTAGAGGCCCCCCGCGACGTTTTGAGCCTCGCACGGGCGGGGGTCCCACGGACCCCCCCATGGGAAATCGGTCCCCAACTAGGGGGTTCGATTTTGCGAGCGTTGCGGGAGGTCGTAGAAGCCCCCCGCAACGTATTGAGCCTCGCACAGCCGGGGGTCCCCGGGACCCCCCCTCTGAAAATCGGTCACCGTGCCCCCGCGACTATGGGGCGACGTACACGGTGGATGATAGGCACCGATTCTCGCCGCCGCTCGCCGAATACCCGCGTTTGGAGCGGCGCCCGCCCCGTCTTCAAGGGGCCGGGAGATATAACCCGCCTGATGCCGGGCGAATTGGACGTAGGCAGTATGTGGGAGATTGGGACCCACTGGATCGCTATGAGCGACCCCCTTACCATGGGGGGACGTCTGGGGACCCCACATACTAGCAATCAACGTGTTTACGGTCGATTGTAGCCACCCCTCCAGAGACCGTTTTGTTGCCCACGGCCTCTGTACTTGTCAGGGGATTGAATGGCGACCTTGTGGAAGTTCGCGCCTTGTTGGATTCCGGTGCTCAGGGGTGTGTTGTGTCATCTTGGTTAGTTAGGCGGTTGGGCCTCAAGGTGCACCCCCACACGGAAGGCGTGAGAGGTGTTGGCGATGTGAAAGTCCCCGGGTTGTTAGGGCATGTTGACTTCACATTTACATCACGTAATAAGTCCACGCCAGGCATTAAGACCTCGGCGATTGTGTTGGACACAGTTGTTGGCCGTCAACCTTCAGTTGACTTGGGACCGAGTATGTTGTCTTTGGTGTCTGATTCCCCACTCGCCGATCCAAATTTCTTCCGCCCAGGCCCGATTGATGCTCTCCTTGGAGCCGATGTCCTGGGGCGAGTTTTGTTGACGGGGAAGCGAGTTTTGCAGCCAGATGGCTTGGTAGCTCTGCAGACGACACTCGGTACAGTTGTGATGGGCCCTGCTCGCCGCGTTTTGGATTCCCTTGATGAGGATCGCGGTCTTGTTTTTAATGTGTCTCTCTCCGAAGTGGTGCAGAAGTTTTGGGAGGTTGAAGAACCTCCACCAGCCCCGCGGGTCGACCCAGTAGCGGATGAATGCGAGTTGTATTACCAGAATAACACTGGTCGCCTCCGCTCTGGCCGTTTGATCACCCGTCTCCCCTTTCGTGCCGGCCGACCTCCTCTGGGCGAATCCCGACCGCTAGCGGAACGTAGGCTAGTGGCGATGGAGCGTCGCATGAGCAAGGATCCGGTCTTCCGCCAGAAGTATGTTGAATTCATGCGGGAGTATGAGGAGTTAGGGCACATGTCCGTGAGCGATTTGGATTGGCGCTCCGTTGAGCACTTCTTTTTGCCGCACCACGCCGTTTTGAAATCCGGAAAGATTCGGGTGGTCTTTGACGGTTCGGCTCCCACCTCTACTGGAGCGTCCTTGAACCAGTGTCTGCATGTAGGTCCCAAGCTGCACACGGAGATCTCAGACATTTTGACCAACTTCCGGCGGCACCAAATTGTATTTATGACTGACATCCGGATGATGTTCAGACAAACGGTCATCCATCCAGAGGATAGGAGGTACCAATTGATTTTGTGGAGAGAGAGTCCTAGGGACCCCTTGTTGATTTATGAATTGAATACGAATACGTACGGTTTGGCTTCGAGCCCGTTTGTTGCGATTCGTTCTTTGTTGGAGTTGGCCGAGAAGGAGCGCTTGAGATACCCTCGCGCCTCCGCCATTTTGGCCAGTGACGTCTATGTGGATGACATTTGCACGGGCGCCTCATCTGTCTCAGAGGCGATTGTCCTGAGAGACGAACTCACCGCCCTTTTGAAGTCGGGAGGTTACGAGTTGAGGAAATGGATATCCAACTCGCCTGATGTACTGGTAGGTTTGCCCGAAGAGCACCAGCAGGACCCCCACCTATTCGAAAATGTTGATAATCCCCATGTGGTGACCGTCCTTGGCGTACAGTACAAACCGGTCTCTGACACGTTCACTTATTGTGTGGATTTACGACCACCGAAAGTCTGGACCAAGCGTTTAGTATTGTCTACTGTCGCACGTACCTTTGACCCCAATGGGTGGATTTGCCCCGTGCTGTTTATGGCCAAGTGTTTCTTGCAACGGTTATGGGCTTCGGGTGTGTCGTGGGATGAACCCCTCTCGGACGAGTTACTCCGAGACTGGTCGAGCTTCGTTTCATCCCTCCCCGAGATTAATGAAGTGCATTTGCCGAGGCTATTCCTCCCTTCTGAAAATTGTAAAGTTACTCTTCACGGCTTTTCCGATGCCTCCGAACGTGGATTTGCTGCGGCCGTGTACCTCCGCACCGTTACTGTTGACGGAGTTGTTGCTGTGCATCTGGTGATAGCGAAAAGCAAAGTCGCTCCCCTTCGGACTCGCCATACGATCCCGAGGTTGGAATTGTGTGGAGCTGCCCTCCTAATGCGTTTGTTGAACCACGTATGGCTCACATTAGGTCGATCTATTAAGATACAAGAGGTTTATGCTTGGACGGACAGTCAGGTCGTCCTTTGTTGGTTGAAGGCTCCGGCGCACACCTTGGACGTGTTTGTGGCCAATCGAGTGTCGCAGATTTGTAATTCCGACATCGAATTGATTTGGAGACACGTGCCGGGAACCATGAATCCCGCGGATTGTGCGTCTCGGGGTTGTGTAGCCCCAACCCTAATTAACCACCCCCTCTGGTGGGGCCCACAGTGGTTGATGCGGCCTGAGTCGGAGTGGCCGCCCTCTCCAGCGTTGTCGAACGTAGCCGTTCCTGATATGCGGGCATGCGTCCTGGAGACTAACCCCGCCGGGGAAAAGGATTTGTTGTTGGATCGGTACAGCTCCTTACAGAAGCTGCTTGGTGTTACCGCTTGGATCAGACGTTTTGCGTACAATTGCAGGAACCCACGCGCGAGGCGTGATTCGTCGGTTCTCACTCCGGACGAGCGTAGGGACGCGCTCTTGTTTTGGGTCCGGAGAGTACAAGCTGATAGTTTTGAGTCCGAGATTGAAAGTTTGCGTTTAGGCCGTCGCAAGTTGAAGGGCGCGGTATCGCGATTAAATCCCTTCCTGGACGAGAGTGGGCTTTTGCGAGTCGGCGGAAGACTTCGAAATGCGAACCTGCCGTATGGAGCTCGTCACCCCCTTTTGTTACCTAAAGCCGGACATTTGACTCAACTGATAATAACAGATCGCCATGTGAATGCACAACATGCTGGCTGTAATGCTTTGTTGGCCATTTTGCAGCGTGAATTTTGGATTTTGTCTGCTCGTCGAGCCATTCGCACTGTGGTTTTCCGTTGCCTGCCTTGTTATCGATTGAAGGCCGCGACCATGCAGCCCCAGATGGGTGATTTGCCTGCTGATCGCGTCACGGAATGTAGAGCTTTTGCCGGAGTCGCCACCGACTTCGCCGGTCCCTTTACTGTAAAGGCTTCGAGACTGCGTAATGCTAAAACCTATAAGGCGTACTTGTGCGTGTTTGTGTGTTTGTCCACCAAGGCTGTCCACTTGGAAATTGTCTCGGAATTGTCTACCGAAGCCTTTGTCGCCGCCTTGAGCAGATTTGTTTCCCGTAGAGGACTGCCGTCATTGATACGTTCCGATTGTGGTACTAATTATAAGGGAACGTGTAATTATCTTAAGGAAGTAGTTAAGTTTTTTGTTGATAATAAAATAGACATTGGAACCACCCTCTCCCGGCGTGGGATAATCTGGAAGTTTAGCCCTCCAGCTTGTCCGACCTGGGGAGGAATTTTTGAAGCTTGTGTAAAGGCTGCCAAGACACACTTGCGTCGCGTGATTGGAGAAACTATTCTCACGTTTGAGGAACTTGATACGGTATTTTGTAAAATTGAGGCCGTCCTCAACTCGCGACCCTTGTGCCCGTTGTCTTCGGACCCGAATGACCTGGAAGCGTTGACCCCAGGTCATTTCTTGATCGGACAGCCCCTTTTGGCGTTGCCTGAATATCCGATTCAGGATGTAGGATCCCATCGTTTGTCGCGATACCAACTTTTGAGACAGATGTCCCAAAACTTCTGGGCACGTTGGTCGATGGAGTATTTGCATATCCTACAACAGCGCGTGAAGTGGACAGATAAAACCACCCCACCCCAGACTGGCGACCTCGTGTTGATTAAGGATGCTAACCTGCCGCCCCTATGTTGGCGAAGGGGGCGCATTGTTAAACTCTACCCCGGAACTGACGGAGTTCCTCGGTTTGCTGAGGTTTTGGTTAGAGATTCGGTTTTGAAGAGAGCAGTGAGTGGGCTCTCCCGATTACCCGTAGATTGACGTACCGTTCTTAACGGTCCGGGGCGGGGGGATGTTCGGAAAAGATCGACTTTCTGAACGCATCTCTAATGTCACGTCAAATTGACATTTAGCTGTCACTTGAAGTTGACAGCGCCACACTTGATTGAAAATTCTTGGACAAGATGTCGGAATAATTTTGCTGAATTTGTTAAAAATCGCTCGCGTTGAATAAGCCTGGCATATCGAGTTTGAATAAAATCTTAAATTATCTATGTGATCCCGTTTTGTACGACCAAGGTTTTGACGCCATCCATCGGGCTGGTCGCGGAGTTTTGAGTGAAAGATAACCTTTTCTACCACACGCGTTGTTGCAGGGGCAATATATATCTTGATAAGCAAGCCCCGCGTGTGTTATCGTGTAGTGCTGAAGCGCCCAGTGTCTTGGGACCGCTGTGTTGTATGTGTTGTGAGTAGGGTGACTAATTGGTAAGGTCTGCAGAAGAAGAAGATTTACCAGGGGGCGCGCCCTCTGTCTCCACTGCCCAGGACCACAGACAGTATGTAAAATTCACCTTACTTCACAATATAAATTAAGCGCTGTGTATCGCAGTCCAATTGTTCAGTTACATCCCGGCTGAAACCAAGTTTTTGTCCGGAGTCTATATTAGTGAAACCGCTTCCACTGCGCTAGCTGATTCCGCGGTATTAGCAGGGGTGTACTGAACAACTTCCTTTGCAAATATTGTCTGTAGTGCTGCCAACAAATTATATTTCAATGTTTGTTCGCACTCCGTACGCCAGCTCCGTTCGGTTGTCACAGTGCACCTTTCACCTTTCCCCCGTATGAGACAGTCCTCCTTACCTCTACACTCCATACTTAGTACCTGTATTTGTAAACACCTTTCACCTTTCCCCCGTATGAGACAGTCCTCCTTACCTCTACACTCCATACTTAGTACCTGTATTTGTAGACACCTTTTACCTTTCCCCCGTATGAGACAGTCCTCCTTACCTCTACACTCCATACTTAGTACCTGTATTTGTAAACACCTTTCACCTTTCCCCCGTATGAGACAGTCCTCCTTACCTCTACACTCCATACTTAGTACCTGTATTTGTAAACACCTTTCACATTTCCCCCGTATGAGACAGTCCTCCTTACCTCTACACTCCATACTTAGTACCTGTATTTGTAGACACCTTTCACCTTTCCCCATGAGACAGTCCTCCTTACCTCTACACTCCATACTTAGTACCTGTATTTGTAAACACCTTTCACCTTTTTCCCATGAGACAGTCCTCCTTACCTCTACACTCCATACTTAGTACCTGTATTTGTAAACACCTTTCACCTTTCCCCATGAGACAGTCCTCCTTACCTCTACACTCCATACTTAGTACCTGTATTTGTAAACACCTTTCACATTTCCCCCGTATGAGACAGTCCGCCTTACCTCTACACTCCATACTTAGTACCTGTATTTGTAAACACCTTTCACCTTTCCTCGTATGAGACAGTCCTCCTTACCTCTACACTCCATACTTAGTACCTGTATTTGTAGACACCTTTTACCTTTCCCCCGTATGAGACAGTCCTCCTTACCTCTACACTCCATACTTAGTACCTGTATTTGTAGACACCTTTTACCTTTCCCCCGTATGAGACAGTCCTCCTTACCTCTACACTCCATACTTAGTACCTGTATTTGTAAACACCTTTCACCTTTCCCCCGTATGAGACAGTCCTCCTTACCTCTACACTCCATATTTAGTACCTGTATTTGTAAACACCTTTCACCTTTCCCCCGTATGAGACAGTCCTCCTTACCTCTACACTCCATACTTAGTACCTGTATTTGTAAACACCTTTCACCTTTCCTCGTATGAGACAGTCCTCCTTACCTCTACACTCCATACTTAGCACCTGTATTTGTAGACACCTTTTACCTTTCCCCCGTATGAGACAGTCCTCCTTACCTCTACACTCCATACTTAGTACCTGTATTTGTAAACACCTTTCACCTTTCCCCCGTATGAGACAGTCCTCCTTACCTCTACACTCCATATTTAGTACCTGTATTTGTAAACACCTTTCACCTTTCCCCCGTATGAGACAGTCCTCCTTACCTCTACACTCCATACTTAGTACCTGTATTTGTAAACACCTTTCACCTTTCCTCGTATGAGACAGTCCTCCTTACCTCTACACTCCATACTTAGTACCTGTACTTGTAGACGCTGGGGAACTGCTTGTCGCACTCAACGCAATACGCCAGCTCCGTGCGGTTGTCACAGAGCACCTTTCACCTTCCCCGTATGAGACAGTCCTCCTTACCCTTTACACTCCATACTTAGTACCTGTACTTGTAGACGCTGGGGAACTGCTTGTCGCACTCCACGCAGTACGCCAGCTCCGTGCGGTTGTCACAGTGCACCATGTGTGGGTGGTACATCCTGACAAGGTGAAACGCAAGCCTTATACAGGGTCATTTTGAAATTACTGGACAAATTTTTAAGTTCGACTCATAATCGGTAAGTGAACAACTTTCTCCTAGAAACATGGGTCGAAATCTTCGATCAACAGTATTAGATGAAGGCTCACGAACTAAATCGAAACTTTATATGGCCCGACTGACTTTTTAAACGGAGAAAAAAGGATACGAACTTTACGATCTTACATTATAAATGACAGCCAGCGTTCCCTCAGCGTTTTTTTTTCAACCTTTCATACAAAAATTTATGTCATATTTCAACCCATTTTTCTAGAAGAAAGTTGTTCACTTACCGATTCTGAGTCGAACTTAAAAATTTGGCCAGTGGTTTTAAAATAGTGTTAGTTTAAAGATGACATACCTACTTCAGGGGGTGAAAGTATCCATCAATACAAACTACTTTTACTATGGGACCAAGTGCGATATCACGAAAAAAACAATCCGCTGTTTCATACAAAAGTGCCAGAACCAAAATGTATGGAACAGCTGATTTTTTATGTGTCACTTGGTCCCATAGTAAAAGTTGTTTGTATTGACGGGTACTTTACTTTCACCACCTGAAGTATGTTCCATTTATCCAGATAAGCCTGAAACTCTTTTTATCATAGATTTTTAAAGTTTCTAAAAATATGAAAGATCCGTTTCAATTTAATAAAACAATGAAGCTAGATTTTTTATTTTTCAAAACCCATGTATGGGTCGGTCGGCTTAAATGGGTTTAACAAACAGCCTGTATAACAAACTGCAATATTGTTGGCCCAAAGTTTAGCTCGAAAAATAATAAAAGAATAGATTACCTACATACTGTATTTCAGTATGCACTTAAATTTAAAATATTATTATTAATGAAGTTAAAATGGTAAAACTATTTTAACCTTTGATCTTAACTCTAGCACCAACCATAGGTAACAACTGTCCGGGACGGTTATAAACTGTATGTACAGTTGTATTATCTGACAAGCGGGCGTGCCATACTTATAGTTGTAATGCGTATAGACAGACACGAGCTCCTGTGTGCGTCGGCCGGCGACTCGGCCAAAACTGAGCGCTCCCGAGCTTACGCAGAAAAAGACAGTGTGCATGTACATTTACACACACAAGCGTGGCTCACCCGCGCTCGTGAGATAAAACATCTGTACTATGTTTGTTAATATTTAAGTTGCTTGTTGATAAGATTACATACACGGTGATTTTTTTATCACCCCGGATAATTTCAGGGATTATTCTACTCATGAACAAACAACTTTCATTATGGGGCCGAATCGCGAAAAAAAAAAATCAGCTGTTCCAAACAAAAGTGCAAATATATTTAATCAAAATGTATGGATTAGCTGAGTTTTTTCGCGATTTCAGGTTTAATCTCATAATAAAAGTTGTTTGTTTCCATGAGTAGAATAATCCCTGAAATTATCCGGGGTGATAAAAAGGTGTTGCTATAATAAAATGTCAAATATGTTTGTTAGGGCGGGAAATCTATTTTGAATGTTAGGTAGGATAATCAAATGAACTAATTTTTAGTCTAGAATAAAAAGTATTATTTACTTTTACTTACCTGTAATGGTTCTCTAACACGTGGTAATGGGCATACGTTTTGTTGCATTCTAGACAAGTGGCAGGCATGTGGTGGCGTCTGATGAACAAGAAATATATTTTGGCTAAGGATTTACATAAACAGTACTGTAACTTAAGAAAAAATTTATAGGGTATTTGACTATGGTTAAAATGTAGGTATTAAAATTTTATAATAAGTATAACATAAAAAATGTAAAAAAAACATATTTATTAAGTCAATCTTTATATATAAAACTCTTGCGTTACTGACTGACTGACAGACAACGTACAGCCGAAACTACTGGGGTGGAAGAAGCTGAAATTTGACATGTAAGTTGCTTGCGGAGTGTAGGGAAGCACTAAGGGAGGATTTTTGGAAATTCCCCCTCTAAGCGGGTACATCACTACATAGTATAAAACAAAGTCGCTTTCTCTTTCCCTATGTCCCTTTGTATGCTTAAATCTTTGAAACTACGCAACGGATTTTGATGCGTTTTTTTTTAATAGATAGAGTGATTCAAGAGGAAGGTTTATATGTACTTTTTATCCCGATATTCCCACGGGAACGGGAACCACGCGGGTGAAACCGCGGGCGGCCGCTAGTAATAAATAAAATGATTTGATGTCAAGTCGAAGTCGATGTGGTACTTTTCTCTTTATTACATGGAAGCAGTTTGTTTTTTTTTTAAATAAAGCAATGGTTCATTGCGCGAAATTCTTCATCTCCACTGCTTCGAGTACTTTACCTTAAGGTGTATCGATGAGCTCAGTGGCGCCGCCAATGGAAATAAATCAATTGCATTTTATTAAAGGCTTGTATTAAAAGTTTTGGGTATTTCGCGCAGGTGAAAGAGTGGAATGCATTTTATAAATATACTTTTGAGAACTAGAAACGTACAGACTGGGATTCCTTTCGGGAACTAGTGGAACAAAAACTTGATTTGAAAATACCCTTAAAAACAGAATCTGACATTGATGAAGCTACTAAACCACAACCATTCAAGAAAGTTGCTGGATGAGTTCGCCGGTAAATGCTGAGCGCCAACCGCATCCTAAAGTGTACTCGGAAAGCATACGATTAAAAATACAAGAGAAAAGGAGACTACGGCGTGTATGGCACACAAGTAGACATCGAAGCGACAAAACCGCACTAAACAAAGCTACCAAAGAGTTAAAGGAGTTAATAACAGAAGCTAATGAAACAGCAGTACAGACATTCTTGGAAGACCTCACAGCAACGAAAGCGACTGATTATTCGCTATGGAGAGCATGCAAGAATTTCGACAAACCTCTACATCACAAGCCACCAATACGAACGCAAGATGGTGATTGGGCTAGGACTGAACAAACTAAAGTAGAGGTATTTGCTAAACATTTGAGCCAAGTTTTCCAGCCGAACAACGCTGACTCTTCCACAGACGAATCGGATATTGATGCAGTCCTCAATCAAGACTTTCAGCTAGATCTTCCCCTTAAACTAGTTACGCCCAGTGAGATAGCTAGAAATATTAAATTACTGGAAAATAAGAAAGCACCTGGTTTCGACCTCATCGACAAAAAAATCCTTGAAGAACTACCGCGCAAGGCTATTGTGTACCTAACCATGCTCTTCAACGCAATTCTGAGGCTAGGGTATTTCCCCGATCTGTGGAAAGTTTCCCAGATTATTATGATACATAAACCTGGCAAACCTCCCCATGAAGTAAAATCATACAGACCGATTAGCTTACTACCAATCATGTCCAAACTCTTTGAAAAGTGTCTTCTCAATAGACTAAATAAAATTTTAAGGGAAAAGTCAATCACACCTGAGCACCAATTTGGCTTTCGGAAAGAACACTCCACTATTGAACAGGTTCATAGAGCATGCAGGAAAATCAGAAAGTCATTCGAGATGAAAGAATACTGTTCTTCGGCATTCCTCGACATACAACAAGCCTTCGACAGGGTATGGCACAAAGGTTTACTGTATAAAATAAAGATTTTACTACCTCACACACTCTTTGGAATCCTAAAATCGTACATCTCTAACAGAATATTTCAAGTAAAAGAAAATAACACTACATCCAGATTTTACGAAATATTTGCTGGAGTACCTCAAGGATCAGTGCTTGGACCTATGCTATACACTTTATTTACAGCTGACTTACCACAAAATCCAGATGTAACAACCGCCACTTTCGCTGATGACACTGCTCTCCTTGCCTCAAATAAATGCCCTGTTGAAGCATCTAGAATCTTACAGAACAGCCTGAATGAAATTGAGAAATGGCTAACAAAGTGGCGAATGGCTGCTAGCGTAAGTAAATCGGTGCATGTTACATTCACACTTTGCAAGAAGGACTGTGCACCAGTCACGCTAAATGGCACAGAACTTCCCCACCAAGACACCGTGAGGTATCTTGGCATGCACCTGGATCGCAGACTCACCTGGCAGAAACACATAAAAACAAAGAGAGATGAAATCAATATAAACTTCAGAAAACTCCAATGGTTGATGGGCAGAAACTCAAAACTAGCCCTAGACAATAAAATTCTGATCTATAAAACCATGATTAAGCCTATTTGGCTATATGGCATACAGCTATGGGGAGCTGCCAGTAGCACTACCTTAATGAAAATACAGCGAATGCAGAACAGCATACTAAGACAGATATCGAATGCACCATGGTTCCTAAAAACATCAGAGCTCCACGAGAATCTCGGTATTCCAACAGTTAAAGAAGAGGTCGCTTCCTATGCTGACAAATACAAAACAAAACTAGCTAAACACCCAAACCAACTAGCTGCGCAACTGTCTATACCAGAAGCTTTTCGTCGGCTAAAAAAGAAGCGAGATATCCTCGACCAAGATAGTCAGCCAGCGTAAAGACTGACTACATAACTACAGTCGTCACAAATTAAGATGCCCGTTTTGACACATGCTAAAGTGACATGATTAGGCATGTAACCATACGAGTCAGTGATCGATTCTCGCGATTAATCGATTAAGGTTCTGAGTAACTAATCGATTATAGTAAGTTTGAAACTTATGTGGATTAAGACTAAAGTTATTATTATACAATGTTAAACTTACTATATAGGTACATACTTATACTTTTAATAAACATATTATTTAAGTATAAATTGACCTTTTATGTTATATAAACTTGAATCGAATCCACTTAAATTGCATAATTTATAAGAGCGAACGCGCTCTTGTGATTTTTAATCGGGCGATAGTTTGGTCGTTCTCGGATTCAGTATAGAGTTATATGACAGTGGCAATCGTCAGTGCGCTTAAACTATCGACCGATCAAACTATCGAAAATGACTGGCCGATAGTTGTACGATCAAACTATCGCACAACTATCGGCCGGGCGGTAATGTGCATGAAGGACTATGTGAGCGCGCGCACTGCATTCAACTAAACTATCGCCCACCTATCGGTAGACTGAGCATTCAGTATCGAACTATCGAAAATGACTGGCCAATAGTTACTACAACTATATAGTTACAGTTATACAACAGCTATCGGACAACTATCGGCCTGTGCATGAAGGACTATGTGAGCGCGCGCCCGGATTCAACTAAACTATCGACCAACTATCGGTCGACTAAAAATCACAAGTGCTCGCAGGTTCTCAAAACCAAACTATCGGCCGACAGTTTGATCACGATCGTCTTACGATTCCGATTAAACTAGCGGTCCACTAAAAATCACAAGTGCGCGTTAGCTCTAAAAGTGCAAGTATTTTAACTACAGTTCACAGCATAGACATGGTCATAAAGTAGCTACATTACTTATTATAGCGGCCTGTACACGTTGGCCCAACCATTGGCCAATACGTCGTATATTAACACTTTTGAAAGAACCTTTTTACAGATCGACAATCTTTTCTGTTCCGGTGACAACGGCGCTATGGTTGGACAGCAAAATTACATTAAAAAGAAAACGTTGTCGTACTGTAAACGTCTTGTTCGTTCAAAAGTGTCAATGTACGATGTATTGGCCAGTGGTTGGACCAACGTGTACAGGCCGCTTATGGTGAACGCACGCTTGTCCGATGCGAACGCTTCGAACAAGCCGAACGAAACGTGTTTTAAGAAATCTCTGGAAAGGTGAACGTGACGATTCGACATGATGAGGTGTGCAACGTTGTCTAGGTTTTATTTTAAGTTTTTTTTTTATTCGTTTCATTCGAAACGTTCTCCTTGGATAAGTGTGCGTTTGCCTAGAAACCGTTTTATCGAAATCGTTGTTGCCAAATCATAATTTCACTAATGCTTTAAGCGCCAATCTAGTTTTCACACAAAAAAAATCAATTTGACAAATTAAGCTATTAAAGTGGTTATAACGATTATTTCGATAGAATTGAATGAAGCTGGAGAAATCCTGCACACAACGGTTACAACACTAGTATTTAAAAAAATAAAGACTGAGAACGTAACTGTTTTTCGACACGTTTCGTAGTTAATCGAATCTGCGTTTACTTTAGAACAAACGCAAAAATAATACGCGGAATACACTTTGCCTTAATTTATAATGCGTTAAAAAATGTAACATATTATTTTCATACACCTTTGATAAGTAATCAGCATTTATTTGATTTTTTGGTTTTCGTAACAAGTTACATTCTAGGGTCATTACCATGTGTCAAAACGGGCATCTTAATTTGTGACGACTGTAAAAGGGATATACCCCAATGGGGGTAGAGCCTTACATAAACGCAACCAACATCACATCTGCTCATAGCTGAAAGGGCTGATCGCATGATAATACATATAAAAAAAAAAAAAAAACTTTTGAGAACTCAAACTTACGCAATAAGTCGTGAATCTCAATAGTGCCAAAAGTGGCCACATTTTTTGGCAATATCGAGATCCATAACTTAGTGCTCATATTTGAGGCCATGAAAAAACAATTAAAAATTGCATTTTGATCTTCTATTTGCGCGAAATAACCGAAACTTTTAATCCAAGCCTTTAATAAAATGCAATTGATTTATTTCCATTGGCGGCGCCACTGAGCTCATCGATACACCTTAAGGGCCGGCCGATCAAAATCAGCTAAAACGGCAGTCACCGTTAAATCGCTGGAGTTCACAATTATTTTCAAAACTAATTAAAATATTTGTAATTACTATCATAAAGGGTGTGTTAACAATGTATCTCTATTAATAATCTAAAATCATTTACAGTATAAAAGATACAACTACGTAAAGTTGCACAAAATGTGAGAAAACGTGTGTCGGCGTTAAGGTAAAACTGAATAAAAAAATCGATATATTAGATTCAAAAACTCACTCAAACAAATCTTATAAGTATTAACTACAACTTATCAATTGTTTTATTTTTATAATATGCTTTGGTTATTTAATTATGATTTTTTTAAAACGCTTCTTAAATCCGCCATACAAAATTACTATGGACTCGAGACGTTGAATATAACAAGCGAGCAACACACGAAATATTCAGTCGCCCACGAGAGCTCAGAGAGAGGCGACGTTTCGATGCGGAGCGATTTGACCTAGAAAGCGTTCGTTGCCTATCGTGTACGTATTCTGTGTTACACGCAGCAAAACAGCGCAAGTATAAATTTGTAATAATTTTATTTACTCAATTTTGGTTTTGATTTATTCTTATCACGACTGCTCAAGGAGTGTAATGTGTTTAGTGTTAATGTATGTATGTTTGTGCGTATGTATGAGAGTTTCTTTATTCCACCATAAATTTTGAATGCCTCAAAGGATTTTAATGGCTAAAGATTTTTTAAATATTAAAAATGTAGTTTTTTCCTTATTATAGCAATATGGGTTTCAAATGAAAGGCTTTGACGAGTACATTTCAAAAATATATAACTTGTATGCATAATAACTAAAAATTAAAATATTAAAATAAAAATCACGACTGCTAAAATCGACCTAAAAAGTAAAAAAAAAAAACAAGCTCTCATTGCAGTCGGAGTACCATGCTGTGGAATTCTTAAATTTAAAAGGTCCCCCTACTGCAATGAGACCTTGTTTTTTTTACTTTTAAGTTCGATTTTGGCAGTCAGTTTTTATTTTTTAAACTAGTTTTTTCCTATGTTAGTAACAAATAAACACAAAAACTACTGAAACGAAATAAAAAAATATTTCACTATTAGAATGCTACATTAACCCTGACCTGAGTAACATAAGCTATTCTGCCCGCGACTTCGTTTGCGTGGATGAAGTCGCTTACAATAAACATTCTAAAGGTATCGGTTCGAACTGGGCGTCGCCGTCGTCGGACGACAACTGCACGCGACATGACGCCCGCGCCACTACTGGTTTACTATGTATTTCATAGCGAGCGTCAGCGTCGGACGTCAGCGTCAGAGACTACGGTCTACTCATCAAATATCTTTGTCCTATGTGCATTTGATTAAAGAAATTGGAAGACTTGGAACTTGGATCAAATGTACCAGGCATAGGCACCCTGTCAAATAAATTTGATCAATTGGACATAGAAACTGGACCAAGCTATTGGTTATGTCATATGTGGCATCAACCCCTTTGAATAAAATATAGGCAAGTTATTTAAATTTTTACTTTTTTGCATTCACAATGCAATTTTTATGGTTGAAAAATGGAAAATGAAGTATTTAGTTGTGAGACGGGTCGATTTTTTCTAAATACTTCATTTTCCATTTTTCAACCATAAAAATATAGGCACTTTTGTCCACCGGACTAACTTTAGAGTGATAACTTTTGCCACGAACTCAATGCATTACGACGGTTATTTTATTCGTAAAGATCTAGCGAGGAGGCAAGAGGAGCTTCATGGGCAGAACAATCTTCTTTTACGTTGCATTCGCAGAAAAAGTTTCCACTTTTAGGTTATGTCGGCGAACAAAAGTCCCTGTGCGCATGCTTTTACAATGACGGATAAAACTAACAAGTCATTCACTTACATAGACAATGACATTTTATAAACTAGTAAAGATATCTATTCATAACGCTCATATCGTAACATTTGTGGATAATGACGGACGACCTTATTTTCACGTGCTCGCTGAGGTTAAGTGACTTTTGCAATGGTCGGTCACGGGGTGGCGGTCTAAAATGTTATTATCTCGAGCCTATAATACCTCCGTGCTTCGGATGACCCTATAATAAAGGTCTGCGTGATGGGTCATGGCCAGTTCCCCTTATTCATCGATAAGGAAGCCTTGTGCAGCGGGGAAAACAAAATGGATTGATGATGATGAAACCTTGGTGAACGCCTACCTACCTACTCTTTGACATTAAATTTTGAAGCGATATAGTGCAACTACTCGCTGAAGAAGTCGCGGGCAAGCACTAGTTATAAAATAAAAACAAAAAAATATTTAAATTGTGTTATGTTATTTTACCATATAACCTATTATATCATAAATCATTCTAACATAGACCCTATAACTAATAATTTAATACTGCATTAAAACCTTAGCTTAGCACCTAGTGGTCGTACTATACCAGCTGAATAGAAGATTGAAACGGTCTGAGAATTATATTGTTACTAGCTGATCCGGCGAACTTTGTACCGCCTTATCGACAGCACGCCACCTACCGGATCTAATTGTAAATCTAAACCATTCTCGAATCCACTTGAAGACACACAAAAAATTTCATTAAAATCGGTCCAGCCGATTAGGAAGAGTCCAGTTACATACACACGCACAGAAGAAATATATGATAACTAGCTGACCCGGCAAACGTTGTTTTGCCATATTAATTATATGGACCCGGTAAACTTCGTATCACCAACATATAAATAGACAGATGAAAATAAATAATCACGAAGAAGTTTTATACACTGCCTGCCACAAATATCACTTATAAAAAAGTAGGTTTCAGTGATTAAAATACTCTTTGACATACCTCTTTGGAAGCGGCTATTGAAGAAATGACAGTTTATCGATTTTCTACCTATACAAAATAATCACATTTATTTTATAATTTTCCGGAATAAAAAGTAGGTAGCCTATGTTACTCTCCAGCTCCCAAACTATCCCTATACCAAAAATCGAGTCGATCTGTTGCTCCGTTTTGACGTGAAAGACAGACAAACAAACAAACAAACAAACACACTTTCACATTTATAATATTAGTATGGATATATAAAGATAAAAATTATTACTTTGCTTGAAAAATGGAAAATGAAGTATTTTGAAAAAATCGACCCGTCTCACAACCAGCTCCGATGGGACTCAAACCCACGACCTTTCGCTATCCGGGCGACTGCTCTAACCACTGAGCTACGGAGTCGTTTAGTTTCAGTGGTTAGAGCAGTCGCCCGGATAGCGAAAGGTCGTGGGTTCGAGTCCCATCGGAGCTGGTTGTGAGACGGGTCGATTTTTTCAAAATACTTCATTTTCCATTTTTCAACCATAAAAATTGCATTGTGAATGCAAAAAAGTAAAAATTTAAATAACTATTACTTTGCTTTTTCATGTTATAGAACAAATTGCACTAATATGTTTAATTTCACTTCGTATTTTATTCACTATTCATTCCATCCATAGGTTTCTACCAATTCTACCTAGTTGAGATTAATTATTACAGAATAATGAGTTACTGACTTTTACCACCGACACCGTACCGATCGAGCGAGCGAGGCGGCATTAGTGTGCGTGATGACGCACACACGGGTCAAATGCTGCGCTAATACCTAATCTTCGCCCGCATTAAAAGCTCGACGCAGTCTTAAGCTTTAACCATAAAAAAATACACCCTGTATATTACTCACTTTATATGCACTTCGAGAGATGATTTTTTGGCAAAACTCTTCCCACAGTCATCACATATTATTCTTTCATGTATCTCTTTGTAATGTTGGCTGAATTCCCGCAACGTTCTGTCGACAAAGAGATTAATGATGTTTTATTATAATTGTGTGCAAGCGCAATTAATATACAATTCAAGATCGACTTTTTTAACCACCCCTGTGGTCTAGTGGTATTGTGTGTGGCGGTGCCTCCCCTGTCGGCCTAGCATGAGCTGCTTTTATCACGCGATATGATATAGCACGTCATGCTGTCTTGCTTACCCCACTAAGGTGTAAGCAAGACAGCATGACGTGCTATATCATATCGCGTGTTATAATGATGTTCATGCTAGTCAAGCTGAGCTTAAAAGTCCATTCGCTTAGATAGTATCGCCCTTTGATCGCGCCGCCTTGGCACGTGCCGCTTCTTGTCAAAGGGTGCCGCCGCATAAACAAAAGAAGCCGCGTGCGGCGTTCACCCGAAAATGGAATTGGATTTTGGGATTCGGCATTATTAAATTATATTTTCTTAAATAATCTATGTTAATTATAAATACAGGTGGTAACGACGGTTGTGACTTGTGACAATTCGAGCGATGATAAGTAATCATAATAATCATATAAAAAATTTATAATTATTATTATTATTAGTAAATCACTTGTTTAACTTCCTTTTATATAAAAATACCCAAATTTTCATTAAAATTTACTTTGGTACCCAACTTGAGTGTATTATTTTATATCTGCATTTTATAGAAAGAGCCACAATGCCGTGCGGGTGTACCGAACGGACTTTACACATCACTGGTATCAGGGACCGTACTCTGAAACGCGAATCCGAAACTTCGGTTAGCCCCGCCCCTATCACTTGATTCTGTCATGACTGGAGAGTGAGAGGGACGGATATAACGAAGATTCGTGTTTTGCGTTTCAGAGTAGGATCTCAGACCCAGAGGTCCCGGGTTCGATTCGATTGGGGTTACAAAATACAAATTGTATTTGGTTTGATTGGCGGTTGAACCTGTTCTAAGCCTTCCTGGCTAGCTACCAAGGACGTCGCCAGGGAGTCTAAGGAACCCCCCTCCCTTAAGGCCACAGGCTGGCAACTTCCCCCTCAACGCTACCCTGCCGGCCTAGCATGAGCGGCTTATAACGCGCGATATGATATGGTACGGCATGCCGTCTTGCTTACACCTTACTGGGGTAAGCAAGACAACTTGCCGTACCATATCATATCGCGCGTTATAAGCCGCTCATGCTAGGCCGGCTGGTAGCAGATAAAAAAACTTACCGACACTGCACATCGCAAGAGTTGCAACAATACACTTTTGTATGTGTTCTCCTATGATGTTTGGTCATCGACGCCATCGAGTGGGACAACCATCCGCACAAGTCTCCCTCCCTCCTAAGGTTACAGTCTGGCAACATTCCCCCCCACGTTACCCTGGTAGTAGATAAAAAAAAACTTACCGACACTGCACATCACAAGAGTTGCAACAATACACTTTTGTATGTGTTCTCCTATGATGTTTGGTCATCGACGCCATCGAGTGGGACAGCCATCCGCATAAGACGCACTTGTTGTACACATTGTGCCTTTCCCAGTGCTTCCGGAGCGCTTCCCGCGAGCTTACAGTCAGTTTGCACACTACACATTTCATAGGAAAAGATAGCTGCAAGAATAAATAAATATGTACATAAAATTATATGCATCAATGGTCTAAAAACTGCTGATAATGATAATACTCCATAAGGGGCTCATTGACACGGAATCTATCATTGATGACGTGAAAAACGTTATGAGTTATGACGGATGGAGGTTCACATCACATTGCTTACGGATTCGGAATTATGTTTGTCAGTTCGTATCGTGATTAATATTTATTCATTCTTAGAGGATTATTCATACGAGAATACTATATTCCTGAACTATATTCTGGATCAGCACCTACAGAGAGCTACAAAAAATTCGAATTTTTCATATAATTAGAAAATAGCATTGTGAATTTGTGAATGCTTAAAAATAATTTAAAACCTTACCTTAGCATGATTAAAAGTTTCGTGGCGATGCATATCAAGAATTCTCTTGTAAGAGTTCTTACATTCTGCACACTTATAAGGCACCATCCTAAATCCATGTAATTTCTTGTCTCTTACTAAAATGTCTTCTATTTCTGTCTCCGTAAGGATCACTTTAGACCACGGTTTATCTTCTATCTCATCTTCTTTCAACCTATTGAAAATGAAGTATTACAAAAACCAATCTGTGTCCCAACTAGCTCTGATGGGGCTCGAACTCACGACCTTGCACGGTCCATGCGAAAGCTCTGGGACAGAGAAAGGTTGTGGGTTTGTGTCCCATCGGAGCTAGTTGTGAGGCGAGTTGATTGTTTGTAATACTTTATTTTCAATAATATTTTTTTTATTGTGAATGAAAAAAAAAAAAAAATTCTATAAACCTTTTAACTGTTGCTTTACTCTCATATCTTTTGATGCCCTGGCTACTTTCGAACCGACTTCTTTTGTTATTATATTTCGGTTCTTCTTTAATTGTATTTTCTATTACATCTAATTGTTTTAGTTTTTTGTAGTCTATTGTTAATATTTCGTTATCGCTAAAAGTGTCATCTATAACAAGGTTTGAGGATTCATCTTCTTCTGAATTCTCTTCTTTAATTGCTTTAACATTAAGTTCTTTTGATGTTGTCTCTTTCTCTTTTGTTGATGACTCATAATCAATGGTATAATCGTAGAAAGTTTTTGTGACTATGGATAGAGTTGAAAGTTGTGCGATGGGTTGATCCTGCAAGGCAAAAATAGTCATCTTCACTGTCTACTCTTCAATCAACAGTACCACTATTGAAGTGAATATGAGCACACTTCAAAGGTGAGCTCTTAGATTTTATTGTTTTCTGTCATTTATGACGTAAGATCATGACATTCGTAATCTTTTTCTTTGTTTAAAATAAATCAGTTGGGGCGTAAAACACACATACACACACACATAAACGCACACTCAGTCAAAATTATATCTATTGTACTGATAATTCTTTAGACAGCCTTTAGGGAAATCTTAAGCCTCATTTCCACCTGCAAGTAAGTCTTCTGCGATAAATGTCCGACAGTCTGTCAGATAGCAACTTGCAAGTGTAAACCTTCCAACATCATTTTAAAACTACAACTTACTTGTAACATTATGTTATTTCTTATAACCGTAAAACACACACACACAGTCAAAATTATATCTATTGTACTGATAATTCTTTAGACAGCCTTTAGGGAAATCTTAGGCCTCATTTCCACCTGCAAGTAAGTCTTCTGCGATAAATGTCCGACAGTCTGTCAGATAGCAACTTGCAAGTGTAAACCTTCCAACATCATTTTAAAACTACAACTTACTTGTAACATTATGTTATTTCTTATAACCGTAAAACACACACACACACATACACACACACACATACACACACACACAGTCAAAATGATATCTATTGTACTGATAATTCTTTAGACAGCCTTTAGGGACCCTTCCTTAGGCCAAAGGTTGGCAATTTGACGCACCTGGGCTACGAGCTAGCGACCAGATGCGGTAGATTTCTATTTTTTTTTTCAGTAGATTTTAGATGTAATTATTTGCAGAAACTAGCAAAAAGTAGATTTTCAATCTGCTTAAATTACACGGCTTTTTGGTTAGAACACACAGCTTATACTTAAAACTAGTTTTACTAAAATGAATGTCACACTGCTAGCAGCCTTTGCATAAGCTAAGTCTGTTATTTTGGAACCAGACCTATGTGTGTGATGGCGTCAGATATCTGTTATTTCCCTCATCCATCCACATGGAAAGTCTGTGTCCCAGCAGTGCAATTAATAAAAATATTAATGAAGACAAATACAGTAGTTTTGGCATTTTTGGCATCACATGACGGTACACAGTGTTTAGTGTAACATAAGTTAGTGTCTATTGTTTTGTTTGTGTTTTGTGTAGTGTGTGTCGAAATAAATTACTTTTCTTTCTTTCTTCTTTCTTTCAGTATACTCACCAGCTCATAAAGAGACTGTTGCAAAACAAATTGAGCATGCTGTATCTGGTTTTGAAACGTTTGTATATTCTTAAGTTGCGCTACACATTCCCAACACAAGAAAACTTGGGTTTCCTGAAATCAACAACAATGTTTACTTACTTCAGAGTTAACTAACCACGAATAACTTTAACTAGGTACTGGCCAGCCATGGCATTGTGAAATTGGCAGATCATGGTAGTATTGGTAGTAAAGATGGTATTTCTTAATTAATATTTAAATTTAATAAAAACTCACGCAATATTCCTGCTGGACTCCCAAAAGTGTAAAAAATAAATCAAGATGATTTCGCAGAGGTACTATTTTTCTATCAGTGCTGAGACAGCCGCGGCAAATCGGGGGCTTCTTGTCCGACTCAAGTTTTACAGAAAACATGATTTTCTAAATGCGGACATTTATATAAAATTAAAATATTTCTAATATTACAAACTTTCGAGAAATCTACAACAAAACCACAAAACAAATCCATCCAATCCAACCACAAACAACAACAACAACCAGTGTTGCCAACTCGGATTTTCAAAGAGAGCTAGATCATATCTGAAAAAGAGAGCTAAAAAAGAGCTAGATTTTTTCATAAAAAAGAGCTAAATATAAAATCTGCTATTTATTAAAAAATATGCACTGCCGCCGCTTTCAGGTGTTTTTTTTTTCTTTTTATATGATTTAAAAAATCACCTTTTTTAGAATTAACCTCGCATTTGCAGTAGGTACAGTCACCAGCAATAATATGTAAACAATATTATAAGACTATGTCATATTACAATGTTCAATAACTTCTATTCTATGACACATACAGTTTTTTTTTATTCACTACGGGGTAGCACTTTTAGAACACTTCTTACTCTACTTCAATGTGACAAAGTTCTATGTTGAATACATATTATTGCTCGCGTGACTGTACCTACAAAACGCTTTGGTGGGGTCTGGGGGGCTACCGCGTAACTTTATGGATATGAACTTCATACGTTTTTGGGAACTTTAAGTCAATTTTATAAAGAACATAGCCCCCCCTGGGAGGCTACCGGCTAAGAAATCTGGATATGGGCATGGGCTTCAACTGTCATTTGAATTCCTTATTCTGATAGATTTTTGCTGCTTTGTTCTGTTGAACGTTGCTAGCTAGTTATCGTTATTATATACCCGACGTCACAAAACAAGGAACTGATAGCGGCTATTTTCTTTATAAAATTGACTTAAAGTTCCCAAAAACGTATGAAGTTCATATCCATAAAGTTACGCGGTAGCCCCCCAGTTTTAACTGCTTGAAGCCAACCTTGAAATTCTGGTACAGACAGCCATTCTTGTCTGAACTTCTGTGTGTAGGGCTGCTTACTTTGCGCCATCTTACTATGATTTATTAAACAATTCACGAGGGGACTAAAATAATAACAAATGTTTAGAAGTGACCGTTTAACACTGCGTGCGGCTGCGAACTTACCACTGACAATGAATGAGTAATTCACTATGTTGTTTAACAACAATAAATACTACTCTCTCAGCAGCCGAGACCGATACATTACATTTAGAAAATTAGGAAAATTATCGGATAATACCCAACCATAAACCATTATAGAATAACCATAGACCGGATAGACCGACCATAGACAATGTAGGTACAATTTGGCTCTGGAAACTAGTATTTTGAGCTCAAAATAATACAAAATGGTTTATTCATAGTGTACGTCGCCAGCACGTCAGGTTACTACAAAATGTCAAATTTCTTTAAATAAAATTCAACCTTATGTCCAACGAATAGAGGTCAGTTTCAATTAATAAATTTTGACATTTTGTAGTAACTCGACGTGCTGGCGACCGTACATGGAAAAAAAGCTAAAATTGTAGAAAAGTAGAGCTAAAGAGCTAAACTTGTTTTTTTGGAGCTATACATTTGAAAATAGAGCTAAATCTAGCTCTAAAAGAGCTAAATTGGCAACACTGACAACAACAAACGTCACTCACTCACACTCAGGCCGTGTTCCGTTTTTAGTCAATAGTACTGTTGGCGCTGTGAGCGCTAAAAGCTGTTCCGATTTGATTATCGCGCTGACAACACTGTTGACGCGATTTCAATGGGCGATTTTCTGAAAGCTCAGTCACTCTCTACCCGTCGTCTCATCTTTAATAAGCACTATCATTTTTCTGGCTTTCTGCTTCGGGATAAACAAATAAAATACCTAAATAAAACCTAAAACGCAGAGATTACTCAAACAAAACCACAACAAACAACGACGTTTGACAACAAAACATCAAATATGACAGCCCGCTCACAGTGCTAACCATGAAGCTCGACTTAATACTGAGGTAACTGGAGAGTGCAGTACGAACAATTTTTTGAATACCCAAATAACACAGTGGCTGTCTTCCGTCTCACCTACACTTTAAAAAAATACGTATGGTCATATGAGACAGCTGACAGCCACTACATACATAAATGTCAAATTTGCTGGCGACACTTTTTTATTCAGGGTGAGAGCTCCAGTTACCTCAGAGTATTAAGTCAAACTTCATGGTGCTAACCATAGATGTATTATTCCTGTAGATGGATCACAAAAATAAGCTATAACTCACCCATCCTTTACCCCTTCTAACACTATCAAATTGTCATAAGATAGAAAGAGACATACATGTTAATCTGTTGCGTCGTAATTAGTGAATGTCTCCATTTTGACTATGCAATGCTAGATGACATTAGATGATGATGATGCAATGATAGTGCTGTGGTTTTTTTTATTACCAATTATCGATATAACATTTAAAAATAAGTTAAATGCAATGCGATACATAAAATTACAATGCATATGTATATATCGCAGGCGTATTGTATATTTCACCGTATTACATAGCAACTAGCTGTATTGGAAAACAGCACCGCATTGTAATGCGGCGGATTCAAGATACGCCGTATTCAATACGGCTGATCGAAACTACGCCGCATTGAATAGAGCGCTTCGCGCTTTTCAATGCGGCTAGAGACTTAATGTAATTGGGTGGTTCATAATCCGCTTTTCTGACAGTTTTTAGTACTAATCGTGTCCAAAGTGCTCACGGCCTTAGAATTTTGTTTATGCTATGAAACTTCGGCAAAGGTCGAAATATGGCAAAAATATCTTCCCTCCAGACAAAAGCGCACGCTCAGCTGATCGATCTAGTGTGGCAGAATATTTTTTTTATAATTCGACGTATGCTATGCTCCAAAGAGAAAGTTGTTCAGTTTCTTGGTCTATGCAAGCCCTTTAATTTTGAATCAGTGCCAAATATGAAGTAGGTACTATAATTATACTTGAGGAGATCGATGGCTCATTGGTACGCGCATTCTGCATCCGGTGGTTGATGTTAAGCAACATTATACTTCATGCTTCGTCCTCAAGATTAGCTTGATTTAACACTTGTAGTACGCCCTAGTAATCGCCAATTTCACACTATATTGAGAATATACCTACTTATAAATTAAAAAAAGTAATAAAAGAAAATTATTATTTTTTAAATTTCAAAAGTGGGTAGTCAACACCGATCTGGCTCAAGCGCCCATCATAGCTGTCATTCGCTTTCTAGTGCGTCGCCGATTCACATCTAGTTTTTAAATTGTGTTAAAAAAGTTGTTAGTTGTTGTTAAAAGTGATTATTTAGGATGCCCAAACGCAAAAAAGATAACTGTGAACACATTAAACGAAAAATTATAAGATTGGAGAGAAAGTTGGAGCGAAAAAAGAAGCACCACCACCGGTGAGATTTATCTTGTTCTGAGTTATCGGAACAATTCTATCGCTCGCCGTCCTTATCTTAAGGTACGTTATGTATTTTTATACATTTATATGTCACTGGCCTTGACATATTATATTGCATATTGAAGTTCAGTGACCTGGTTTTCTAACGTTTCGCAAAAAATGCAAACGATAATTACGTTCAACGATAAAACGGTTTGACTATTTAACTACCTACTTATTACTAAGTTTGTAAAATAAATACTTTCAATAAAGTGTAACAAAATTATTAATTAATTTTAAAGTTATAATTGAACATAAATGCATTAGTTCGTCACAGACTTTTACAAGTTCTCGTATAAGTAGATTTCAAACAGTTTGCGGGCAGTACTTTCTATGAACTGGGACTGCTTCTTACTGAAAATAATTCACATAAGTGACTAAGCTAAAAAAGAGCTTTGTACTCTAAAGTATTATGCTTATTATGATGTGTCGATTTTCAATAGTTTGCGGACAGTACTTTTCTTTTGAACTGGTACTGTTAAACAGTTTGCGGGCAGTACTTTCTTTGAACTGGGACTGCTTCTTACTGAAAATAATTTACATAAGTGACTAAGCTAAAAAACAGCTATGTACTCTAAAGTATTATGCTTATTATGATGTGTCGATTTTCAATAGTTTGCGGACAGTACTTTTTTTTCGAACTGGGACTGTCTCTTACGAAATTTAATTGCATACCTAAGGTTAAGCAATACACAATCTCAAATAATGATAACATAATCATCATTATATACACTGCAGTCACTGGGTCCTACAAACAGTACAACGGGACTGTTATAAGGTACTACTAAGTGTAGTTTGCGGACAGTACGTGTTGTTATAACTGGGGACTGTCTCTTACAATATTATACTGACATGCTAAAATTGTATGAACATGAGGCTTACTCTGTCCCTTACATACGACCAAGAGGTCATAGTTGACCTCGACGCACCATGTTCTAAGGGTTAACCTGAAGGACAATTAGAACAAGTAGTTGGAACCAATCCCCAGTACATCCCAGTCTGAAAACATTACAAATATACAGGATGGTCATTCGTCGACTGAGGCTCCGAAGCGTGATCTACCTTCAGATCAAACGTCTGCTCTTGAAACAGAAAACATACACTTAGATAGTGAAGTATTAGAAATATTAGGTACTGACCCTACTTCAGTCAGGAGTGCTGGAGTTTTCCAGCACTGGGTCACAACAGGTATTAACAAAGAATTGCGTAAAGAACTCGTAAGTACATGACCCCAGAAAATTGCAAATTGATTGACCCACCTGAGCTTGATCCTAAGATTAAAGCAGCTGTTTCAGATATTATTGCTAAACACAATAAGGCCATTCAACTGAAACAGAAGGAATCGACTGCTGGAAACACTTGTCTGGTAAAATCTATACTATTATATTGTCTGCAAATGAGAAAAATACAGCCTTGCTAAAACACTTATGGATTTGGCAAAAATTATGTGTGATTGTCAACATTCTAATTCAATTTACAATTTTTTTTCTGAATGCCGTGAAGATGGATCTAAGGGATTTTCTTCAAAAAATCAAAATTGATAAACAATTATTCGGCGAAAACTTAAGGGAAAACAAAAAATCAGCTAAAGCTATTAACAAGTCTAGCACAGACCCAAAGCAATCAACGACACAAAAGTTTCCTAATAAGTAAGTTATACAGTTCTTCGCGAAATTTAAACTGGAAGGGTCCGGGTCCTAGTCGCAGGCCGACGGGCCCTCCCAGGACGAAGGAGCCTGCAACGACTTCGACGCGTAGACGGCTCATCAACTTATCGAAGCAGTCGCAGTATCCGTGGCAGAGACAGAACAACAGCCGACGCTAAATACGCTAACGCATGCAGGTCGTTTATCATTATTCTATAAAGAATTTTTAATGATTACCAAGGACCCACTGGTTCTTTTTCATAAAAAGGATATAAGATTCCCTTCAATCGAAAGCCGATGCAACCTGTATCACCGTCAACCCAAAAATGTAGTGAAAAGGAAAAGGCTCTTTTCATACACGAAATAAAAAATTTGCTGTCTCTGCAATTTCAGAGATCTCTGAATCTGATCAATATCTATCAACTATTTTTTAGTACCCAAGCCAAATGGGAAAATGCGCTTCATCTTAAACTTATCACTAAATAAATTTATTGACTCAAGACATTTTAAACTCAAGGATTTAAGAACAGTAATAAAATTGATACCGAGAGATTGTAACCGTGCACAGTAGACCTGAAAGACATACTTTTTTGTTAAAAATTCACAAGGAAGACCGAAAATATCTAAGATACCAATTTGATCAAAAAGCATATGAATTTCATGTCTTATTATTTGGTTTAAACACAGCTCTTTTTTTCACTAAAGTCATCATGAAACCGGTCATGAAATACTCATGATTATATGGTTACCTGTTAACAATATATTTGGATGACCTCTGTCTAATATAAGGGTCTTAAAACTTACAAGATACCGTAAAGTTGCTTACAAGCTTAGGTTTCATTATAAATACCGATAAAAGTAATTTTATACCTTCTCAGTCTTGTAAGTTCTTAGAATATAGTTTAAACTAAAAGAAATTCTAGGTCACTTTGCCAAAATTAAATTTGCAATACAAAAGTTTTCTAACTTAAAAAGGTGTAAAATTAGAGAATTTGTTAGTTTTATTGGACTGTTAATATCCGCCTGTCCCGTCGTGAAATGCAGCTGGTTGTATACTAAATTATTTGAAATATGTATAATTAGTACATGGATATACCTTGTTACTTGGAACAGGATTTCTATTGGTGGAGCCGCACCAAAATAAAAATAGACAAGTATGACCTGGAAGTTTTTCAGGTGCCTCAACTACGGGGTGGGGAATTGCATGTGGAGACGACAGAGCTAGTGGTTTATGGAGTGTAAAAGAAAGTAGCAGACAATAAATTATTTAGGAATTCTTGCTGCGTTTATTGGTTAAGATACTAACTGTCAAGTACTTCTACGAACTGACATCATCATCATCATCATGTCAGCCGAACGACGCCCACTGCTGGGCATAGGCCTCCCCCAAGGATCTCCACAACGATCGGTCCTGCGCTGCCCGCATCCAGCGGCTTCCCGCGACCTTGACCAGATCGTCGGTCCACCTTGTAGGGGGCCTGCCCACGGAACGTCGTCCGGTACGCGGTCGCCATTCGAGAACCTTTCCGCCCCAACGGCCATCGGTTCTCCGCGCTATGTGTCCCGCCCACTGCCACTTCAATGATGCAATCCTTCGAGCTATGTCGGTTGTTTTAGTTCTCCTGCGGATCTCATCATTTCTGATTCGATCGAGCAGGGAAATACCAAGCATCGCTCTCTCCATTGCTCGCTGGGTGACTTTGAGCCTTCTTATGAGACCCATAGTAAAAGACCACGTCTCACTTCCATAGGTCATTACTGGCAACAAACACTGGTCAAAGACTTTCGTCTTGAGACATTGAGGTATTTCGGACGCGAATATATGCCGGAGCTTCCCAAACGCTGCCCATCCGAGCTGGATTCGACGAGAGATTTCGACGAACTGACAATACCACGGTAATTTCCTACGTAAACCGTATGGGTGATATACACTCCCCACACCTGACAGAGATCGCAAAAGACCTCTGGCAATGGCGTAAACGTAAAAATCTTTACGTTTTTGCATCTCATATTCGATCTTCAGATAATACTATGCAGGCAGACCAAGAATGGCAGCTAGCTGATTATGCCTTTCAACAAATTGTTGAAAAGTTTCATAGATATTTTCATTGATACGCTAGTCGTTGAAATAATAAATGTCCAAGATATATATCCATGGCATAAGGATCCGGATGCATACGCCGTAAATGTTTTTTTTTTCAGTGTCGTGGTCGAAATTAAATTTTAATGTTTTTCCTCCTTTCACAATGATGCCTAAATGTTTAAGAAAGATTATCTCTGACAATGCCACAGATATAATAGTTGTTCCATTTTGGTCCACATAAACGTGGTATCCACTATTTAAGAGTCTTTTAATAAGTAAACAATTCGTTTTCAAAGCAGATTCAAACCTAATTTTATCTACAAATTCCAGCCGCAAACAAATGCGCAACTCCATTACCCTGGTGATGGTGATGATACGAAGAGGCGTCAAATAATTTTCTCTGGACGTCATGCTTAACCCCTTTTTTGGATAACTCGTATAAACAATACGAAGTTTGCTATTAAAAGTGGTTTATTTATTGTCAACAAAATAAACTAAACTTATACGAAAGTATAAATTCCCGATATACAAATTTTTTTGCATCTGCTTTAAACAGTGGCGCTCAGTATGGCACAATTAACTGTTATCATTCTGCTTTGGCTTTAATAACTAAAATTGATATATCACTTGATCAAGAAATAAAAAGATTTATTAAAGGAGTTTTTCGTACCAGACCTCCATCCCCTAAATTTAATGAAGTCTGGAATATAGCACAGATTTTAAATTGTCTTGAAAAGTGGTTTGCTAACGAAAGTTAGAATCTGGAATATATATATATATATATATATAAAAAAAAACACATTGCTCGTTATACCATTCTATAACGAAAAGCCAAGTATTTGTCCTGCAAGAGTTTTGATTACTTACCTTGAAATGAAAATGTTTCTCTGTCCTGATTCCGACAATTTATTTATTAGTTACCGAAAGCCATATAAGCCTGTTACGTCACAAACCTTATTCAAATGGATAAAAAATACGTTACCTTTAAGTGGAATTGATATTTCTACGTTCACTGCGCATAATACCCGGTATGCTGCTACGTCAGCTGCGAAAAATTTAGGTTTTAGCATAGACCAGATTATAAAACTGCAGGTTGGTTTTCAGAATCACATACGTTTGCCAAATTTTATAACAGGCCAGTAAACAGCAATTGTGATAAAAAATTTGGCACCACTGTTTTGAGTGCTTAATCAAAATATTTTTCGTTTATTTCATAAGCGATGTTGATTTTTTATGTAACAAATAATACTTTTTTATTGCTTTTTGTTTCTATGTTGAGAAAATAAAGAAGCAAGATAGTATAAGTTAAGTTATAATTTCAATCTATATTATTCAGTAGCCTATATATTACAATTTTTGCATATTTTTGAACACTTAGTCTCTAAACGTCTACAAGTGTTAAATCAAGCTAATCTTGAGGACGAAGCATGAAGTATAATTAGAGATTAAACGAACTTACCTGAAGTGAAGTTCTATCTTAATTATACGAAGGCTTCGTCCGAAGAGATTAGCTTCCCTCCCTCCCAAAAGTTATTAACTACTCCCCTATATGATTCGAAAAATATAATACTCTAAACTAAATGATAGCTATGATGGGCGCTTGAGCCAGATCGGTGTTGACTACCCACTTTTGAAATTAAAAAAATAATAATTTTCTTTTATTACTTTTTTAATTTATAAGTAGGTATATTCTCAATATAGTGTGAAATTGGCGATTACTAGGGCGTACTACAAGTGTTAAATCAAGCTAATCTCTTCGGACGAAGCCTTCGTATAATTAAGATAGAACTTCACTTCAGGTAAGTTCGTTTAATCTCTAATTCGTTGCGGTTGGACATCTGAATGGTGACCCAAAACTTTATTATCTTGGTCTCCTCTGTGCTTCGGAAAGCACGTTAAGCCGTTGGTCCCGGTTGCATTAGCAGTCGTTAGCACCCTCACCCACCAATCCGCATTGGCTTCGCGTGGTGGGTTATGGCACTTATGGCCCGTTCTACCTGTGGTGTTTTCATGCACAGGGGAGGATATTTATACTATTTATACTAGGAGGTATAGTCGTAAAACTGAACGAGATTTCTAATCAATTTATTTATTAAATTAAATAATCTGCTGAATGATATCAAGTAAAAAAATACAGATTTCACGCTAATTTTTATACTCATAAACAATTTGCTTTAATAAGTGCATCGAGCATATTCTTGTTTGTTGCGAAGGTCTCCAATCGTCGCCTTTTTTACGTTTCTTATTCACGTTTCCTTTACATCGACGGCAGCGCGGCGGTGGGAAATCTGTTTAAAATTGAGAAAAATTAAGTTTAAATACAAAATTATTAACACTACAATTTTTTATCGATATTACATAATAAAATCGGACTACAACACTATCAGGTTGGTCAAATGTCAAAAATCCTAATTGGATTTAAATTATATATTTTTAGCCTAAAAACACCCGATTTTCTTCAACTAAGTCAATGTTAAACTGTGTATACACGTACAGCAATTTAGTTTTTGCAAATACGGACCAGTAAGCTATAAAAATGTGTTCGCAAAAACACAAAACAATGAGTGTGACTTACCTCTGAAATGATATGTGTTCATTATTCTCTTTCAAAACACTCACTCTGCTTGAATAACCGGGAACAGTACAGGCCATTCTTAACAAACAACAGATTTACCGCACCACACCATCAAATCTTTCTATATTTTACTACAAAAAAAGATTTTCTTTCTGAAGCATTTGTAACCAGCTGGTTAACAAACAAATATGAGGTTGACTTTTAAGTGGCGCGCGGCTCATTAAGACGCACACGTTGGGCTATTGTTATCTCTTTTTAACACACGAAATGTCGCCATTTGAGAGACGAGAGTCGATTATAGAAGGAATCGTTCAAATTTTTATGCTCCATCTACAGGAATAATACATCTATGGTGCTAACCATGAAGTTCGACTTAATACTGAGGTAACTGGAGCGTGCAGTACGAACAATTTTTTGAATACCACAAATAACACAGTGGCTGTCTTCCGTCTCACCTACACTTTAAAAAAATACGTATGGTCATATGAGACAGCTGACAGCCACTACATACATAAATGTCAAATTTGGTGGCGACACTTTTTTATTCAGGGTGAGAGCTCCAGTTACCTCAGAGTATTAAGTCAAACTTCATGGTGCTAACGCTTGAGAACGATATCACCGTGATCGCAAAATGGCGGCGGTAGTGACGTCATCCGTGACGTAATTACTGCTTTCGTTGTTGCGCTCACAACAAATCGGAACGATGTGTGAGCGCGATAGCAGTAATATTCAATACATTATCGCTGTTGGCGCAAAACGGAACGTAGCCTCACTCTCACACTGACAGTGGAATACCACCCTTAGCAGGCTTTTTACAGCTGCTTGAGACCAACTTTTTAAAAACTGCTAATTATGACAGTTTGGCAGGCCTGGGGCCCTATCGCCCTATGCTAAATGCGCTTATATTACACTTACATTGCTCTTATTTTGCAATTTGGTATCGCGCTATTTTTTCAACGACAACAATACCATTACCATTCATTTACCATTCCTTTTTTCGAATCGCGCTAGGTTTTTAAACGTAAAATGATTACATTGCAGCCGATAACTGACCGTTCGCTTATGTCAAAATAAAAAGCTAGTCGGAGCTCGGAGGCAGTTTTTTCAACATTATTCAGAAATTATTAGCGGATTTTAGTAAGATTCTGTGTGTTTCAAGTTGTTAAAACGTATTTATTCTCTTGCTCAGTGGTTGTTAATTCCGGAAAACAATAATACCTTGTCGAAAATACACAAAAAAGTGATAATCAGATGAAGTAAGGTGACGGGTGCTACTTGACTCTAAACGGCTCAAGAAAGACACTCGACACTGCCTTCCAACATCCCCCAAGAGCGGAGAGGAGGTCCCGAAAAGAGCCCGTATGAAGGAGGTTACCTACCAAGGCAAAGCCGTCTTCCCCAGTGATGAGTTTATTCTCAAATCTGGACTAGACTTGAAAAGTCATCATCATCATAATCATCAGCCATTTAATGTCCCCACTGCTGGGGCACTGGCCTTCCTTATGGATGGATAAGGAGAATGGGCCATGAATGACCCATCACGCGGGCCCAGTGCGGATTAGTGGGTATTAACGACTGCAAGTGCAGCCGGGACCAACGGCTTAACGTGCCTTCCGAAGCACGGAGGAGCTCGAGATGAAAAGTTTTTTGGTCACCTATCCCGTGACCGACCATTGCGAAAGTTGCTTAACCTCAACGATCGCAGGCCAAGCGCGCTAAAACTTGAAAAGTACTACGAAATAATGCAAAGTAAACGCCAGTAAAATTTATTGTAAAAGTTGTAATTTCAAAACGAGCCTGCACCTCAACAGAAAAACTCCAATGGGCGATTTTCTGAAAGCTCAGTCACTAGATGGCGCTGTCCCACCTATGCAGTTAGAAGGAACGGAACGTTATAAATTTTACTTTGACGCGACTTTTTTACGTAAAACGGAACGTCAGACAGATGTTATTTATTTACCTAAATCTTTAAATTTACCTATTTCGTTTCTGTTCCTCACAGTAGTACTTATTTAATATATTATTAGTTTCCTTTGGGTTTTTAAAAAGTAATTAATTTAAATACCAAAATATACCATAGACATGTACATACTTATTCAACGCCATCTAGTGAAGCAATTGGAAGCTTTTTTTTTTAAATGGCCTCAGAAAATCGCTCATTCAAAACACGCAACCATGAAGCTCGACTTAATACTGAGGTAACTGGAGAGTGCAGTACTAACACTTTTTTGTCACCAAAAATTACACAGTGGCTGTCTTCCGTCTCACCTACACTTTAAAAAAATACGTATGGTCATATGAGACAACTGACAGCCACTACATACATAAATGTGAAGCCCCCAGTACACGATGGCCGATCATGGTCGGCGACCACGACCATTACATCGTACATTGACACTTTTGAAAGAACCTTTTTAAACTTGTTCGTTCAAAAGTGTCAATGTACGATGTATTGGTCATGGTCGCCGACCATGATCGGCCATCGTGTACTGGGGGCATCAAATTTGCTGGGTACACTTTTTTATTCAGGATGAGAACTCCAGTTACCTCAGAGTATTAAGTCGAGCTTCATGCACGCAACGCACCACAAAAATCACAACCGCCAAAAATCCCTTGTATTTGACAGTTGGATGACACTGACATTGACAACTTGACACTCTATTTTTGAAAAGATTCATTCATAAAAGTAACATCACTGGTATCATTCATTCACCGATCCAAACGATCGCAATGCCATCGCAATCCGTCTTCCATCCGTTTGTGAACGTTAGGGCGATACCTTTTTATGTCACGATCAGTCACGATCGTAAACTGATTGAAATGGAGTTGTAATGAAATCGCTCTTATTGCAAAATTGGGCGATAGGGGCCCTGCTGGCGTGCTAAAGTGAGTTCATGGTACGTTTAGCAACGCTGTTTGACCGGTGAACGTCTAGGACTAACAGCGCTGCTATAGTTATGGTTCATGGTACCGATAAGCAGGGCAGTTTTTTTTAAGGCTTAAAAATAACTGCTATTAGAGCTTGTGGTAAGTGGTTCCGTCGTTTTGTGCGTGGTTGTTTGGTTAAAATTTCACCCGTTTGAGTTGCAACCGAGAGACGGAACGATCGAGTTATTTTCATAACCTCAAAATTTTTGACGACGCTTGTGTTAGAAATTATTTACTTTTGCTCGAGTTTTAGAGCTATTTCTGCAACATTTTGACTTTAATCCTCCTGGAAGATGAGATAGACGAAGTAATGGGCGATTTTCTGTAAGCTCAGTCACTAGATGGCGCTTTCCCACCTATGCAGTTAGAAGGAACGGAACGTTATAAATTGTACTTTGACGCGACTTTTTTACGTAAAACGGAACGTCAGACAGATGTTATTTATTTACCTAAATCTTTAAATTTACCTATTTCGTTTCTGTTCCTCACAGTAGTACTTATTTAATATATTATTAGTTTCCTTTGGGTTTTAAAAAGTAATGGGCGATTTTCTGAAAGCTCAGTCACTAGATGGCGCTGTCCCACCTATGCAGTTAGAAGGAACGGAACGTTATAAATTGTACTTTGACGCGACTTTTTTACGTAAAACGGAACGTCAGACAGATGTTATTTATTTACCATAATATTTAAATTTGCCTATTTCGTTTCTGTTCCTCACAGTAGTACTTATTTAATATATTAGTAGTTTCTTTTGGGTTTTTAAAAAGTAATTAATTTAAATATGTTTCATACCAAAATATACCATAGACATGTACATAGTTCGTTCAACGCCATCCAGTGAAGCAATTGGAAGCTTTTTTTTTTTAAATGGCCTCTCAGAAAATCGCTCATTAATTTAAATATGTTTCATACATGGAAGTATTACATAAATA
The DNA here is from genome assembly GCA_949710035.1 of Crambus lathoniellus. Taxonomy (NCBI): domain Eukaryota; kingdom Metazoa; phylum Arthropoda; class Insecta; order Lepidoptera; family Crambidae; genus Crambus; species Crambus lathoniellus. The sequence continues at coordinate 10,142,133 of OX453321.1, forward strand.
CCAAAATATACCATAGACATGTACATACTTATTCAACGCCATCTAGTGAAGCAATTGGAAGCTTTTTTTTTTAAATGGCCTCAGAAAATCGCTCATTACGGCGATAAAGTAAAAAAATTTCGAGACGTCATTCAAACTTTGACACTTTTAATTGTTCAAACGTCAAATAGCTGTCAGAGTGAAAAACACTCTGGCGTTCCGTCGCTTCGATCGAGTGCACTCGAGCGCACTCGAGCGCACTCCGGGGCGCGCTCTAGCCGTTCCGTGGCTCGGTGAAATTTTACTCTGACAGCTGTCAGAGTTTAGTTTCACTATGGTTTCACCCGTTCTGTGCATGAAGTTTGACTTAATACTCTGAGGTAACTGAAGCTCTCACCCTGAATAAAAAAGTGTCGCCAGCAAATTTGACATTTATGTATGTAGTGGCTGTCAGCTGTCTCATATGACCATACGTATTTTATTAAAGTGTAGGTGAGACGGAAGACAGCCACTGTGTTATTTGTGGTATTCAAAAAATTGTTCGTACTGCACTCTCCAGTTACCTCAGTATTAAGTCGAGCTTCATGGTTCTGTGGCTCAGGCGTGCGTTCCGTCGCTTCGATCGAGTGCACTCGAGCGCACTCCGGGGCGCGCTCTAGCCGTTCCGTGGCTCGGTGAAATTTTACTCTGACAGCTGTCAGAGTGTAGTTTCACTATGGTTTCACCCGTTCTGTGGCTCAGAGTCTCTGAGTACTGAATCTCAGAGTGCAGCAACCAAACAACCGGTTGTTTTATGTCAAGCAAACGCAAACTATTTCGATTCCGTATTTATGTCAATTTGTATGAAAACTATAAAAGCGCGCTACTCGCCGCTAGAGGCGCTAATACAGTTTTCATACAAATGAGCGATTTTCTGAGAGGCCATTTAAAAAAAAAAAGCTTCCAATTGCTTCACTAGATGGCGCTGAATAAGTATGTACATGTCTATGGTATATTTTGGTATGAAACAAATTTAAATTAATTACTTTTTAAAAACCCAAAGGAAACTAATAATATAATAAATAAGTACTACTGTGAGGAACAGAAACGAAATAGGTAAATTTAAAGATTTAGGTAAATAAATAACATCTGTCTGACGTTCCGTTTTACGTAAAAAAGTCGCGTCAAGGTAAAATTTATAACGTTCCGTTCCTTCTAACTGCATAGGTGGGACAGCGCCATCTTGTGACTGAGCTTTCAGAAAATCGCCCATTGACATAAAAACTTACACTACGGGCACTGAGCCATAGAACGGGTGAAACTACACTCTGACAGCTGTCACTGTCAGTCAGAGTAAAATTTCACCGAGCCACGGAACCTCTGAGTTGCCTCTGAGTACTCAGAGCACGGAACGGCTACGGCTAGAGCGCGGCGCGCCCCGGAGCACCCCGGAGTGCGCTCGCTCGAGTGCACTCGATCGATCGAAGCAAGCGACGGAACGCACGCCTGAGAATGTGCCTGAGAATGATGTGATTGTGCGTGATCTGTGCGTGGCGAACGTGTGGTATAATTTTTTCATTTGAAAAACAGTAATTTCTGAATAATTTTTTTGTCGTAATAATTTAAAAATGTCCGAAGTCGACATAGTAACTAAAACTGAATTTGATGATAGTATACAATGCATAACTTGCCTCAGTTTGGGCCGTAGAATGTTGACAATAGGCAATCACTCAATTGCTTTCAAAATGTTGGTGTCAGACTTTTTCCAGGTAAGCTGCCCTCATAGATTAACTCTTCGCTTCGCGCTGCCCTGTAAACATTGGTCCAAACAATGATATTAATAAAACGTCATTGGGTCCAAAGTAAAGAATCGACGCGCCTTTGTTTCAATTCAATACAGACGAGTTTGACGAGCAAAAGTTGCAAAGGTCTAACAGCTCCCGCCCGCCCGCCCGGGCTGTGATGCCTGAGCCTGACGTACGGTAATTACCGTATTTGTACGCTACCACGGTCGTATTTCGTCTGTACAGAGACAAACGTGCGTCGGCGGCGCGTAAAAAAAGCGCTATTCTTAATTATGGTCATACTCTCAGTCATACTACGTTCTCTATCTGTTTATTATTTCTTCTTCTTCCAGCAGAGAAACTGGAAATATTTCCATTTCTTTTTTTCTCCTACCTTTTTAAACTGATTGTGAACCCTACCACGCACATTACTATCTCCACTCCACATCACCTTAAGGTTGACTGGCAAAGAATGCCTGAGGCATTAAGTCCGCCTATGTACAATGTGCATATAAAAAAACTAAGTGCCAGCACACATGAGCAACTTAAGTCTTTTCAAGTAATTATTTTGAACTAACTCAAGTTGACACTGCCCCGCCCTTTGACATCTTGTCCACAAATATTGTGTATTTTTTTTACAAACATGATTTAATTATTGGAGCTCGCTATTATATTTATGGTTTTCATGTTAATCTATCAGACTCTATCATCGTTAGAAGAGACGTTAATATGCTGGGAATGCCACTCCGTGCTCCGCAGACTGTCCAAATTTCAAAACCAAGTCAGGAGAGCAAATCAGCTGTTATGTAGTGGCCAGGTGAGACAGTTACTGTATTATTTTATTTACAACACAGTAGCACTTAGCCTTTATTGTTTATAGTATCTTTATAAGTTGAAGTTATCAAGATAACCGCCTCTGTGGTGTAGTGGTCATACCACCGGTTTCAGGCTCAAGAGGTTCGATTCCCAGTGGCGGTAGGGTACATAATTATTGTATTTAACTTGATGAATATGGGAATCAAATGAAAGCCCTTGAAGAGTAGGTACATTTCAAAAATATTTTTTTGTACTTATACATAATCTTAATTAATAAAAGGAATAAAATAAGAAATAATTTATACTACTAATATTATAAAGAGGAAAGGTTTGTAGGTATTCAGTTATGTAACAAATAAACTCAAAAACGACTGGACCGATTAAAATTCTTTCACTTTTAGAATGCTACATTATCCCTGATTAACATAGGCTATATTTTATCCCGATATTCCCACGGGAACGGGTATGTACCACGCAGGTGAAACCGTGAGGAACCGCTAGTAATTCATAAATTATAAAACACCACTGCCAAAATCAAACTAAACGGTAAAAAAAGATCTCATTGCAGTCAGGGGACCTTTTAAATTTTATCCGTAGCTAGACTAGGCATTATTTTTCTTTATAGGCAGTTTATGATATACTAACGGTTCACCCCGGCTTCGCAGTGGTGGACATTTATTTTTTTAGCATATTGGGATAAATATGAAAAAGTCAAAACATTCACTGTCGGTAGCGTCCGCTGCGTAGGGAGAGGGGGTTATTCCCTGAGAATCCCATTCCCCGATGATCCTGTCCTGGAGGATCCCGAATGCGATAAATGTGATTACATTTCCTTTGGTTATTACCAGGATCCTCGGGGAATGTGACCCTCTGGGAAAACCCAGCTGCGCGGATACCTATCTCATAAATGTGCACACGCCCCTTACTTATCTCATAGATGTGCACACGGCCCTCGTACAGTACGAGGGGCGTCGGGTTGCCGGGGCGTCTAACCTAATAACCGGACAGACCAGCCAGTTTGGCCGGACAGTTGGGTAAAAAAGGCTGACACCCTAAATCATTAAGGATTTTGGGTCTTTGTACTAATAGTCTAGTTCAGCCTAGTACTAAGGGTAAAAATTTTAATTGCCACTCCTCTAAATACCAACGACGGGTATCGTTGGATTCGTCATGGTCTCCAGATTACGGAACTGTGAGTCGTAAAGTAAATTTTTGGTGGAGGGGGGAGGTAGGGGGGGCTAAAGATGGCGGATCAGTACTTCAGTTAAAACGCTCTAGTCTGAGAAATACTGAACCGATTTCTTTGTTTTTGGTCTCATTTGAAAGAGGATAATATAAACTAAAACTCATTTATAGACATTAAATACTGTACTGCACTGGTAGAGGCGCAATGAAAGAAAAACATCTATTTTTTACTTAATTTAATTTTTTTATTGTAAATAATTCAAAAAATAGTAAGCATTCGTGAAAATTATGTTACATAAAAATGATAGGAAATTTAATAACCTATTCATAAAGGTAATTAACTTTACTCTAAACATATATACGACCATTTAATAGACTTTATAAAGTAACACGGCGCAGCATATCCGAGCCACCGCGACCGGGAAGCCGCGAGTCTATGTCTTAATTAAAACGCTCTATTCTGAGAAATACTAAACCGATTTCTTTGTTTTTGGTCTCATTTGAAAGAGAATAATATAAAATAAAACTTGTTAATAGACATCAAATACTGTACTGCATTGGTTGAGCACAATAAAGGAAAAATTTTTTTTTTATTTGATTACATTTCTATTATTGCGACTAATTAAAAAAATAGTAAGTTTTTGTGAAAATTATCCTACTAATATTATAAATGTGAAAGTTTGGATGTTTGGATGTTTAGATGTTTGGATGTTTGTTACTCAATCACGCCAAAACGGCTGAACGGATTTGGCTGAAATTTGGGACACAGATACTTTGTAGCCTAGAGAGGAACATAGGCTACTTATTCCGGAAAAACATCATATTCCCGCGGGATAACGTCGTGTAGCCCACGCGGGCGAAGCCGCGGGCGGAAAGCTAGTGCTGTATAAAAATTTAGAAAATTTAAAAACCTATTAAAAACGTAAGTATCTCTACTCTTACATTATATACCACCATTTAATAGATTTTATAAAGTAACACGGCGCAGCATATACGAGCCTCAGGCGACAGGGAAGCCGCGAGTCTTTGCTTTAATGTAAACGCTCTATTTCAGAATACAGCATTTAAATACTTATTAAATAATATAACTTACTTAAGAATTTTTTTTTCGACAAATTTCTTAACTAGTTACTTAAGTAGGTACCTACTTATTAACTGACCAATGTATTGTCATAATTATATTGATTGAAACATACGTCTTGATTAACGTGACAAACACCTTTCATACAATTTTTGCTTATTTTTTACACAGCAATATCTAGCTGTTCGGCATCTACTTTTGCACTGGCATGCCACCAACTCCAGTCCTTTAATAGATATTGGAGACTGGAGGCTAGTTACTGTTATCAAATTACCCTCTCTTAAATGCCAACCCCAAAGTTCTGGTGAAGGCAACATTTGTAATGCTTTATCGGCAGTTTCCAAATGAATGTTTGATAGTTTGCTCTTTGTAGATGATGGCCAAGTGCTTCAGATCTGGGTGGCAACTTTTCTAAGCTATGTATGTTTGGAAATATTGCAGCTCCAAGTTGATCGATTTTATTTATTTCACTATTAATTTGGTTTATTATGGAGTGTACATTTTTAAAACAAACTTCTCAGCACTCTCTATTTCATCATCATAGACGTGTGTATTATTGCCGAATGTTTTTAAAAGCTCATAGTGTTCCAATAGGACAGGCTAACAAGCTTTTTTGACAACCCAGCAAAAGAACTCGTTGTATCACAGCCCGTGATGGCGTGGTAAGCAAGCAGAGACTGCTTTTCAGCACCAAGACTCCTGCGACTTGTACTATTTTAGTATTCTGTGCTCCTGCTGATATCGTGCACAGGAACATATTTAGGTATTGTGCCACATTGAACCCATACTTTGTTTGGTAACTTATCGATTTGATGAATCAGCAAAAGCAGAATCAGTATTACGACTGTGAATCACTACTGTTTCAAATCTTCGCTGGGCAGCGTCTATACTATAGACGATAGATAGATATTTTTTGAATGATGAATGAAGCGATCCCATTTCTTAGGTCGTATCTGAATTAGCGATACTTTTGACTGCAGGCAGGTGGTGTCAAAGACATACCTATTAACAGTTTCCACGAACACTGATAAATAAACCTTTCATTTGCAAATTGCTAGATATGGCTGTGTAAAAAATAAGATTTTTTTTATGAAAGGTGTTTGTCACGTTGATCAAGACGTTTGTATCAATCAATATAATAATTATGACAATACATTGGACAGTTAAATAAGTAAGTACCTAGTTAAGATATTTGTCGACAAAAATATTTCATTAGTAAGTTATATTAGTTAATAAGTATTTAAATGCTCTATACGACTCGCGGCTTTCCGGTCGCCTGAGGCTCGTATATGCTGCGCCGCGATACTTTATAAAATATATTAAATGGTCGTATATAATGTAAGAGTAGATACTTACCTTTTTGAATAGGTTATTAAATTTAAAAAAAAAATATCCGCCATAATTGTCACGAAAACTTAACTTTTTTTATTATTCTCAATAAAAGAAATGTAATCAAGTAAAATAAAAATGTTTTCCTTTATTGTGCCTCAACCAGTGCAGTACAGTATTTGGTGTCTATAAACGAGTTTTAGTCTATATTATCCTCTTTTAAATGAAATAAAAAACAAAGAAATTGGTTTAGAATTTTTTAGAATAGAGCTTTTTAATTAAGACATAGACCCGCGGCTTCCCGGTCGCGGTGGCTCGGATATGCTGCGTCGTGTTACGTTATAAAGCCTATTAAATGGTCATACATATGTTTAGAGTAAAGATACTTACCTTTTTGAATAGGTTATTAAATTTCCTATCATTTTTATACAATATAATTTTCACGAAAGCTTACTATTTTTTGAATTATTCACAATAAAAAAATGTAATTACGTAAAAAATAGATGTTTTTCTTTCATTGCGCCTCAACCAGTGCAGTACAGTATTTAATGTCTATAAATGAGTTTTAGTTTATATTATCCTCTTTCAAATGAGACTAAAAACAAAGAAATCGGTACAGTATTTCTCAGACTAGAGCGTTTTAACTGAAGTACTGATCCGCCATCTTTAACCCCCCTACCTCCCCCCTCCACCAAAAATTCACATTACGACTCACAGTTTCGTAATCTGGAGACCACGACGAATCCAACGATACCAGTCGTTGGTATTTAGAGGAGTGGCAATTAAAACTCACGATTTAGACGACTTTTTCACAAAACTGCACTAGACTATAATACGACATTTTTTATTTCGTAAAACTAGCCATAATTGATCATTTATTTATCAAACTTCTTAAATTGTAATGAAATAAAAAAATAATAATAACGAATCAGTCTTCTTTATTACTAGGTACTAATCATTCATTAATATTATTATTTCTCAAGGGAAAACACAAAATTAAAATTAAGAAAACAAAATTGAACAAAACAAAACTTTTTCATAAATTAATACTGCATTAGACTAAAAAGATTTAATTTTTAAAATCTTTTTAGTCTAATGCAGTGGTTCCCAAAGTGGTCTGGGCTACGACCCATCTAAAAAAAGTTTCCAAACTCAGGACCCACCTCTAGGAAATTTAATCGTTACCAATAGGAATAATAAAGCTTTATTATTCAAACCATAATGGTTTTTTTTACAATTATCTTACAACTAAAGAGTATTATTACATAAATTAGGGTTTGACCCCATCCGGGTAAAAGCCTCCCCCATCTCCTTCCATGCATCTCTGTTTTGAGCTTCAACCATCCATTTGTTTCCCGCAACACTGACAATATCATCCTTCCAGCGCATTCTAGGTCTTCCCACTGCTCTTTTACCTGTAGGACCTTTCCCTATAGGTAATATGAATAAAGGACTTTTCAAATAACAAACAAACTTTGAATAATAACTACATCAAAAAAGTTATTTCAATGGGAAGAATGAAATTGTTTCCTATGTTTCGCCATCACAGTTTTGACATCAACTTCAACTCGAGTTTCTTTTAATCGCAGTGAGATTGATATGTCCAATTTATTTCTGTATTTAGTTTTAATGTTCACCATATTAGAAAATCCGGCCTCACATATGTATGAGGTAGTAAAAGGAAGGAGGACTTTGATAGCTTCATCAATCATTTTAGTGACGAATTTTCCGATAAATCAATAAGTTCTTCACTTGCTTTTGTTGATATACCAGTTGGTAGGTGCTCTTGAAATATGTTCCCAATCCAATTAAACAAGTCGAGCTTTTACATCTCACCGAAATAGTCCTCAAAGTTTTTTTTAATAATGATAAATGGGTAGATACAGCAGACACTACGTTTATCTTTGGCTGCACTTGGTTTTCAACAATAAAAGTTTCTAGTGTTTCAAAACAATCATACCTACTTCCCAGGGCCCACTCAATATTCGCTAGCGACCCACTGGTGGGTCGCGAGTCGCGACTATAGACAGTGGTCGCGACCAATGAAACCCTGGTCTAATGTGATGAAATTGAATAACAAATCAGTTTTAAAACAAAAAATAAAACAAATCAAAACTTGTTCACTTTAAGGTAAATTAAATGAAAATAGAAGAAACCTGCCCTAATAGCTTAGTTTCTTTTAAAATACTACTGTAAAAGTCTTTACAGAGTAAATGTTCTAAATTAAATTCTACAACCAACATTTTAGCTACAGTGTCTACCTACTGAGGGGTATAACTGCAAAGGCGCCTAGGTCCGAGGAAGACCAAATCGAGAAAAACTAACTTTTTCCGATTCACACGTTATGTTGCCCTCTATTAGCGGGGAAAAAATACACTGCTAGATGGTGTTGCAGGGGCAAAATAAAACTAAGGCTCACATAAAATATACGGCAACATCTTTTATAAAAAATAATAATATGCTGGACATAGGCGGATTTGCTTTTAATGAGTGGACTTAGTCGATTTTGCATCTCGACCGGTGGGACTTAGTCAATTTTGCACCTAACGAGTTTGCCATTGTAACTGTTTGACAATAGGGTAAACGTACCTGATTTGGACTAGTTTGAGCTGAGGTGTTTAAGAGAAATCTATATAAGTACATAGTTTATTCCTAGGAATAAATTTTATCTGGTGATTGAAAAGTCAACCCTAAATAAATGAAAAATAAGAAAAGGTTGTAGATTTATTATTTCTTTATATTTTTTTACAAATTTTAGAAATATATTTTTTATTTTAAAAAGATCTTTAATGAAATCAAAGTGACCCAATTATAATCATTATTAATGAATATTATAATAGTGTTATTAAATCATAAGGCCTTCTTCAGGCACACTAGGCTCACAAAGTTCTTCATCTTCATCTTGATGCGCTTCTATATTTGTACCATCACATACATCCTTGTAATATTGCAGATCGTCTCTTAAACGCCACTCATTTCCGAAGTGTTTTATCAATAAGTTGTTGACATCACTGATTTTCTCCTGTTTTATCGTAACTTGCCCTTTTTCGATAGGGGCAGGTGCAACATCTTTAAACGTTTTTCCGCGTTTCAATATCGACGAGAAAGGAGTGGAAGTAGAGTTGTAAAATACCTCACCACTTATAAAAAATTTATTGTTTGCGTTTCTTCTAATATAGAAACGTTTGCAGGCTGCGAATTGAAAGTGCCACGAGCCCGGTGGTTTAATTACTGTATTAAGAGCAGATTTCCAGTCTAAGTCCATACCTTCAAAGTTTACAACTTTTCCGTAGTTGCTGAATACTTCTTCATACTCTTCTGGGCTCAAAATGACTTCTTTTTTCTTTATTTCACGCTCTATGTTCCCGAAGACCCTATCTGCTGGCAGAAATGAATGTCCTGGCACTGGGAATATTAACTCAATACGGCGAACAGAGGAGGGAGCATTTAACAGCCACGTAGAGCACATTCCAACCATGATGGAGTTTTTATTCTGGGCTCCACACCCATCAGCTACTAAGCGTACGATTTTTATCCCATCACAATCCAACTGATTCATTCGGTGACATACGGCAGAAGCAATTTCGTTCGCACCTTTTTTGTACTCGGCTTCTGTCCAGCAATACAAACTTACAGTATCTTGGTTCAGACGCTTCTCAGGAGTAGCTTTTACTATAGCGAAGTTATAGATGTAAAGTTGTCTGCTGTAATAAGCAATTTGGTCCGGTACTTTAGGTAATACCTGGTTTTTTTGGCAATCAAAACTTAAAGTTACCATGTCTTCTCTTTGTTCCCGAAGAAGACGATAGAAGGCTTTTGATCTTAAAATGTGAACCCTTTTTTGAATCATCAGATCGTTCTTTTTCTGGACATCATTTTCTGATTGAATTTTAGTTTGCAGCTCTGTGCACTTGGAACAGACATCTGTACGTGGAGTGCCGAAGCCAATGTTATAACAGGTGTTGAAGTAATGTCGAAAATAGCTTTGCTTCACTAGTAGTTCTGGAGTAGCCTGGCTGCAATACATTTTCCACATTTTTTTTATATTCAAAGAACTGTCTAAGTATTTTCGTTCTACAGATGATCTACAATAATGAGACTCAAGGCACTTAAATGATTCTATAAATTGTTTTACAGCTTGTCTTTTTGCCGAATACTTAATGAGACTCAAGGCACTTAAATGATTCTATAAATTGTTTTACAGCTTGTCTTTTTGCCGAATACTTATTGGTGCAGCGATCACCACCCCTTCTTTCCTTCGCAGGAGCTCCCGATTGTTTAAAAACATTTGAAATATATCGAATACGATGAACAGTAATTTGCAAAATGCTTAGAAAAGCTTTTTGGCACACAGGTACAAGGTGCAGATTGTGGCTTTTTTTCACAAAAAGTTTTGTGTGTAGTTTGTGAGGCGTTCGATTTCCAGTTCTAGGGCGGCGACGTTTTATATCATGTACACGACAAAACTTTAAAAGGAAAGCGTCCTGTTCTTGTCTGCCTTTCATGGCGTAAAAACTTTGAAAAAACTTTCTAATATCAGTTGGAGTTAAAGTCCGGCATTTATAATTTCCTTCAAAATGTTGACATGTTGGAAACGAGGGCAATTTTTTCGGCGCATATCTGTAAAAAAGAGACGCCCTGTAGTTCAAAACCAAAACATAATCTCTAAACAATATTACAACAACATTTTACCTGTATGCTTGTTGAACAATGAAATTAGACAGTACAATTTGTAGATTAGATAGGTTTAATAGTACAAAAGTAATTTTTGATAACCTACATTTAGACACGTAGTCAATTTCGGAAATTACTGACCCTTAGTAGAAGATCCGACTAATGTTACGATTACCCTACAATGGCTATAATGTATAGAAAATTTGGCTTGGTTTAAACTCACCTTGCTGCTTTTTCACGAGCTCTCTTCCATGTTTCTGGATTACGAATACGTTTTCCAGATCTTCCTGAACCAACTGGTAGCACATTTTCTACCATTTTTAGAGGATTTACCAAAGAAAACAATAAAACTTTCAAGCGTAATCTCCTTACTAACGACTTATAATCGCCATATTGAACTATGGATCAAAATGCGCCGTGATTGGTCGGAATGGACAATGTCAATTTTGCTTCTCACTCAATCACGGACATTATCAAGTTTGCTTCTTACCGCCATTTTTTTGAGCGATTTTTGTACGATCTATACGTTTCTGCAACTAACTAAAATTACTTCCTTAAAGCCATAGACAAAACGAACAAAATGACATTAACAGATTAAAAATAGTCGGATTTGGACAAAGGTGCCTTTGCAACTATACCCCTCGTAATCTGTTGCGTTCTTTTGACCATTGCTGTCCTATAAAAAAAAAACTCTTTCAACATTTGCGTTATGTCCTGGGATGGCAAAATAAAATTGACAAAGTCTAATGCTAATATGTCACGGTTCAACCAAATTGAATCACTTTGGTTTAAAGGAGTATAAATACAGGCGCACATTGAATGATTCACTTTTACGTTTAGATTGTTCAATTTCGTTGCTTCATCTAAATTGAAAGGCAAAGGTGAACCGTGTATTTCCGCTATAAGGAATTCCGTAAAGCTATCTGTCTCATCGATTTAAAATAGGCTACCCATTTCTTGTGTGCCAACAGCTTCTTGAAATCAACGTCCTCTTTTTTATTGTTCAGAAAAGATTTCAGGTTTTGCAGTTGGTCAAAACATTTGCTATCATCAACTTTAACGTTGTTTTGTGATAGGATACTTATAGCTTCGGACACTTGATTCCACTCAGGAACTTCTTTTAACGTCATCCGTCCGTATAAAATGTTTTGTGTCCTTGTATAATTTTTCAGTCCAAGATCGTAAATAGTTTACTGCAATAATGTGCATGTTTTTAATATTCTATTTGAATGCATCAGTCACTTCTTCAGAATTTTCATTGTTTTCTCTGAATTTTCACAGAATAGAAGCCACTTTCATTGGACAACAGTCTTGCTCAATCCTTGCATTTATGCTCTTCATTATCTTAGAACAATTTTCCAAAATCTCATTTACAGAAATATCCGACCTTTGATGTGATTTTGATAAATAGCCATGAAAGAATGAACAGCCCAAAAATAGCCTTCATTAAAGTCATTTTATAAAAACTCTCTAAGTTCTGGATGCATTATGCTCCCTTTTCAGAAAATATGACTTAAGGGTCTTATACAGTTGTAAAATCCTTTCTATCGCTGGGAAGAGACTCGACCAACGCGTCTTTGAATGAAAAAGTATTTGTTTGAAATAAACGTCCAATTCTCAGAAAATACTTTTGAGTTCCTCTGTAAATACGGCAAATGCAGCAAAATGATTGTGAATCTGCATGACAATACTTTCAAAACATAATGGCAGGGAATCAAGAGCACTACGGAAAGGACAGAGTTGTTGAAAATAGGTGCAACACATCCCACTCCAATAATATTCTGATTATTCGTTAGAGATTTTAATGAATAGAAAACATTATTTTGCCCTCCTCTGTCTTTGCCGCCAAAATGTGTAGCAGCATTATCAGCCGAAAATGCTATTAGTTTTTCCGAGAGGTTTTTGTCACGCAGAGCAGAGAATCGTAGACGTAATTAGATATCGTTACGGACGTCTCATTTGGTTGTGATTGAATATCTATATGGGAAACCTGAATTCCGTGATCTCTGATAGACAAAATACTGAATTAACAGCGGAAACAACTTTACCTCTTGCCAACTTGTCCTCAAACTCCGTGCAATTTTCGTGCACCCAGAGCATGCAAATATTGCACTGTATCCCATCTTCAGCTAATTGTGTCCTGTGATAATTATCACCACATCCTCTGCAGTTATCTTTTTCTCTATCTTCAGATTCACTTTCAGAGGTATCATTGAAAGCCATGGGAATTTCTACGAATTGCCTTTCGTACCTTAACAGTATTTTTATTCTTAGATCTATCAGTCTTAGTTTCCGTTTTTATTATTTTTTGTTTTTTTGACTTTGCTTCCCTTCTTTCTTTTTCATTTTCTTTCATTTTTCGTTTTTCAATATGCTCTTCAGATGTCAAACGGATGCAAACTTGTTTGGCTCGTTTCCGGGCCTCGCCTCGTTTAGTTTTGCTGCAGATACTTCGTTCAGTAATCTTGTTGGTGTTGGTTCACCTTCTGGAAGTATGAACTTGGGCCTGAATCAGAAACTGATTGGACCTGCGCTACATGTTCAACGTTTCTTTCAGTAGGTTGCTCAATGTTGCTAAAGGCGTACTCAGAATGGCTCTTGGATTTAGGGGGAAAACTCTTGTGGCCCTGAATCCTGATGTTACATTTCCACTTGTCGCATGTTTAATAAGAAGCCAAATTGTTGTCTTGTTAGACGGCGTCCATGGTGCTGTTTCATCCATAACCTGCAGGATTCATAGAAGAAAGTTTTAAGGGACTTGAAAACAGCAACATCCAGCGGCTGCAGATAGTGGGATGTGTGTGATGGCATCGACGTTAAGATGATGTCATTATCATTAGAAAACTCTAGCATTTTAACTGAATTCCAGTGTGTAGAATGACCGTTCAGCAAAAGAAGCACTTTGCCATCTGGTTTTCGAGGCAAGAAATGCGACTTCATCCATTCTAGAAATATGTCAGAGGTTATATAGGCGGATTTTGTGACATATAAACCACTGAACCTGGAGGCAGTCCATCTTCAAATTCAGGTTTCTTCCTTTGCCCTTTTATAATGCATACAGGAGGCATAAAAATACCTTCAGCATTGCAGCAACCAATTACTGCGATCGTTTCTCCTTTTTCTGTAGACGTTGACATAGCTAAGCTACAGCTTTGGAACCTTTTTCAGCAAAAACATGACCTGGTCGATTATTTAATTGCAACCCAGACTCGTCCATGTTGTAAATATGGCCAGGTTTATTTATTATGTCATTATCACTGAGAACTCTCTCGAGCATTTCAAAATAAGCGGTTACTTCTGCTCTATTCAACCCTTGACTTCTAGCATATGACACCCCTTCTGATTTCCTTAATGAAATATCCTTTTACTTTTCAAAAACATTTGCACCCAATCATAGCACGCTTTCAGTGTTTCATTTTTTTTTTCAAAATTTTGGTGCAAGGTGTTCCCTCCTGAGGGGATGCTTTGCGCTATTCGATATAACTAAGCTTTATTCGTACACTAGCGGATCCTTGCGGTTTTACCCGCGTGGTACCCGTTCCCGTGGGAATATCGGGATAAAATACAGCCTATGTCACTCGGGAAGAATATAGCTTTCTAATGCTGAAAGAATTTTCTAAATCGGTTCAGTAGTTTCGGAGCCTATTCGATGCAAACAAACAAACAAACCAACAAACAAACAATAAAATTTTTCCTCTTTATAATATTAGTATAGATAACAATACTGATGCAAAGATGTCCGTTAAATTTTTTGATGCAAATCTTTACTCAAAACCGTCGAGTTTTTTGACACTAAAAATACTTCTACCAAAATGAGTTTTGGAGGCTTAATACTCCCTTGAACATTTTCCCACTCATAGTTTATGTCTTTCGACTGTAGCCATTTCCAATCTTCAGAGATTTAGCCATTGCGTTGACTGTAGCCCCCTGTTTCATTAAAGTCTATAAAGGGTATAATTTTTCATCATATCTGACCACTTACACATGAATCTTTTTCCCGCCTCACAACTTTTATAAAAGCGATAATCGGCAATAATCAATAATCGGATTTTGTAGCCGACTAGTCGGCTAGTCGGCCATGAATCTGTTCTTTACGTTAGTTTGGTTTTTTTCCTGTGTTTTAAATAATGAGTCACACCAACACATCAAAATATGACTATAAAAATTGCTGCAACTGCATTTAATGCGCGTACTCGTGCAAGTAATAACATCGAAATCTGTCCAGGATTTCCAAAGTTACATTGTGGCAAAGTTTCACCAGCTTTTGTAAATTTGCTTTCCTTGCGCGCTATTGCGATGACGTCATGTCGCACTGACATCTCCCATTGCGGCTGTTGCGGGTGATTTCCGTCCAACTGTACCTACATAGAGTCCGTCCGTGCGCAATCTTCGCTCGTTTTTGGCGCTTGTACAGTACATTTTCTTCGTTCTAAGGTTATGGTAAATGATTAGTATATGAATATATATAATTATAAATAAATATATATATATATATATATAAATATATACTATAGATATGTGGGGACATTAAATGGCTGATGATGATGATGATGATGATGATAGATATATTCATTTAGTTTGTATTTTAATCAAAAAAGTCTCAACCTTGAACATTTTTAAGTCCTTGGTAAGATTTATTTCTGCTAATGATTTCTTTCTGTTCTGAATCTGATGGTGTTGACTTATCTTGAGCCTTTTTAATAATTTGTCTCATAACATTTTTATTGGGTATCAAACAAGCGCTGGTTGGTATATCTTCTAAGCAACGATTCATAATTTGACACAATTTTTCTTGAGTTGATTCTGCTTCCCCTTTTAAATTCATTCGAAACTTTAGCATATCAGTCGTTCCTGAAAAAAAAACAATATTCATTGTTTAAGGTCACAGGTCAAATAAGTCTCCATTTCTGGATCACAGATATTTCCCTACAGCTGGCTAGAATACTTGTATACTAGTAACTTATACTATATAGCTTTCCGCCCGCGGCTTCGCCCGCGTGGACTACACGACGTTATCCCGAGGAAATGTAATATTTTTCCGGGATAAAAAATAGCCTATGTTACTCCTTATTACATCAGCTACCTGCCAGTGAAAGTCCCGTCAAAATCGGTCCAGCCGTTTCAGAGATTAGCCGGAACAAACAGACAGACAGACAGACAAAAATTGTAAAACATGTTATTTTGCAATATGTACCGTATATATGATCATATGCATGTAGTAAAAAGCGGTTATTTTAGTGTTACAAACAGACACTCCAATTTTATTTATTTGTATAGATAAACGTATCTATAAGATCAACATATCAAAACCAACAAATTATAGCGGTTATAAACGCTTACCAGGTTGAGGAACATGATTATGGGTCGTCATTGGTCAATCAATATGTGATTTCCGGTATTAGAACAAACCACAATGGTTGCAGTACTTCGGCTATGAAAATCTGAGTTTTTATTTACACAGTACAAGTAATAACTTCCTTTTATCTCTGAGACATTGTTCTACACCATCTTAAACCCATATATCTATAACCAAACGATCCCTGTCTTTATCAGTTTTAAATAATTTAATTTCACTAATCTTGAAGGCTAGTAACACATATTTGGAAAATAAGCTGTTCTTATTGCAACGGAATAGAAATGGGCCGACTAGTTATCGACAAATATAACTCTACAACTTAGTTTTTTATACGTTGCCATCTCCATACTCTCTACGCTTGTCTTATTCTACAGTATGTTAAAGATTCATAATTTTCAGAGTCATATCTACGGCACCCTGTCATGTTTATCAACCGTCGTTAAAACGGACACAGAACCAAATACTATATATTTTAATGAATCCAATATTAATGTAAAACAAGAAGGTTTTATTAAACAATGTTCTGAAGACGACAGTACTGATGCTCCATTGAATTGCGAAGATGGCGATAATAAAGATTCACCCGATGATTCATTCGTGAAGGTTGAAATATTAGAAGTAAAGGAAAAGGGGAAAAAGAGGCCAATGAATAATAAATGGAGTAAAAAACGAACTATGCAGAATAAAAAACCGAAGTTTAAAATACTGAAAGCAAAAGAAGTTAACGTTAATATTGTGGTAAAGAAAAGACTAGAATCTGAATCTAATGACAAATTGGAATGTGTAAATTGTAACTTGAAATTTACCAGTAATGATCTTTTGATGGGACATTTCAAAAATATTCACGTAAAGGTAGGTAAGTTATACGTTTAATTTCTTATTTTCAGTTCTTAATATTATTGGTCACTCATATTGACAATATAGTCCGTTCGGTTAGATAGTGTCGGTACACCCGCACGGCATTGTGGCAGAGCGACACTATCTAAGCGAATGGACTTTACATATTGTTTCCTCTAATGCTGGCCATACACCACCCTGCCTATCGTCCAATCGGCATGATGGCAGGCTTGATCCAATCTATAGTTCGTCAATTTTACACCATAATTTGATAACTGTCGTGCCAATCCACGCCCAACAAGGGTCAGTTCTTCTTTATTCAATCTGTAGGTCTAGCACAACTTAGCGCGACTCTTTGTCGCGCTCCTTTCAACCAATCAGCACGTCGCCTTAAGTCGCGCACGCTATCTACGAGCGATCCGATTGGTTGAAAATGCCCGCGACTCTTTCTCATTCGAGTCGCGCTCAAGTTGTGCTAGCCCTACTGCAGCGTCATGCCGATTGGACGATAGGCAGGATGGTGTATGGCCAGCATAATACGATGACGTACTTTTAATAGTCACAAGTTATTAACATATTATAATTCTACATAGTTTTCAGTTTTCTCAATTGTTTTATTTTTTTATTTTTTTATCCTTGAATAAAAAGTGATTGTTTATTACAAATTCACATAGTTTTGCATAACAGCAGGGCATTGCCGTAAGATCCCTGTTACATTTTTGTACATTTTAAAGAATATTGGAAAATTAATATAATTTTTCGAATTATACCTATTTAGTTTTGAGTGTTAACTGCATACACATTTTGCATTTTTTACAATAGTGATAGTTTGAAGAAATAACGAGTAAACGTTCTGCAAGACTCCAAGTGAGCTTGTTGGTATGAAAATAAAGCAAGTGCCCGTTTTTACAGCAAACGAGTGTAATCAAAACTCTTAAAAAAAAAATATTCACCCAGGACCAATATTTAAATGACGAACTTTTCTATTTGTTATGTGTCTAGGTTGTAAGTGTCCGTTGGTTCTGATAGCCTAGAGGCAATGTAGATATTGAAATACTTAATTCGGCACTTAAAAGGTTTTTATGTCGTCTGATATTTACGTTTTTTTTATAGGAATTGGTATGCAGTATATGCTTCTCAATATTCACTGACATTGCGCACCTCGTAGCCCATTTGGAGGCTCATGCTGAAATATACGAGTGCGATTTGTGCGATTTTGTATGTAACTCCGAAGAGCAAGGCCAGAAGCATTTGGTTAAAGTCCACACTAATATCTTTCAATGTGTTCACTGTGAGTTGATTTTCGCGTGAGTATGACGTGTATACTCGGTTTTTTTACATATCAGGTCTTTGAGTAGTATCATTATCATCAGCCATTTTAATGTCATCTCCCCACTGGCTGCTGAGGCACTGGTCTTCTTTATGTATGGATAAGGAGAATTGGCCATCATGCCATGACCCACTACGCAAGCCGGATTGAATTACCGTCTGCAAGTGCAACCAGGACCAATGTTTTAATGTGCCTTCCGAAGCTCGGAGGAGCTGGAGATGATAAATTTTGGTCACCCATCCGACCACCATTGTAAAAGTTACTTAAGGCTAGCCACTACGCCACGAGATCTTCGTTATCATCATGATCAGCATTTTCTTGTCCCACTCCTGGGGTACAGGTCAAAAAATCAATAGAGAATAGAATAGTATGGAGCTTGAATGATCCCCTTAATTTTCAGTTCTCGCAGGGAATTCTTCAAGCACTACAAAGAGTGGCACGAGAAATTTATTTGCGATTATTGCGGCGTTACATTCAAGATGAGATACTGTATTAAAGATCACATAAGGTACCTATTCCGCTTCTTAAAGGTATTATTCACATAAGCCATCATCATATAAGGGAACCGTTTGACCTTGTATAGTCATGTTAGGAAAAGTAGTGCGTTCTATTCCACATTTATGTTTGGGCAATAACAAAAAATAAAGAAAAACACAGCACCTTAAATTCTGAAAACTCCAAATGTGTGTTGCACACACTATTTAAGAATTTTTAGGTTTTGTATTTCAGTATTATTGTAGGTTAGGTTAAGTTAAATTGACTTTCAACTAAAAACAAAACCCTTTCGTTTTTAGGAAGCAACATTCTCGTTTCGAGTGCAAACCGTGCAACAAGCGGTTTGCCCGTTACAACGGTCTCTGGCTGCATAACAAGGTCAGACATAGCCCTGTTTCTCAAACCGCGTATTGCGTGGAATGCGACAAGAATTACCCCGATGTCTATAGATACAAGTGGCACTTGGCTAACAGCGTCAAGCATAAGCCGAAGAAGAAAGTCAGGTTAGTTCTCTTTTAACTTTCAATAGTCTTTGCTGATAACAGCAAAGCCTCTATACAGTTTACCTTCCCTTTCGAGTGTAAGCCAGGCAGAAAGCGTTTTGCCCGTTATAATGGTCTCTGGCTTCACACACACAACAAGTTCAGACATAGCCCTGTCTCTCAAACCGTGTATTGCGTGGAGTGCGATAAAAAATATTATGCCTATACAAGTGTTTTGTTTATTTTTCTTAAACAGCTTTTCAAGTTTCAACCCTTCTACTCCCAAACTCAAAAGCCGCAACTTCGTTATACCAGAAACCCCACTCTTACTTTTAATCTAAACTTT
Organism: Crambus lathoniellus; assembly: GCA_949710035.1. Classification (NCBI taxonomy): domain Eukaryota; kingdom Metazoa; phylum Arthropoda; class Insecta; order Lepidoptera; family Crambidae; genus Crambus; species Crambus lathoniellus. The sequence continues at coordinate 10,161,806 of OX453321.1, forward strand.
GTTAGCTCCTCCGCTTTTACTGGATTCTGTCATGCCCGAAGAGTGAGAGGGACGGGCATAACGAAGTTTAGTTTTTCGTTGAATTAGAGTAGGCCTGCAGTCCCTCTCACTCCCCAGTCATGGCAGCATCGAGTTAAAGGGACGGGGCTAACGAAGTTTCGGATTTGGCATTTCAGAGTACTGCTCCAGGTTCAGAAAATATCCAGCGGGTGCAAAACGTCCAGGACACTGGACTGGACTGGACATTCATTTCGTCATTCAGTCACATTCATTCATGCGTAACATGCTCCTTCCTTTTTATTATGTTCTGTGTGCTTAATTGAGTATATATCCATCCATCCATACAAACTAACTTTCGCATTTAAGTATAATATTAGTAAAATTACTACAACATGGTATCTTTTATTTTAGAATACCATGCCCAGACTGTGACAAATTCTTCTCCAAGAACATTTACATGAAAGATCATTATAATTTAGTACATTTGAAACAATACAAATATAGATGTGAAGACTGTGATAAGGTAAGACATTACTAATTAAATAAAGGTCAGTATAAACTAGAGCATTAACAGAACATCGAGCATTCGAATAGAATGAATGGTGCAACCTGATTTTTAAAATCTACGAGCGTTTTGATCTAACATTTCATTGAGCCACGACCATGCTGTTAAGATAGACATGGACATTTCAACAAAGAGAAAACGAAATGCCACCTATTTCCTGTAATTTTCATATATTTTATATACCACCGCTAGGCGTCACTTGTTTCTTCTGCTAGCTTTGTGGCTATCGCGCGTTGCTCGTGTGTGGCGATGGTAAATGCTCCATCGCCGTGAGCATTTCATTGAGCACAGCATCGAGCGCTAGAATGGTACATTACATAGAAATACTCAAAAAAAATTCTCTAGCTAGTTTATATAAACTCTCTTGAGGTTAAGTGAATCGCATTAAGTCCATTCCAGGCCGATGTTCTATAAAAGTTTGTAGAATTTAGCTCCTGTATAGGGATGAGAGCGCTGTTGTCTGAGATACAGGATTCTTTGTAATCCCACTTCTGACACAGACGATTATTATGTTTGTTAACATAGCTGTAATTTGATTTGTTTTTGTGTATGTATATGTTATTTCTTTATTTTAAAATCAAACATATTATTATTATGTATTGAAATGGAGTAAACAAATTGTAACATATTTCAGAACTTCATCAGAAACGCAGATTTAGTGAAACATAAGAAGCGGGTACACGAAGGCATATTACCACCGAAAAACAAGATCTGCTACATGTGTGGAAGGGGCTTTACTGTGAGTGATATACTAGCTGACTGTTGACTGTATGCGACTTCGTTTGCTCTTAAATTTCTATATCAATCTCTCCAGTTCATTGTTTTAAAGGTTAACATTTATTTATTTTCCATAAATGTTGAATACTAAAAGTAGCATTTCATTATTTGTTTGCAAGATCTAGTCTTTCTCGAAATTATATTTTAGTTAGAACTTTCGTCTAATATACAAGGGATTTTATTAGAAACGTTTTTTTTACCACAACGTGTTAGCACTTGGCCTTTATCACTCACACCTGATGTTAAGAGATGATATCCTCCATTATTGAGGAACTGGCTATCTTAATAATAATAAAGTATATTACGTCGTAGGACCTTATTACCCCTTATTCGTCTTAGGACAGATTCTGGTTTGGACAGATTCTGGTTACGACAGATTCTTGTTACGGCAGATTCTTGTTACGGCAGAAGTAACATTGCCAACAAAAGTAAAAACCACACAATTTATTATTCGTCTTAGGACAGATTCTGGTTTGGACAGATTCTGGTTACGACAGATAACAATAAAAAAAAATATATTAGTAAAGAAAATAGAAAAATAAAAAATAATAAAAAAAAAATATATACTTAAAGCAAAAAAAAAAATATAAAAAAATACATACTTAACAATATTTTTTTATGCGTGACATTACCAATTCTGCCGTAACAAGAATCTGTCGTAACCAGAATCTGTCCTAAAGAACTTCTAAAAATATTTTTTATGCGCGGCAGTACTAATTCTGCCGTAACAAGAATCTGCCGTAACAAGAATCTGTCGTAACCAGAATCTGTCCAAACCAGAATCTGTCCTAAGACGAATAAGGGCTTATTACGACGTAATATATGCCCGCGGTTTTACCCGCGTGGTTCCCGTTCCCGTGGGAATATCGGGATAAAAAGTATCCTATGTGTTATTGCAGCCCATAATCTATCTCTGTTGCAAACTTCATCCAGATCCGTTCAGTAGTTTTTGCGTGGAAGAGTAACAAACTTCTATACATCCATACTCACAAACTTTCGCATATAATATATAACATAAATACATCAATACACAGATACAGTTCGCCGAAATCACTCTTAGTCGACGGTTGGTTCCACGAATAAATCCATCGCCGATAGAACTATTCGCCGAAAACACCGTTCATTGATGATAGTTTTAGCAACAACATCTTTTACCGATGGAACGAACGGGTCGCCGAAATACGTACATATGTAAATTTCTAATAAATTAAACACTATGGTTTTTACAAGTATTTATTTATGAATCTCAAAGTAACAGAGATTGAAACGGTACAAATAAAAAAAAACTATTTCGCTTCTAGTTATGATATAAACTTTGCTCTGAAGAACTTTAATAAAATTAGAGTATGACTATTTCTTAGCTGGTAATTTTTAGATTACTGAAGATATATTATGTTCCATTTTTTCGATTAAGAAGTGTGCTCCAGCGTTCGTGGCACGATTCTTAAGCATTCTGTGTTCTTGGAATGGAATATGTTCGATTAAAACAGACCACATAGATGTTGGAAACATAGGGGGTTTCCTTTTTATAGAAAACTAGTTTTCCGCCCGCGGCTTCGCCCGCGTGGACTACACGACGTTATCCCGCAGGAATGTGACATTTTTCCGGGATAAAAAGTAGCCTATGTTCCTCTCCAGGCTACAAAGTATCTGTGTTCCAAATTTCAGCCAAATCCGTTCAGCCGTTTTGGCGTGATTGAGTAACAAACATTCAAACATCCAAACTTTCACATTTATAATATTAGTAGGATTTACTACAATACAAACAGATGTTTGTGTTTCAAGTGATCCATCTACGTAATATTTGCTGAACCAATTTGCTATACTTACAGCTTCTGATGGCAATACTTTGTTTCTGGCAAATTTTAAAGCTTCTGTTATCTGATTTGGTTCAAGATATGCTAAAGCGAATAAATGCCTCATTTTGAATGCAAAAGTAAAATCATCACTGTATCCTCAAGACCCTCAGACTGAATATGACGCCAAATATTCTGGGCTAGATGGAATAGACACAGCTTGTGAGCACATTTTGGAAACTGCTGTTTGACGGCATTGATTGCCGCTACTTCAAAATGTTAAAATATTTTCCGGTGAGAAATTGATTTTGAATTTACTGATCTCGTATCTTTTTAAGATTTTTAAGAAAATGAAATAACAGCTTTCAGTTTTGTGCGAGAGTAATGCAAATACTAATGGAAGAAATTAGTTAGTACCTCCTTCCGTTCCCACCAAAGCGTGTAAGTAAAGAATAAAGACAATATGGTGCCGGGCAGATTGAAAATGTTCTATCCATGATCCATGCACTATCACATGCACCGCATGAAGAAGTAACTTAAAATTTGCTTCTGTGCAAAATACTACAACACTTTCTTCATTGTGTATATAGTGTCCAAATAAAAAAGGATTTCCATCATTTTTAGTTTAGTAAGAAAATCAGGTAGTTACTTTGATTAAAATCTAAAATCGTTTGTGGAATTTTCGGAAAACATTTATTTCTGGCCCGTTTAACGATCATTGCACAAGCCGTTTAACTAGGCAATGAAGGAGCACTTACACTTGGAACATTTTTTAAGCAGCGGTTCCTTATTTGAGACGGAGAGTCCATAGAATTTACGCTTACGTCCTTCAATTTCGATTTGCAGTTCACCTCGAGAAGCTTTTCGGGTTCTGGCAGATGTACATGATCGTGATTCTGACTGACAATTGTGTGACCATGAGGGTGCAATAAAGTTATTACACTTACACCACAACCACTGGAACTGTTTCTTGTACACCTCCAATAATATTTGTCATTATTTTTTTATTTAGGTGGTAAGAAAATCCATCCACTATTATTAGCACATGTGCGCCTCGCTTGGATCTTACAAAATTACACGCACTCATTCTCCTCAATAACGCTTATATGGTTTTATGGCGTAAGCAAAGAGTTTATTCCAAGGTTATATTTATATGCACGAAATCTTTAGTTTGGCTGACATATGTCAAATATACACCGCAAAATTACTAATAAGGTCTTTATAGATATTATTGGTGACCAGTACCTAAAGTATTGTTTGCATCCTTGTAGCATATCCTAAAAAGGTAATCAATCACTGTATGTTATGATAAGAAATACACCAGGAGTCTGATGTGAAATTATTTGTGTTTCAAGTATTTCGGCCATCCGTTCCATCGGTAAAAGGTGTTGTAGCTGAAGCGACCATCGATGAACGGTGTTTCGGCGAATAGTTCTATCGGCGATGGATTCATTCGTGGAACCAACCGTCAACTAAGAGTGATTTCGGCGAACCGTACCATCGGCGAAGGGTGATTCGCTATACCGTTCTGAGTTCATAATATTAGTAGGAAGTAGGACATAGCATGTGGTGTGGCAACGTTACGTTGTCGATGCCGACCGTACGACGAACGATTGCAGACCGTATGAAATGCGATGGTCCATGCGTAGGACTAAGGTCCGGTTGCTCGTACATTTAACTTTTGTTAAAATTGACAAAAGGTAAAATTTAACTGATGTCAATTTTGACATCGGTAAAAGAAAAATACGTTGGTTATCTTAGGGTTAATAGTGTTGTCTGTACTATTTTTTTAACCTTCCCTTAATTACTAATGTCAAAATTTAAACCACCCCCACCCTGTCGGTTATTTTGACCGCCGTTAAATCTGTAATTTGACTGCTCGTTAAAGTAACCGCTGCTTCAACAACGCTTTTTAAATTTGACCGCCGGTTAATTTTACTTTAACCATAATTTAACCCTATAGTTAACGTAACCAAGCTTCGAGCAACCGGACCTAAGTCTAAATTGAAAGGTGTGAAAATTTATCAGACAGAGTTACTTTCGCATAATTTTAGTATAAATTTATTTGTTTTAATAATTATGTAACTGACAGAGTTACTTTCGCATAATTTTATTATAAATTTATTTGTTTTAATAATTATGTAACTTTATAAATGTGGTAAGTAATATTATTATTTCATTAAGGCTGCATTCGACCAAATTTTTATTCCAAGAATAACGCTTACTTTCGGATAGTAATGTCAAAACCCCATACTAGTTTGATAGTAGTATCCGACAGTAAGCGATATTCTCGGAATAAAAGTTTGGTCGAATGCATCCTTAAAGGTTCTATTTAATTTATTTATTGTCCGTAGACGAACAAGATTCTGACGAACCACCTACGGACGCACACCGGCGAGCGTCCGTTCGCGTGCGGTTCTTGCCCCGCTCGGTTCGCGCAGCGAACTGCGCTCGCGGGGCACGCGCGAGCGTTACACCACAACGAGAGGAACGAAACATAACAACAAGAAAGAACACTGCTGTCTGATAGCTTCGTTATTGACACCGACTGGGGCCCTACCGGCGAACTTTCCGATAATCGGAACAATCAACTTCAAACATAAATTACTAAGTACTTACCTAATTTCTTGTAATGTAATTGTACTATTTGCCGAAGTTATTTGGAAGATATCGATGTTCCTGGGACATCATAAATCGTTGTTTGCCATTTTGGCCTGATTGGGGCTCGATTTATCTGTTTAAATTTGAACGATTATCGGAGCGTTCGCCGGTATGGCCTCTGAGCCGAAGATAACAAATCTATTGATGGATAAGAGTGGAACAGAAAGTCAACATGGATGGGTTAGAGTGGAACAAGAGGAGAAACAGATCCATTGATGGATTTATCTAGTGGATTAGATTAGAATGGGGGATATGATCAACCTCCACCCGTGACAATAATGTATGTGATGAAAGTTTGTTTGTTCCGTGTTAGTTTATATTTATGTCTTTAAATTAAGAATTGTTTAATAAAAAACTTAAAACATATCAAATTTGCTTCTTCTATTGTTTTGCGCTGAAATCTAAACTTGATCGTGTATACTGACTTTCTTTAAATATAAACATATAAATTTGTTTGTTTCATTTATATACTTTTGTCATATAGATATAATAAATAATAAATAATATCACGTGAAGAGTACTGCGCTCAATATTACATAATATTAGAAATAATTATTGAAGTAAAGTAATATGTGTAAATATCGAAATATAAAACAACTCTAACGTAACGAATAAAAAATCGCACGGTTTATCAAAATTGATTTACATCACTTTGATCTTTTTGAAAGTAGTGCGACTACTAGGAAAAAAAATCTTCGTAGTCACACCACACTAGTGTGGGAAAACGGTATGACAACGAATCCGTCAGGGGTTTATTGAACGACATAGCATCTCGCTCCGGCTAGATAAGGGTGCAGTGTACCTCTAATAGCGATAGACATGGTGATTTAATAGGCAGGGTAAGGGTAGGCGCAGACAGAACGGAGAAATCCTCGCGGAAATTTTTAAGGTCTTTGAAAAATGAACCATGTCACCATTGCCTAAAATACAAAATTGTATGAATATCAACAGAGAAGTCGACGTTGTCTCGCGCGCATATTATTCATACAATTTTGTATTTAAGGATATGGTGACATGGTTCTTTTCAATGACCAAAAATTTCCGCGAGTATTTTTCCGTTTTGTCTGCGCCGACCGTAATACTTACACATAAACCTTCCTCTTGAATCGCTACGTTTATCGCTGAAAACCTTATAAAAATCCATTGCGTAGTTTGTGTACAGACAGCGTAAAGCGACTTTGTTTCATGCTATGTTGAGATGTTGTTTCCGTCTGCAGAGGGAGTTTCGGATTAGCGTTTCAGAGTACGGTCCCTGGGTCCCTGGGTCCGTACTCTGAAACGCTAATCCGAAACTTCGGTTAGCCCCGCCCCTTTCACTCGATTCTGTCCCGACTAGAGAGTGAGAGGGACGGGTATACCGAAGTTTCGGGTTTTGCGTTTCAGAGTAGGCCCTCTGGTTCGGCGTGTTTTACGTTCTCACTGCGTTGTTTGTTCCGATGAATTAAGGGTTTTGTTCCGTTGTTTTTCTGCAAAAGAAAAAGTGAAACTAAGCATAACTTAATATGACTGTTTTAAAATGAATCAAGTTTAGTAAGTTACACATTTTATATTAACTTTAAATAAAAATGGAGCTATTGCGTTTTTAGAAGTTGTACAGGTTCAGCGTTGTTTGTTCAAAGGAATTGAGGTCTTGTTCCGTCTTTATTCTGAAAAAAAAATATCTAATATATTATTATATAATATATATATATATAAGTAGTTAAAAAAACAAATTTTAAATTTTTTTTTTTAAATGTTTACTGCGTTGTTTATTTCATTTTTTAGCAAAAAAATACTGAGTACATAACTCAAAGTAAATTATATATTGTCCAATTTAAAAAAAAACAAAAATTCTTTATATTTCAACAAGTTTAAAATTGAGACACTGGGCCATTTGTATGAAACAAACATGCTTCCTTGAGTCTCATAGATGGTAAACTATTTGCATCACTGCAATGATTTTTACGTCAATGGAGAGGCCAAAGTATTGTAGTGCATTTTGCTGCGTTTTTTTCCAAAGTTATGGGGTTTTCGTCTGCTGGGTTTTTTGCAATAAATATTGAGGAACTAAAATAGAAAAATATATTGTTAACCCTAAAAGTGAATCAAATTAAGTAAGTTATGCTAGGTACGTCATTGGTTGTATGAAATTCCAACTAAAAGGTAATAAAAAAAAATATTAACGACAACAAAATGCCGTGATCATATTTTTGAATTTTAAAATACTGAGGAACTTTAATTGAATTATATATTATCTGCTTTAAAAAAAACAACAATTCTTTATAGTTCAACAAGTTTAAAATCAAGACACTGGGCCATTTGTTTGAAACAAACATGCTTCCTTCATAGTCTCATAGATGGTTAACTATTTGCATCACTGCAATGATTTTTACGTCAATGGAGAGGCCAAAGAGTATTGTAGTGCATTTTGCTGCGTTGTTTTTTTCAAAATGATGGGGTTTTCGTCTGCTGGGTTTTTTTGCAATAAAAATTGAGGAACTAAAATAGAAAAATATATTGTTATCAAATAAGGTAAGTTATGCTGCGTCATTGGTTGTATGAAATTCCAACTAAAAGTTAATAAAAAAAAGAATTAAGTAACGAAAACAAAATGCCGTGATCATATTTTTGAAGGTTAAAATACTGAGGAACTTTAATTGAATTATATATTATCTGCTTTAAAAAAACAACATTTCTTTATAGTTCAACAAGTTTAAAATCGAGACACTGGGCCATTTGTTTGAAACAAACATGCTTTCTTGAGAGTCTCATAGATGGTAAACTATTTGCATCACTGCAATGATTTTTACGTCAATGGAGAGGCCAAAGTATTGTAGTGCATTTTGCTGCGTTTTTTTTCCAAAGTTATGGGGTTTTCGTCTGCTGGGTTTTTTGCAATAAATATTGAAGAACTAAAATAGAAAAATATTATTATATTGTTAACCCTAAAAGTGAATCAAATTAAGTAAGTTATGCTGCGTCATTGGTTGTATGAAATTCCAACTAAAAGTTAATAAAAAAAGAATTAACGACAACAAAATGCCGTGATCATATTTTTGAAAGTTAAAATACTGAGGAACTTTAATTGAATTATATATTATCTGCTTTAAAAAAAACAACATTTCTTTATAGTTCAACAAGTTTAAAATCGAGACACTGGGCCATTTGTTTGAAACAAACATGCTTTCTTGAGAGTCTCATAGATGGTAAACTATTTGCATCACTGCAATGATTTTTACGTCAATGGAGAGGCCAAAGTATTGTAGTGCATTTTGCTGCGTTTTTTTTTCAAAGTTATGTGGTTTTCGTCTGCTGCGTTTTTTATATTGAGGAACTAAAATAGAAAAATATATTGTTATCAAATTAAGTAAGTTATGCTGCGTCATTTGTTGTATGAAATTCCAACTTTTAATCTTATAAAAAAAGGAAATAACGAAAACAAAATGCTGTGATCATATTTTTGAAGGTTAGGTTCTGCGTTGCGTTGTTTGTTCCGAAAAATAGAGGTATCGAACCAAATACCTGCAAAAAGAATGTGATATTAAATAAACCAGAACAATATAATGTTATTTATTTTTAAATTGCAACTTCACTCCCCTTAAAAATGAATGAAGTTTAATAAGTCACTTATTTATTTCACATCGTTGTTTACTACGTGTTAGTAAAAAAAACTCACTCGAAGCATACTGCATTATCCGTTCCGATTATTTGAGGTTTTGTTTCGTTGTTTCTCTATAAAAAAATAAATTAAGTTAAGTCATTATTTTTCTGCGTTGTTTGGTGCGAGAACCTGTACTTCTGTAATTCTGATGCTTTCTTGCACTAAAACTCTGGTAACAAAAAAATAATCATAAAATTATTACAAAAATGGCGTTTTTAAAGTTGTACAGGTTTTACTGCGTTGCAAGAAAAATATTATGTAAACTTAAAACAAATTTCATAACTAAGTACATCTTTCTAAAGTGATGGAAGTTTAGTAAGTAAGGTGGGTGGACCATGGAAGGCCACTCTAACGAGTAAACGCCTTTTATTCGTTTGTTAACTGGATAAATGAAAAAAACAAATTATCAAATAATAGTTTGTTTTATTGTGTACCATATAAATCACTTTTTTTTAACCTAGCTTTAATCAGTATTCATTAAACTTAAGTTTTGTTAAGCTCTTCCAAATGGCCTTGCAAAGAACACGGCTCCAAACAAGGCCAATATTTATCATCAGTCGTTCAACTTAAAAATAGAGTTGTAACAATTAATACATATATTCGTTTTTACTAAAACTACATAATAAGCTCTTTCATTTAAGCAAAACATTAAATGCTCAATATATTTTTATCATTTATAAAAAACTCAACGAACATTACTTGAACACCATCTTATAACTAAGAATATATTAATGGAAATTATTTAAAAACAGTAGTAATGAGTATTATATTGACATCAAATAACTTGCCAACGCGTATTATAATGAAATTAAAAACTTTTTTTTTTTTACCGTAAACTGCTGCAACTTTGCACGAAATTTATGGTTTTTTGAAAATATCTCTTCAAGTATTTATTATCTGTGTCCATGTTTACATTAGCGGTCTAATTGGAGATCTATGCCATAAATCTTAAGGTTCATAACGCCGAAACTGCTGTTAAATTGATCACCAGAAACCGTCAAAGTTGTAGGCAAAATTGTGATGAAAAGCCTCAACTTTGCCTAGAAGATTATTAGCAAAAATACGAACCGCATTTAAAAACTGATCTTAATTATAGAGCCATAAAGAATGTGTTACCATAAAGATGTGCATGGGTTACCACATAGAACCATCAATTTAGTTTTCTGGCAAGCAGGCAAAGTTGGCCACAAGCAGGCACAGTTTGAGCAGTACCAGTAAATATTTTCATAGTAAGTTTTAAGCATGGTTAGGGTTGCTCCAAATAGAAAAACACAAAATGTAAAAGACTAAGTAGGTATATTCAATAAAAACAATTAAAGTTTTTTTGTACCATCATGTGGAATACTCTTTTAACCAAAACAAACGTTACAATAGGGTCAATCAAACAAATCTGACAGGAATAAACTAGTTTTCTTTATTTAAGTTTTAATAAGTCAAATTAAAATCGCAAAACAAAAGTAACAAATAATAGTATATTAATATACCTTATATGCCACTATGGACACCAACAAAAGATGTATCACTACATAGTATAAAACAAAGTCGCTTTCTCTTTCCCTATGTCCCTTTGTATGCTTAAATCTTTGAAACTACGCAACGGATTTTGATGCGTTTTTTTTTAATAGATAGAGTGATTCAAGAGGAAGGTTTATATGTACTTTTTATCCCGATATTCCCACGGGAACGGGAACCACGCGGGTGAAACCGCGGGCGGCCGCTAGTTTTATATAAAGTGTGCACACGGCACCAATTTTTGCACACGGCACTATTCTTAACATTTCTCTTTCTAACGAACTATTGCTATCTCTATCCAAACAAACCAAAAAATCTATATAATATAAATTATTTTTGCAAAAAGTGAAATAAAATGGTAAGTATAACAAAACCTACACGGACCAAGTAGGAGGTTTAATAAAAAAGACTGGTGTACGCAGTGACAAAAATCGCCGGGCATGTATGAAATGAAAAGATTGATGGATGTGAATGAAGCGAAAGAATTGTGCAAGGATCGTAGCAGTTGGCGATCCATAGTCTCTGCCTACCCCGTGGGAAATAGGCGTAAGTATATCTATGTAATAGATGTAAATATATCTTTTTTTTAATAACTTAACAAAACATACCTATATGTACTGCTAAAATCAAAACCCTCCAAACGCTTCACTGTAGTTGAGTAACTAGTGACAACCCTAGGACTAGGCAAACTTGAGTCACTAAGTGACCGAGAAGCCTTCACAACATTGCCTACCATCGTTCTAGTCGTAAATGATCACATTTACAAGAATAACCATTATAAACATGAGAAAGAGCACATTTGCTTACCCCGTAAACACTAAGAAAGCTGAAATTCTCGATTTTTCCAATGAAAAACAAAAAGTTTTGCACTGACTTAAAAAACGTGCACACTTCTTGTGACCGTTGAAAGGTGCCAGACAAAAAAGTGACGGTGTTGCCACAACGAATAATAATGAAATGGGTTGCCATTAAAACGAAGGTTTTTCTCCCATTATCAAAAGTAAAAAATAGATGGCGGTGGTGAAGTTATGTTAGTTTTAATAGATTAGGCAAAGTTGAAGCTAAGGGGCAAAATTGCAGCAGTTTACGGTACCTCAAATGGCCTTCTTATGGGTCCGTTCTTTGTAAGGCCAAAATGTTCCTAAGAAGGCCAAACTAAAAATTATCAATGACTTTATTATATTAATTATAATAAAATAATAGACACTACAGACTAAGTACTGTACTTATTACGAACTTATTATGGTACATAGTCAGTCTTGAAGTCAGGAATGTTTAAAATCAACGATTCTTAAGATTAAAAAACGAAAATAATTGTAACAAAATAAAAATTAACTTCGGAAACAAACTTAGAAACTAAAAAGGATAATAATTTTGGATATTTTAATCACAATCTGGGCATATAAATTTGAGATCTTTTGTAGTGAGACCCATACACTCCTCGTGATACCACTTTTGACATTCGGTACATTGTCTCATGTCTTCCATTCGATTCTCGCCACATGCGTGACAGTACCATTCCTTTTCTTCACCTTCTGCACTTTTCTTCATCTCTATTTTCGATCTTTTACTGTTTTCTTGTTGTACTGTTCTTTTTAGCCGTTTTACGGAATCATTTTTATTTTTGGTTTTCTTTTTTTGGTCTCGTTTAATTGTAGACTTTCCTTTTTTCTTACTCGTCGCTTGCTTCATCTCATTCTTTTTTTCTTCAGTCTTGAATAAATCTTTAACTATTCTTTGTCCCTTATAATTAATAGCTTTTTGCCGTGGACGTGAAGACTTTATTGTAGCGTAGTTTGGAGTAGGCAAAAAAGCATGAAACGATTTTTCTTTATCCTCTATTAGAATAATTAACGGCTCGTCATCATCCGAAGATCTAGTCTCATGACTCTTTAGTTGAGCTTTTGTTTTAATTGAGCTTTTGTTTTGTATTAATCGTTTTTTCGGAGTGATTTCTTTTTTCTGCTCTAGGTCATCATCAAATGACGAAGAAGAAGTGTATAAATCCGAGACTTGAAGTTTAGTCAAGTAGTTATCTTTGATAAATGATTCACTAAGATTCAAATCAAGATCAGATTCAGAGCTAGAACAGACGATATTTTCTTGTAGGCCGGACGTACTCGGAAGAGGATAATCGTACAGAGATGGTTGAGGGTCATGTTTCGTATCTGCGACGTTGAAACGATGTACTGAACTTAGCAGCATGGGGCGGCACTGATCATTGACCGTAATATCTACTTCTAAGTCTGAAGCATCAGTTGAAGAACTGTAAGAAACAAGAACGGGTTTTCTTGTTGCTGTTGCAGCTGAAAATTTTGGCGATGTCGATACTATCTTCTCTGTGGAAGTTGATGGAAAAATTGAAGAAACGTTAGAAACATGAGCTGACCTCCTTTCATCTATTAGAGACTGAGACGACAATTCTGACACTTTTTTAAATTCAGACACAGGGGGCGAGACTTGAACAGATATAAGTTGGTCGATCTGGTGTTGAAACGTTTCCGATAAAGGTCTTTCAGTTATAATTGAAGGAGCATAAGCATCTTCGGGTATTACATCAGGATCAAGGGGGTATAAACCAGTGGCTTTGAATCCATTCGTTATATTGGTTTGAGTCATACACTTTGGCCATGTTCGGGAGAAAATTTTGTTAAACGCAGCTTTGTTTAAAGTTCTCTCTTGAGAATTGCACAGGTAGTTCAAAACTTCTTCATCCCAGTGATGTTCAAAGGACCGATTCACTGATTTATCTAGAGGTTGGAGTTCGTGCGTGGTGTTCGAAGGTAAGCAGTATAGTACTATATTATTTTTATCTGCTTCTTCCAGAGACTCATATGATAAATGACACTTTGCGCCATCAAAGATAAGCAGACATTTACCGGGTACTTTATGTTGTGCTAAATGTTGTATGAACTCTACGAATAAGCTACTGGTCATGCTGCCTTTGGGTGCCATGCTTACCTTTGTTCGAGGTGGCAAATTTGATGCTAATTCTGATGTTTGCCTAATCCCCTTAAAAATAATCATAGGCGGTATAGCAATACCCACCGCATTTACGCACATCGCTATTGTAACGTTCTCGGCGTGTTCCGGAGCAACAAGATGTACTCTTGTATTCCCTTTTTCAGCCAAAACTATAGTTTGTTTGTGGACCGTAATGCGACACCCTTTTTCATCCATGTTATACAAGCGTTCTGGATGTGCAATAATGTCTAGCTCTTCATAGAGTTTCTTCACTTCTTCAAAATGGTTTTTCACAATGGGCTTATTCATTTTTTGAGCTCTAGCTGGATTCATTAGCTGGGGTTTTCTTTTTGATATTGATGGGTTTCGAGCCAAAAACATTTTGAGCCATTTGCGTCCAGCCATTCTTGTTGACATATTGAACGAGTGCTTGATTTTAAACCTCTCACAAAATAAAAAGGCTTGTTTCCTGATAAATTTAGGCGTAAGTGGTACACCCAGTTTTGCAAAACGTTTGATTCGCTGCGATAAATCGTCTTCTAATTGTTTTGTAAGAATAGTTGTCTTCCCAATTATTTTAGTACTGTTACCGCTTACTAAATGGTTTCTAAGGGTGCATCTTGGAATATTGAACTTCAACGCTGCAGCATTTGTATTAAGTTGATTATTTTGTATGGCACGTCTTAAACTGTCTTCATCCCATGTACTACCTCTTTTCCTGGGTTTTGACTCCGACATTCTTGAAATCTGAAATTATACGCATAAAATTTAATCATCTATTCAATTACCGGCTTATTGTTATAAAGTTTTTTTTGCTTAAAATATGATTATAGACAGACTATCTTATGACTATCTTATATATAACTTATCACATACTTAGTTTATCACATACTTTACCGTTTTTAACATGTAAATATTTTTTATATTCGTTGCTTTTCATGTAAATTAGTTTAGTTTATTTTCAGACATAACCTTTCCATAAAAGAAATTTAAATATATACTGATAATAAAATAATTTAAAAAAAATGTCTATTCAATATGAGTTAAAAAGTTTAATAACCCTTATAAATAAAAATATTATAAATATAAAACATTGTTTTAACTGTAACGGTACGTATTTATAACTAAAAAGTAACTGTTCATATGTTCATGGTTTGTACACGTTCTTTGTAAGGCCCATGTACCCTAGCAAGGCCAACTGTCAAATTTTTGATTGGCCTTATAAGGAACCATCGGCTTTCCTGGGATCACTACCAATATTTTAACTTAAATCGAGGCAAAACTATTTTTTTTCTTTAGTACCATAAACATATCCTTATACGACAATTCACAGTAAAAAAATATGAAATAATAATAGGTTATCTAACTAAAAACTTACGTTTTGCTGTGCGCGCGAATAACAATTGTAACGTCGACGACCGATGTCTACGAAGCGTGAGATCGCACTGCCACAATAGCGGCGCGAGCGACTCGCCGCCGCATCTGTGGCCTTGAGTTTGATGGATCTTAGTGTATAGCCCAAGGAATATGTGTTTACATGTCAATAACTACGACTTTTTGATAGTTGGCCTTCAAAGGAGCGTGGCCTTCCATGGTCCACCCACCTTACTATACTTATTTTATAGTCGTCGTTTACTGCGTGTTAGTGAAAGGGCTCACTCGAAGCTTATTGCGTTGTCTGTTTCGATTAAATTAGGTTTTAATTCGTTAATTCTCAACAAAAATATACTAAGTGAAAACTATGCACAACTTTCAAGTGAATGTGAAGTTTAATAAGTTACTTGTTTATTTTACATCGTTGTTTACAACGTGTTAGTAAAAAAAACTCACTCGAAGGATACTGCAATGTCCGTTTCGATTTTCTCTGAGGTTTGAATCCGTCGTTCTGTATTAAAAAAAGTAAATCAAGTTACTTATTTATTTTCTGCGTTGTTTGGTGAGTGAACCTGTACTTGCATTCTGATGCTTTATTTTGCACTAAAACTCTGGAAACAAAAACTAATCATACAGTTATACAAAAATGGCGTTTTTAAAGTTGTACAGATTTTACTGCGTTGTAAGAAAAATATTATGTTAACTTAAAACAAATTGCATAAACTACCTATTTATACATCTCAAAGAGAAGAATAATACATAAGGAAAAGAGAGCCATCTGGGGCGACTTTTTGAGACCATCGATTGAATAGTGATGCCGCCTAGAATCGATTCCGGTACTTAGCTCACACACACGCAAACATGCAAACGCCTCACGCACACAAATGCGTTCTCTTTCAAATTTTGTATTGGTTTTTAATGTAGAATATTTTCAAATCCATTGTTTTATAAAATAATTCATGAAGCACATGGAATTATTTTCAAAACAATGGAGTTGAAAATATTCTACGTTATTTCAAAGGAAAGGTAAATAAAAAAAAACAATATAGATTTGAATTTTCATTTATTTTTATAATGTTTATGTTTATTGTAATACAACAGCTTCATTTTTACTATAATCATCACCATCATATTATTTTATTTTGCCATTCAAAATTCGGTTGATTGATCGACACCAACTATAAATTCAGATGTTCATAGTCATAGTTTACAGAAGACACAATATAAAACACTAAAAACGTCTTTTCGCACAGTTCTTTTGAACAACACAGAGAAAGCGTCTTTTCGCGAATTTTAACCAACTTCAAAAAAGAAGGTTTTCAGTTTGATCACATACCTATTTACCAGAATACACGTAAATTGCCTGCACGATGCACTAAAAAGAGTGAAATAAAAATTATTTTTATAAAAAAATAAAACCGCCTTCAAAAAAATCACATTAAAAAGAAGTGAAGTGTTTTCATCAAAGATAATCATTTAATAAACTGATTGTAAGATTGATTAACAGTTTTCTTGTTTGAGATCGGTTTTTCCCTATTTGTAGTAGATGGATTGACTACTACCAACTCGATCTTGTTTTGTTTCGGTGATGACTTATTTCGGCAATACCAGAGAACTCGAAAGAGAAGGAATGCAATGATTATTCCTCCAACTAGACTGAGCACTGACTTGATATCAGAGAAGAAGCTGTATAATCCATCTAAGAAGCCTGAGTCTTCATAAGTTGTTTCAGGGGTCTTTGTGTCACTGTCGTCTGTTGGAATATCTGGCTTTACAGTGACGGGTGTTATGATTATACCCTCATCTAATGCCTTTTGGTACATTGACTCAGTCTCATCTAAATACTCCTGATGAGGGTAGTAGACAGAGTCAAATCCGAATCCGATTCCATTCATCCACATGCAAACTATATTCATCTTCTCCATCTCTATCTTGGGTTTAGAACATAAAGATGTGTCAAGTGAATACATTGCCTTGGTTGGTTTGGCAAATTTGATGGAGCAATTATATAAGGTTGGACAGGAGATGTAGAATTTAGTGACTCTTTCATACTGGACCTCTCTGTGGGAAATTCTCCCATTTATTATAATTAAATAATTAAAATTATAATTAAAATTGGTTTCATAATGAAAATTGTAATATAAATGATAGAGGGACTGGTAAGACTCACATAGGAGATACAACCCATTGGCCCCCTAGATCCGGTACTGCCTTAATAATGTTAGACAGGAATTCAAATTTTGACTCCTTGGAGAAGTTAGCGAAACAGTTCAACTCATTCTTATAATCTTTCAAGTAACAAATCAACTTTTCTAAGTCCTTATTCAAGATCCTGTCCAGGACTTTCTGACTTTTTATGTTTTTAACAATACTGGCCAGCAAATGCCCTTCAGGAGTGTCTGAAGTAAACCCGATGTTGTCCTCATCTTGGTACACTAAAGTCCCATGATTGCTTTTGTATATGTGTCCATGGGCTATTTTTAGATAGGCTCCTGACAGAGCGTCTGGTGATCCTCTTGAGTCGAGTGATGGTGAAGGGTGTGGGTTTGAGAGGGGGCCTCGTATATTGGTCAACATGAGATTCTTCTGGTCAACTGCAGCCATGAAATTTGCCATACTTTTTACTACTGAGTTCCATGCTCCTGATAAATGCTCCAGGGACTCTTTGTAGTCTTTGTATTGTGTAAGAGATATTTCCAACATGTGGGTCAACTCTGCAGAGGAAGAGGCTATGGAGCTGATTGCTGCATTGGCATTTTTGGCAATAGCCACGGAATATGACAAGAATGAAGTTTTAATAATAGTAATTAAAGCTTCTGGTGTCAGCTTAGTCCCATCTATCACCAGATCGCGAAGCTCAACGAAGTCAGCTCCACTAACTGCGACTAACAACTTGTACCTAGAGGACAGGTCTTTCTTTGGATCATTTGCTTTTGCTGATATTTCATCCATGGTTGTCAGTATTCTATCATCTAAGGGATCAGGTAGCTGTGTCAAGTAATTCTTTAATTTCCCCATAGGAAATGCACTGATGTGCCCTCAATTGAATCGTGAGATTCAACCGGCATATAAGAGGTCTGATAAGAGAAGGTGTCTCTCATAGAGTCCAACTCTTCATCAGATACTCCCAGATCCCTATGGGTCAATATTTGGTCCATGTCTGAGGTCATATTGACGCAAAAGGGTATGTGGGGATTATAGCTCACAGGGGTGTCTGCTGCTCTTTTTCTTCTGAATATATAGGACAGATACAATATAAATGACTCTAAGAACTTTAAAAGGAATCTTTGCATTGTTTTGGTTGGTTTTTTATAATCTAATCTATAAATTTTCACTAAATTTGACTTCGATATCAAAAATCGGGCCAGCATATAATAAACGATTTCCAAGGCTTGGAACTCTAATAAGAGGGGTTATACTCTTAAAGCAAGACACTACACAGGAACTATTATAAAGGGCTAAGTTTGTTTTCAAATAATCCACAAACTCTTCATCCGCTCCGTTCAGATTTGGATAGCAGCATCCCTGCTCCATATGGTATGGAGGATTGAAGTGTGGGAGGAGGGATATTGGGTTAAATATCCAAGGGCTCATTGGGCACGAACTTCTGTTGCATTGTCGGATAGAATGATTAGGAGAATCCGTATTATGAGTTTGTAATCTCCTATCTTCTTGTATAAAGTCTGCTACTATGTTTGAAGATGTTGTTTGACGGAATTTGCCGTGATGTGGCTGCCATTTTTTGGTTAGAGAGGTTATGATGGACACATAGTCGGGATCTTCCTGCGGATCACAACTAGAGTTCGCGAATTTTTTAAGTATTGTCACATGAATATGAAACCAAACCTGGCTATGCTTGTATTTTTCTACAAAAACTGACATTCCTTCTTCCTGAGAACAGGGATTCATGATGAATCCTGTATTTATGGCTACTCAAGGAATTTAGGTCCCAATGGATGTCAAGGTATATATTGATATAAGTTCCCAGTATGGATGAATTGTTTTTATTGGTTTTTTTATGATTTAGTTGCAAAAGAACTATTAGTCTTACTGAGGTCATCCACATCGAACCCTAGGTTTGTTGATGTTGTGGCTTGAGTGGGGGGAATGCTGGGACCTGGTGCATCCATGAGCATCGCCAAGGCTATCGCATCATGGGACCATGCTACAACCCGAGCAGACATCCCACTTAGTATCTCTCTTAGTTTAGCTGATGCTGCTCTGTAGTGTTGAACTACGGATGCATGGTCGGTGGCCCATTTAGCGTTTAGAATCCCATCATCATTCTGACTGGCAATTAGAGGTTCGACTAATAGAGATGCCAATTGGTCAATAACTCTGGCCCAGGCTACGGTACCATCTTCTCTATCCTTGAGCTGATATGTTTTGTTAAACTGTACAATCTCTTTCCAAGATTCGCGAGTGGTATTTAAGATAGTTTTGTTCATTATTGTCTTCCAGCTAATTTGGTAGTAATTGCAGATCTCAAACAGAATATAAATATATTATTAACTGATAACCCCATCCTCTACCAGGTCGAAAGGGAGTCAAATAAATGAGGTTAGATAATTTAATTGTTTTGTTCTGATTGTATATTTCTAAAGTCTCTCTACATTTATCTTTGTGAAGCCCCTCGACGTCTTTAAGATGTTTTATTAAAGAAAGCTCATAAGCTAAAATTTCCTTTATGCGAGTTTTACCTGAACAAGAAGGGAGATTTGCTTCTAATTCTATCCATGTAGAATCTTTAGATGGTATGATGAGCAGGAAATCATGATCTAACAGGATGCCCTTATGTCCACAGTAATCCATACCTTTGCAACCGGATCTGAGAGGGATTCCAGGGAATGACTCTGACTCCACTACACTTCCATTGGTGGTCCCATACTCGTCTAGATATAAGACTCCTCTGCCACGTTTTAAATTAGTACATTGATGGGTACTGTTGGATGATGAGATCCAATACATGTTGTTATGGACACTCTTGCAGTTAGACTCATGACAAATTCCCTTTTCAAAGATCGGACTAATCACTCCCATTTGAAATGGGTCAAATTTTAAAGTTTGAGGCTCAACTTCAATCCATTCTGTTTCCTTTATTTGTGTGCTCATACCCTTACATTTTGGATATATGGGAGACGTCCCTATACCCCTACCGGTTTTATGAAGAGTAATTGCGTGTAGACACTCCGCAGGGGATATAATGCTCGGAATAGAGGATAGGTCATAGTTGAACCCTGACCAGTAGGACTCACAGGTTTTAATTCATAATAATTCATAATAACTTTATTTGCACTAAATAGGGTACAACAGAGTTGGTAATATAGAATAAAAGTCACTTAAACCTATTTAGCCGTAAGTCTACAGCATGCAAATGTTTATGTCCTAGCACAACCAAGTTTTACACATTATCTAATAATTCGTCAAATTGGATCTATGCATCTACCATATAATTGTATTCTGTCATTATAGCCATGTTATTAGTCTTTACGTTTCAGAAATTCCTCCACCGAGTAAAATGTATTTTTGACTAGCCACTGACGTAGTACGCTTTGAAATTTTCTCATTGGCAAACATTTTATTTCGCATGGAATACTGTTGAAAATGGTTATACACATAGCGTAGCAGTTTTTCAAGAAACGCGTGGTTTTAGGCACTGTGTCTAATACTAATCTGTTAGGGTCTCTGTTACTTCTACAAGTTAAATCCCCAGACTTGGCAAACTTATTTCGATTCGCGTATGTAAAATTAGCCACTTCAAGAATATAAATACATGGCAATGGGAGTATATTTAAAAGTCTAAAGTAAGGTCGACAGGATTCATCCGGAGCTATGTGACATATTGCGCGTACACATCTTTTTTGTGCAATGAACGCCTTTTTGTTTTCCACGCTATTACCCCACATTATTAGCCCGTATCTCAATACTGATTCGACATACGCAAAATACGTGGTTAGTGCTGTATTTCTACATGCTACCTTGCTTAATGTATAGAGAGCATATGCAAATCTATTTAGCTTGTTACATACTTTTTCGATGTGCTCTTTCCAGTCCAATTTTAAATCAATAATTATACCCAAAAATGTCACATGCTCAGCCGTCCGAAGAGTTTGTCCGTTAAAATGTAAGTCAATAGAATGATCTTTGAAATTATTAAAATTAATAAGGCATGTCTTGGATAAATTAATTATGAGATTATTATTTTGTAACCAATTTGTAATTAATGTCAGAGTTTTTATTATATCCGCTTCATGTTGAGCCACAGGGGCTTAAGAATCTGATGCAACTATTAACGATATATCATCGGCAAACAGTATAGTTTCATGGTTAGTAACAAAAACAATGTCGATAACATAGAGTAAAAATAGTAGAGGCGAGATAACGCTACCTTGAGGAACTCCATGAAGATTTCGCTTAAAGTCCGATCTAACTGTCATAGTATTATTTTTATCATCTAGGTAGTCAATTTCCACACATTGGTATCTATTTTTTAAATATGAGCGAAACCAGTCATATGCTGGTCCTCTCACGCCATAGCGTTCTAGCTTTCCTAAAAGCATGTTATGATCCACCATATCAAATACTGAAGACATATCAAGGAACAGCACTGAAGTTTTCTTTTTTATATTTATATCATGTAAAACGCTGTTTACTAGATGGAAAGCCGCGTGGACAGTGCTTTTATTTTTTTGGAAGCCGTATTGATTTTTTTGTAAAATGTTGTGGTGTGTCAGAAAAGATAAGAGCTTTTCATGCATCGCCTTTTCAAATATTTTAGCGAATATAGATATCATAGTTATTGGTCTATAGTTCTCTACATCGCATACGCTTCCTTTTTTATGCAATGGTTTAATTATAGAGAATTTAAGTTGTCTGGAAAAGTACCCGTTTCAAAGGAGAGGTTTACTAGGAAAGTTAAAACCTGCGATAATTGTTTACTGCAGGCTTTTATAACTTTCGGTTATCTTCTTGAGGAATTTTTTGCATAAGTATCCATCAACTGAAAGATCTTCTTTAAAAGGAATCAAAGAATTAAATGGAATATTAGTTGAGGGCTCACCAGTCAGTCTAGTTGGATTGCAAACAAAATTTGAGGTATTAAGGGGTTTAGGATCAGAAAACGACATAACAGGGAATAGAATCCAATGAGGACTCCATTCCCTATCAGGATGATTCTTTTCTTGATAAATACGGGATAAAGAAACGGTAAAGGTAAATCTGATGATAATACAGAACAAGAATTTTTGAATAAGCTTCATATTTACTGGATTGTATTTAAGATAGTTCTGTTATTTATTATTATTTATTTATTTATTATTTATTCCTCACCAAATAAATAACGTAAGTACTTTGAAGTCGGCTGTCGGGCGTGAAACATGTACAATCTTTTGTTGTTTTTGTTAAAACCCGCCCGACTTCAAAGTACTTACGTTATTTATTTGGTGAGGAATTATTTCTTACTTTTTTTAATGTGATTTTTTTGAAGGCGGTTTTTTATTTGGTATTGTCATGTCATATTTAAAGCAATGTTGCTATAAACAAATTTAGTAATGTCTCCGATTATCATTGTTATTTATAATAAATTGTAATATCTTCTAAAATGATTTATAATTAATAACAATTATTATTTCAAAATAAATTGGATTATGAATAAAAATCATGTTGTGATGATAGAAGCAGTAGCAGTGACATCTAGGGTATTACATATCGGTTTTTTTACAAAATATTTTAAGATTCGTAAGTTAGATGGCGCTAGTTTCTATGCAAATCTCATTACAAATCGTATTATATGAAAATGTCAAAGAGTGTCCCCCCCCCCCCCCTTTAATACATCTTTCTAAAGTGATTGAAGTTTAGTAAGTACTTCTTTTACGTCGTCATTTACGTGTTAGTGAAAGGGCTCGCTCAAAGCTTACTGCGTTGTCTGTTCCGATTAAATTAGGTTTACTTCGTTGATTCTATATAAAAAATATATACTTATGTGTAAACTATGCACATCTTTCAAGTGAATCAAGTTCAGAGTTAATTATTTACTGCGTTGTTTGGTACGAGAAATTCGAGGTTATATTAGGATGCTCTGCTCTTCTACACTACAACTGAAAATGCAGGAAATATATTTTTCTAATCTAAAAATTGGTTTCAATAACCGAAACAGTCAATAGGTACAACAGAGGAATAATGCTGCTACTATTGGCATCTTTGCAATCGCCGATGTCCACATGTACAGTATAAGTCTGTGTGAAAGGTGGTGTTACCATGGTATTAAGTAATGATGCTTCTGAATTGACGTTATTGGTTTTATAATTGCTATCTATCATCTAGGCTTTCTTGGATAGTCATAAAAGACCTGTTCAACCACCCGTTGGCTTTTGAACGATAGCATCGGAAAAGCGTTATTATACCGTTCTTCGGTATTGTTATATTATGTGTGAATTCTGAATGTTTTGGGTGATTTCCGTCAAGGATTTTGATGGATCTGGTGGTGCAACAATGTCGTCTTGTTTAATTTTACCATTTGCATCGGAACAACATAATATATCCTTGGACTCATCTTTTTACTTCAAAGCTGAGCAGTATTGACAAACAATAGAAAGAAAGCCTTGAGGGTATCGCCGGATCGTTACTGTAATCAATTACTGTATTCAATACTGTATTCTTCATTGTACCATCTATGAGTCATTTGCGTTATACTGCTATTATTTTGTATAATATTTCTTTAATTTCTGTGCCGAATACGGTCGTTAAGTAAGCGGAGTCGTCTATTATCAGGAGTTCCTGTTTCTCATCGAGCATTAAGGATGCTCGATGAGATCGCGATGCCTATCGCGTTCCCATAAACGAAGTGTGCAATCCACAGACCGACGATTCTCGTGCTCTTTTGAAAACTTAAATATGGCTTTCACGGTCCAACGATAAACTAAGTTGTGAGATCCACCGACGATTCTTGTGCTCTTTTGGAAACATGCCTTTCACGGTCTAACGACAAACGAAATATGTGATCCACCGACTATTCTCGTGCTCTTTGGGAAACATGCCTTCGCGTCCAACGAAAGATCCTTCTCTTGATCATATTCGTTGTTTCGACTAAATTGAACTCTTTTGGCAGACGTCGTACTGCGTCCTTCCTATATTAGACCTTCGCTGAAGCATAATGAAATTATCAGGTGTTGGTTCTTTTCTTCTTTTTTTGTTTACGTAAGACCACTTTTGAGTTACTGTTTTTTTTGGAATAATTTTAAGAGTAAAGTAAATATACCTAGGGGAGGGATGGGCACTTTTTCACAATTTAATGCATAAAAAATCAGATTTTATAAATAATCAACATTTATTGCCAATTCTTATTGCACCATACATTTGGCTAGATATCTTAAATCTTAGTTAATTCAGAAATTAAGTCAAAAGTGCCCAATGCTCCCTATGGCTGGGAGGTTTGGACACACCCTGTGGGAGGCTTGGGCATGGCCTATAAAACACTTTATATCTATAATAGAATCCAAAAATAAAAGTTAACAACAAATAAAAAAAACATCTTAACTTATCTAAGATTAGATATAACCCATAAAGGCTTATCAAATGTGTACTTGGAGCTACCACGTTTGGTTTGATTTCATGTCTTTGGTCTTGGTAATTTAGTTTTGATGTCCTCTAGTAGGACACTAGCTATGTCATCTACTTCAGGATAAAAAAGGTTGTTTAAGACGTTTAGCCTGGAGCCTGCCGGTCCGTGCGACGCAAAGCCGGGTCCTCGCAGTGTTGGATAGTCCTGATGCGTGACTGGAGCGAATAAACCAACCATTTCGAAATTGGCATTCAAGGAGGCAACCCATCCTCCTGGGGCGTTCCCCGCTTCCGTCAGGCAGCATAGTCCCCGCGCCTGAAACTGCGCCTGGGCGACTCTTCGGCGATGAAAGCATTCAATGCCGGATTGATTGGCCACTGATGATCCTTGTGCACCGTAGCTATACACGTTGACGTGTCTCTCAAATAAGGGTGTTTGCGCGTCATTTACTGGTCCATGCGCTTCGACGTAGGTCAGATTAACTTGGGTAACCCTGCGTTTGATTTTTTCAAGGACGTTAAGCCCTCTTTCGTTATGCTCTCTCCGCAACTCTACCATCTTAAATCTATCTCGCATCTCAGCGAGGATGGTGTATACGCGTGTCTGCAATAACGAGGAATATTTGTATCGTCCCTCTAACGTGTCGTCATTGGGGAATTGGATTCCTGCCAGTCTGGCGGCTGCTCCTGCATTGTGGGTATCTATTGGTTCGAAGCCTAATAAATTCCTGTTCGGCACTAAGTTTCCAGCGATGAGTTCATTGGCTATTGGATTGTAAGCATCTTGTCTGTTTAATGATGCCAGTATTACTATACTTTTTTGTATTAAATTTAACAAGTACAAAATCATTTATTTGAAAATTTCTGTCAATCATTATCACATCATCTTCATCTAAATCTTCTTCAGACGTTTCTTCAACAAATGATCCCTCAGAACTGTCAGCTAGTAAAGCATTTTCTTCATCACTATCACTACTGCTTATTTTCCTTTTCTTTACTCTATTAGATGTTAGTTCTGGTGGAAGTTTAGGAATCTGTTTCTTCTCTGTATTTTTAAGAACCTGTTTTTCCTGCCTCTCTCTTTTAGCTTTGTCCTTGGTTTGTCTTTCTTGTTCTGCTAATTCTATCAGTCTCTTTTCAGGCGTGTCTGTTAATATCCTTGTTTTCCCTTTCTTCCTTGAATTCTTAATAAGTTTTCTTGGGCAAGCCTTTGGGTATGGTCTCACTACTTCAGGAGTTACAACTTAAGCGACTTCAATTGTTATGTGATCTGTAGCAACTGACGAAGAAGAATCAGCGACAGCAATGCTATTTAAATTAACAGGCTCTGCTTCAAGTTGATTTTCTCTTTCAGGCTGTTCTGGAAGGACTTGAGATGAAGTTGGCTGGATTATAGGGTCATTTCTGGATGATAACGCTTCATCAGTTACGGGTGCATCGCGATCAGTGACAGAAAAGCAAAGAAAATCTTCATTTGAGAATATATTAGAATTTAAAGGCCATATCCCAGGTTTTTCAAATTCTTTCTGTTTGTTTTGTGGGTTGAAAGCTAGAAGTATAGCTATAGCTGCTAGTTTAGGGATATCATAGATTGTTACAGTTTTTCCAGGATTGCTGACCATCCAGTCTGTTAAAGCCTCTTTTTAAGTGGTCCATACACTGTTAAGTCAAGTGTTTGTAGTTTGTGGCTACAGTGTGGTGGAAAGGTAATCAGAACAATGCCAACTTCTTTACAAAAGTCTAAGACTGCCACAGAAATATGGCTCTCGTGATTATCAAGGAGCAACACCACTGGATTTTCTGGCGTTGGTTTTGCATGTTTCACAAAATGATGCATATATTTAATGAAATTTGAAGAGGTCATCCATCCAGAAGGATGTGTTGAGCCATCTGACCCAATGGGGACATCATGAAGCATGTAGGGTTTGAAATTTACTCTTAGGAATATGAAGTACGGAGGTATTGAATTTCCAATAGCATTGACTCCACAGCACACTGTGACAAGTGAACCTCTCTCTGCAGATGTTGCTTGTCCAACTTGTTTCGAGCCTTTTGAAGCAATCACTCTTTATGTACGCTGGACTGTCGTCAATCCTGCTTCATCTATATTATATACTAGCGGCCGCCCGCGGTTTCACCCGCGTGGTTCCCGTTCCCGTGGGAATATCGGGATAAAAATATAAACCTTCCTCTTGAATCACTCTATCTATTAAAAAAAGTCGCATTAAAATCCGTTGCGTAGTTTCAAAGATTTAGGCATACAAAGGGACATAGGGACAGAGAAAGCGACTTTGTTTTATACTATGTAGTGATAGCTTCGGGACCAAACTGATGTCGCTGAAAGACCGTTTTTAAATTTGATATTTATCAGCTGTTGTTTTAATTTTTGATCCTTTTGATAACTCTTCTGGCTCGTAATATCAAATCTTTGGGAATTTCCCGTCGCAAACCTTTCTTTTTGAATTTAAACGGCATTTTGTAATTAAAAATAATTCAAATAGTTTAATTAAGGCAGGCAATAAAATTTTAAAAAGTCCTATACCCAATATAAAGAAGGGAGCATTGGGCATGCCTAAACCTCCCTCACATCAGAATGCCCATTGCTCCCTCTGTATACATTTTCAACATACGAGGGCGGGTCAATAAGTCCGTGACTTTTGGAATAAAACACAGATTTTTTGATAAATAAATAAATTTATTTTTCAAGGTAGTCTCCCTTGAGCTCTATACACTTTGTCCAACGCTTCTTCAATTTGTTTATCACTTCCAAAAAATATGATTTGTCGAGGTCCTTAAAATAGGCCCTTGTTTGCGAGATGACTTCATCATTGGAGTCAAATCTTTTTCCACCAAGCCATTTCTTCAGATTTGGGAACAAGAAGTAGTCACTCGGAGCCAAATCTGGAGAGTCGGGCGGATGAGGGAGCAATTCATAGCCCAATTCATGGATTTTTGCCATGGCAACTTCACATGTGTGCACCCTTGCATTGTCTTGGTGGAAAAGAACTTTTTTCATGGCCAAATGAGGTCGGTTTTTTTTGCAAATCGCCATTGATGCGGTCCAATAAGTTGGCATAATATTCCCCATTGATTGTTCTTCCCTTTTGAAGGTAGTCAATGTGGATTATCCCACGTGCATCCCAAAAAACAGTCGCCATAACTTTATTGGCTGACAAACCCATTTTGGCCTTCTTTGGCGCCGATTCACCCTAAGAAACCCACTGTTTTGACTGTTGTTTGGTCTCTGGTGTGTTGTGGTGATGGATCCATGTTCCGTCCACGGTTACAAAACGGCGAAAAAACTTCTCCATATTGCGAAATTGAAACCACTGAGCGATGCGAGATCCCTACGGCTTCTACAATCTCTTGCACTTTCAATCTTCGGTCGGCCAACACCATATCGTGAATTTTTCGATTGTTTCGGGTGTAGAGACAGGGGGGTCTCACTCCGCGCTTAAACTTTTATATTAGCCTACTGTTCGCGGTCTGAAAAAATTCTGAAAATTTATGTACTTATCCTCTGTAGCCTTTCAAGTCTTTCTTTTTCTTCAGTGCATCCACATATTAGAAAGATTAAGATTAAGATATTTAGTAATAATTGCTAATAAATGTGGGAAGGCATCTGCGGTACTACGCGTAGCATTGAGAAAATTGGCAAGATACTGCCAGGCTTCTGTGTTCTCGTGAGTTATTGGACATCTCGCCCATGCAAAAACTGGTCTGCGGGTCAAATGTCCACTTCTAAAGAAGTGCATGGGTAGAATCGCCCGAATCAGTTTGGAAGATCGGGCCAGATGTCTTCTACTAAAAACTAAAGGAAAATTTCGGCTAAATCGTATAATTTGTGTACTTAAATATCTTAAACCTGTAAATCTTAGCATCAATGGACAATTATTTTAACAAAAGAGAAATACCAGTGTAACCAACCATCTTAACATACTTATAAGTACGTGATTAGCTAGTACTTTTTTACAATTCCTTAATACAAATATCCATAATTTATGTAGGTATGTTTAATTTAAATAATTAATTAAATTAGTTAACAAATTACATAGTTTTTCTATGCAGTGTCCCACGCTTATTTATTGGTCCACTAATTCTTTTAAAATTGTCATTATCCTAGTGTTTGTTAATTTTGTGACTTTTTTCTTACTGATGTATCCATTTTTAACCGACTTCTAAATCAAAAAGGAGGAGGTTCTCTATTCGTCTGTATGTATGTTTTTTTTTTGTGTATGTCCACCGATTACTCGAAGACGGCTGAACCGATTGAAATGACTCAAACGTTATTACATCAGGTTGGTTTCCAAGTTGGTCCCATTTTTTGAAATTTTGAAATCGGTTCAGTAGTTTTCAGGAAATCTTGAAAATACTGTCGTTTTCGTTACCACTTTATGTGAATTTAATACGTATCTTTAGGCATAACTCCTTTGTTTATAAACCGATTTAGATGATTCTTGTTTTGTTAAAAAGGGGATACCTCAAGGTATTTTAACCGACTTCGAAAAAGGAGGTTTTGAGTTTGATCACATACCTATTTACCAGAAAACACGTAAATTGCCTGCTCGATGCACTAAAAAGAGTGAAATAAAATTTTTTTTTATAAAAAAATAAAACCGCCTTCTAAAAAACCACATCAAAAAAGTAAGAAATAATTCCTCACCAAATAAATAACGTAAGTACTTTGAAGTCGGGCGGGTTTTAACAAAAACAACAAAAAATTGTACATGTTTTACGCCCGACTTCAAAGTACTTACGTTATTTATTTGGTGAGGAATTATTTCTTACTTTTTTGATGTGGTTTTTTAGAAGGCGGTTTTATTTTTTTATAAAAATATTTTTTTTTCTATAGAGACCAAAATAATAGTTCGAGTCCTTTTGCAACTTATCTTATAACGTTGCTATATTTGGTTTTGCTAATATCTTTTTGTTTAATCTTCAATTCCAAGACTCGACAGAATTATTAGTTCTATGTTGAACTTTATAAAAACACCATTCTTTACAAAAGTGTAACAAATGGTGGTCCGATTTTGACACAGATAACAACGATTCATTGGCTGCACATTTTCTATTTCATCGCATTTGTAAACACACAGATCGATGAAATGCGTCTCCCGTTTCTCATAGAACACCTGACGGGAATGCCGGTTTGCAAGTCGAAGCGATATATATGAAACGAGAGGTACTGGTCTTTTACCCGGAGTTGAAGCGATGAAAACATGTTCATCCTCGCTATCGGTACCGAAAAGATCGTGTACTGAAGGTTTCTTCATGGTGACAGGCTTGAATGTCGGCTACGGTTTCTTTTTCTTCAGAACAGGCGATCGAGTGGGGCTTGCTCTCGATGTATTGGGATATCGATATATTATGATTGCTGTCTCGGCTTTGGAGAATGTTCTTCCTCTGTTTCTTTTCGGGCCGGCTGAGGGCAGCCTCATCGTCTGATGAGAACAGCATTTCTGCGTTTGCTTTATCGTGAGACCTGTAGGTAATTAGTAAAAATATGTAAGGTCAGAGCGGGGAAGTCCGGCATATATTTTGGAAAGTTGAAATGTTTATAAAATTTAGATATATTAAAAAATATATAAGTCAGTATCAAAAGTATGTTTTATTTTATTTTATTAAAATGTATTCTGTTCAGTACAAAATTTGACTACGAATAATGTGCTAATTTTAAAGTGACGTAAGTCTTTTTAATCTAATCATAGCGAAGTTGCTCATAATCACGCAGCCTTTGTCCTTATTAAACTACCTAACAATATCTCCCTCTACAATGTCATGGTCCCCGCCTAACATTTGATGGTCGTGACGTCGTGACGTGAGCCCAAGCCACCACGCAAACTTCTCGTAAATAATGATATAGTTGAATTGCAGTTTTTTTTAGTAACACCCACATCTTACGCCACTTGCGTAACCTCATCGTTCCGGAAAGAGTGAAATATTATTCGTACCTAACGTGTTCAATATGGACACGTTACTCCGCTCAAAATGTCAAGGTCCCCGCCTAACATTTCACGTTCGTGACGTCGCGTCGTGACGTGAGACTAAGCCAGCTCGCAAACTTCTCGTAAATAATGATATTGTTGAATTGGCATTTTTTTTGTGACACCACATCTTTCGCCACTTGCGTCACGTCATCGTTACGGAAAAAGTGAAATATTATTCGTACCTACCGTGTTCAATATGGACATATATCTTTTTATTTAAGAGTATTTATAATGATGTTGGTTTGCAGCCAACTCTCCTACAGCGCCATCTAAACTGGCATTTATAAATTAACGGTCTGCTTTGCGTTCATGGCGCATCCTCAACGGACACGTAGGTGTCTTAGAAGGAATTACAGATCGCGCGGCGAGAGTTTGGCTTTGACCTTCGGGTGGAGGGGATTACTGCGTATGGGTACTGTCACGCACACAATACTTTTCCTTTTTTATGTACCAGGTTGGATATTTGAGTGGGTCAAAATTCATGTACAGTCAGTACAGTGGTAATAATGCTAGAAAATAATACGAAATAGATAAACTTCTTCATTTATTAAAAGTATTGATAGTTATTTTACTTATATAAAATGTTTATTTCCTTTTAAAGTTTACAGAGACAGCGATGAAAATTTTAAATAATTGTTTTTTAATAAAATTATTTATTCCAAGATACATGTCAAATTGGTACATACAAACAAAAGAAAACTTAAAATAATTATTAAATACAAAAGTTAACATTAAAAAAAAGTCTTAGCAGCAGTGCTATTCAGATTCTGAATCAGTTAAAGGTTTAACGCCTTCTATGAAATCACCGCATGGTCCAGTGGTGCTGCCGCGACACGAAATTGTGCAACGTCTTTTGCTTGTTGAGGGTCCGGGTTCAGGGCTTCCTCGGTCGCAGTTGTCATCATCATCATCTTCATAACCATCATCAGAATCATCGTCTTCGGAACTATCATCGACGCGAATTATAAATTGCTCGGTAAGTAAATCAACTACATGGTCACTCTTGGCGTACTCTTCTTCTATATCTTTTACCTTTTTACATATTTTTTCCCATTCCTGGGCACCCATTAAGGATACTTTTTCTTTCATAAGTTTGGTACATTCTTGTAAATTCCATTTAACATTTTTGCTAGCTACATATTGTTTAATAGTAGCCCATGCCATTTCTATGGGGTTGAGGTCTGGATGGTAAGGCGGTAATCTCAATATGCTATGGTTTGCTTCTGCTAAAATTTGATCTATTGAAAACGTTTTAAATCTTTCTTTATTAGCTTTTATCAAGTTGTACAATTGTGGCTTGAGCATTGTTGAATCATATTGTATGCCTTTATCAGTTAGCCAATTCTGCATATCGGCTTTTTTGGTATTGGAGGACGGTGCTAAATCCCATTGTTTATTGTGGTATGAGGCGTTGTCGACAACCACTACAGAATTGGGTGGTAGGTTGGGAATTAATTGTGTCCTAAGCCATTTTTCATAATTCTCGTAATTCATGTTGTCGTGATAGTCCCCTGTTTTGATGCCGGCTTTAAAAGTTAATAAAGCATTTGGTATAAACCCAGCTTCAGATCCTGCGTGGACTATCACGACTCGTTGTCCTTTAGAAATGGGTTTTTTTAGTCCTTCCGTAGGGCCATCGCTCCAGGCTTTGGTTGTTGAGTGCGATGAATCTACGTAGGATTCATCTGTGTAAACAATGGGTCTTCCTTCTTGTCGATATTTTCTTATTTTTCTTAAATATTCAATGCGTTGTAATCGGATATTCGATGTTTCTATTAGTAATTTACGGTTGTTTTCTGTTTTTTTCCAGCGAAATCCTAACTCCTTTACAATTACACGAAGACTTTTTTCTGACCCTTTAAAGTTTATATCTTCCTCAAGTTTCTTTTTTAGTTTCCCAATGGTGGGAAGTTCATTATTCGTCTTGTGAAAATTGTGTATACATCTTTTTATAACACCTTGTCAAAATTATCAATATTCGTAACTGGTTTAGCTCTGGGACGTTTTTTTCCAGGTGTTCTGAAAGTAATTAGCAAATCGGAACTCTTGGCTTGATTTGCGATATTTTTTACAGTGCCAATTGAAGTCTTAGTGGCCTCCGATGTCCGTTTTTGAATTTTAGCTAATTTACTGACTACACAATTTAATTTAGAAACAGTTTCCGTTTTCATTACCTGCATAGTCTGTATAGTTTGGTTATTCTCCGACTGACTGAGTAAAGAAGCAACTTCCTCAATCTGACTTCGAATTTGCTTCAATGAATCGATACATTCGTCAGCTTCTTTCTTTAAAAAGCAATTCACGTCATATATCATTTTCCGTGCTTGCCTTTTTAAAACAATGTTTTTTTTATGCATTTTCAAATCACTTTTTAATATTTAACAAAAAAAACTTAACTGACAAACTTAAACAAACAAACTCAACAAATAATAACAATCGACAACAATTAACGAAAATAGCAATTCACTTGTGAATGTGATTGTACAACAGGAGTGCGCGGTACGTCGTATCGACGCGAGAGGCAGGGAACGACTGGAGCGCCAATCAGAGCACCGCGTGCGCCTACACACCCGCCCCGCACCCCGCTAATTGCCCGTTGATACCCAATTTCTGATTTCTGCGCAATAACGGTCAAAGCCAAACTCTCGCCGCGCGATCTGTAACAGCCATCTTTTTGCCGCTGCTATTTTATTTTATTTTATTTTATTTTATTTTCAAAGACACAGTAACAAACAACAGAATAAAACACATACAAAACAACTTAAAAATAAATAACACACATATTCTGATGTTCGATTATAACTATGTTCATCATTTAAATAAACAATTAATCACTAATAAATCAAATTACAAAAAAAGGAAAATAAAGGGAAACACTAAGCACAATAAATAAACAAATACATAACTTCAACCGTCCACATGACAATTTTTCAACAATGCATTTCTGAAAGTGGTGGTCTCATTGTTAAAAACATCAAACTCAGCACATATGTTATTGTAAGATCTACACATTCTGTGCAGTGGGTTGTTCATTGACACATTATTTTTACATAGAGGTATACTAAATAGCTGTGGATTACGAGTTGATCGGGTAGGCACTTTGAAATGTAGCATTTGTAGTAATTTGGAGTCATACTCCCCGTTAACAATACGGTGAAGTAAGGCCAGGTCGGTTATCCATCTACGTTTTTCCAAGCTCAGCATATTGAGATACCCTAATCGGTCATTATAATGTGGGAATTTACGTCTTATGCCAAACCTAGTGCACAGAGCTCTTAGAAATCTACGTTGGATTGCTTCAATTCTATTGATGTGAGAAGAATACAAAGGAGACCATACAGAGGAACAGTATTCGAGTATGCTACGGACCAGGACTACATACAATATTATCCAAGTCTTTACATTTCGAAATGGCTTTGCTTGACGCAACACAAAAGAGAGCGTACGGGTAGCCCTACCACATATGTTGTCGTAATGAAAACGAAATGAAAGATGTGAGTCAAAGTATACTCCTAGATCACGGATGACGTCAACTCGCTTCAGCGCAGAACCCAAAATGTAATAGTTGTAAGTAATAGGGCGTTTACTTTTTGTAAAAGATATAACTTGACATTTGTCAATATTGAGAGACATACGATTGTATTTACACCATTCCACGATCACGTCAATATCCTCCTGCAAAGATTTACAATCGTTGTCACTTTTAATTTGGTTAAATAGTTTTATATCGTCAGCGTAAGCGAGACACTCACTGCTAATCTGAGTTAGAAGATCATTAATAAAGATTAGAAACATAAGGGGACCCAAGTTAGAGCCCTGTGGGACGCCCGAGATTGCAGTAAATGGCGCTGAATCATAACCGCCCAAAGCCACTAACTGAGAGCGATTCGAAACATAACAAGCGAGCCAGCGAAAGAGGCTACCATGTATTCCCAAATGATATGCCTTAGACAAAAGAATTGAGTGGTTAACACGGTCAAAAGCTTTAGCAAAATCTGTGTAAATAGCATCGACTTGCGTACGAGTGTCAAATGCATCACATAAAAAGGTGGTATAAAGTAATAAATTGGAATTAGTTGATCGTCCGCTGATGAAACCATGCTGATTATGGCTAAGAAAGACGCTGATGTGACGATAAATGTGCTGGTAAACGAGGCCTTCAAAAATCTTACCGAACCAACTCAAAATGTTTATTGGACGATAGTTCCTGATGTCTCTCTTATCACCCGATTTATACACAGGCGTAATCTTTGTTATCTTCCAAAGAGATGGGAATACTCCTTCGGTAAGCGATTTATTATAGATTAGTGTCAGGGGATCAACCAACGCAGAGGAACACAGTCGGATAAATATTGGTGGAATACCGTCTGGTCCAGCGCCCTTTGATACGTCAATACCTTTTAATCTGGCCATTACCATCTCTTTTGACACTTGTAGGTGATTGATAACGCTATTTGATGGAGGAAAATTTGGTTCATACGCACAATTCGTGTTAGTATCATACACGGACGAGAAGAACTCGGCAAACAAATTGACCGTTTCAGCACCGGTATGAGCAACACGATCATGGAAATACATGCTTTTGGGTATAGTGTTGGTAACACGTTTGCTCTTAGTGTATCTCCAGAAAGTTTTAATATTTATCACAATATCCCTTTCAATGCCTGTAATGTATGTCTTAAAACACTGATCCATCAAGATTTTCGAACGTGCCCTCAACATGCTGAAGGTATCATAGTCTCTGGGATTATTATATCGTTTGAAGCGCTTGTGGTACTTAGACTTCTGCCTCAAGACGCTTCTTAAACCAGGAGAAAACCAAACTGGATAAGTCGTGCTGCGAATTTTTATCTTAGGAGTGTGTTTTTCTATAATTGAAGTCAGCTTATTGTAAAAGAATTGTACAAATTCGTCACAGTCCATTGAGTCAGCGCATCGGTCCCACTCCATCTCCTGAATATCAGCCTGACAGGCTTCGTAGTTGGTCTTATGAAAACAGAGCTTATCAAACATGACATTTGGGCACAGCAGGGGTGGAGGTCCGAGATAGTCTATTACAAACGGAGGGTGATGAGTATCAATACGGCTTAAAGCTGTCGTCAGAGTCACCGTAAACAAATCAGGGGAGTTAGTTATTGCCAAGTCTAATATTCGGTTATTAAGGTTTGAAAGATTATTTAACTGACTCAAAGAATGTAAGTTGAATAGATTGAACAAAGATTTAGATTTTTCACACGAGCAGTTAGATGGTATTGATGCAATAGACCAGATCACATCACCCAAATTGAAATCGCCTACCACACACGTTACCTCATCTGGATACGATGAGAAAACACCGGCACAATTAGAAATAAATTCCTCAAAATCAGAATTTGGTAGATAATCAGGTAAATAAACGGTGCAAAAATTAATAGTATTGTTGTTGATTTTAATTTTTACCCAAAGGTCTTCAACAAAGTTTGATTGCCTCTCATTCACTACCACAACGTCAAGAGTCTTGGAAACTGCGATGAGTACACCGCCACCGTGATGCTTATTAAATCGTTTGAGGAATCTACCATCCCGATCCCTACGAATCACCACATACCTGTCATCAAACAATTCAGATGAGAGAATAGAATCGTCCAGCCACGTCTCAGTTAAACATATCACGTCGTACTTATTACATAATATATTGTTATAAATATCAATAGTCTTGCTCTTCATACCTCTTATGTTTTGATAGTATATAGATACAGCCATTTATAAAATGCGAGAATACTATCAGAACACAGCTGTCGAATCACAAAAAATTAACTAGCGTATTAAATCAAGACTATTGTTATTCTTGACATGAATATAAGGAGAGTCAGTCGTTTTCCTCACATAGATACGTCCGTTTCTAACCCAAGTAAACTGATAATTGAACTCCTTTGCCTTTCTCCTAGCCGCAGCGTGCAAAGATTTATTGGTCGGCGATAAATGTTCGGAAACGTAAACAGGCCTCTTGTCACCTGCGAGTCCCAAAAGCGATGTGTTAAGTTTCTCATTACGGTTGGCCTTGTTAAATCTATGTACGGCAGAATAGAACTCGTCACGAGATTTAACACTAGCGAATCTTGCAATAATTGTTCGAGGCTGCTTGCTGTCCCTGTTCTGCTTAGCGACTCTGGTACAACTAATAATGTCAGTGCAGGCAGTCACAGAACCAATCACTGAAGAGCATTGTAAGAGAAGATTATTTAAATTTTCATTATGATGTTCGGGGATTCCATGAAATTCTAGATTGTTCTCGCGCAAGTACTGTTCAGTGTTATTTAGGCGATCAGACAGTTCCTGTATCGTTGTCTTGTCAATTTCACCTTGCTTCTTCAGCGCAGCATTATCCTTCTTCAAAATCTCCACATCAACCCTCATCTCTTCGTGTTGTTTATTAAAAAAATCTAAGGATGCGCGAAAATCCTGGAGCTCGTTTTGTAGTGGCAAAAGTTCTTTCTTCAAGATTGTGGACAACATTGACGGCATCTCGGCTCTGATTGCACCCAAAACGCGTTCGGTAATAGCTGATATTAAATTGTCGTCCTGAGACTGGAACTGACGGTCACCGTCAGATGCACCCGATGCTGGAATAGTCGGTGGCTTTGGATTAGACTTGCGAAGGGTAATATTATCATTATCCGAGTCCACAGGAATCACCTGACTCAAAGAAGCTGACGAAACACTATGAAGCGCTCTAACTGGGGTGTTGACATTACTTGTCTTTGGCTGTTTACTTTTACATTCGCAGCAAATCCATTTGTTCTTGAGTTCCCTGGACATCGTGTTACGAAAGCGTTGAACACTTACATCGGTACAATCAATGTCGTAAAACTTAGTGCATTCACTGCATTTTAAATACTCACTACAGCTGGTATATTTTTTACAGCAACCGCCGCAAGTAAAATGAATAGGCGGCATTATTGGTGAAAGTGAGTTAGATTTTGCTTTGCAATAAATCCCACGAACTTCAAGATTCACCCAATCCGGGATAAAATATTTTCAGTGGCAACACTTTCTCCTTG
Source organism: Crambus lathoniellus (assembly GCA_949710035.1). NCBI lineage: Eukaryota > Metazoa > Arthropoda > Insecta > Lepidoptera > Crambidae > Crambus > Crambus lathoniellus. The sequence continues at coordinate 10,199,680 of OX453321.1, forward strand.
TCAAATCAAAATTGACACTGTCAATCGATTTTGATAGATGACTTTATCAAAAAAATTGCGGGTAGTCGGTGTATGTTAGAGCTGTACAAATACCTGGGTCATATCTTGGTAATTACTCGCGTCTTTTTGAAGTGATGCTGCGTAGGAAAATTGTCACAAACAATAACAACACTTTTGCTCAGTAAGTTTTCCACTTTTAAACAGTTTCAACTAAGATAAGATGCTATTTTAATGATTAATTCAAGAATTTTACGGGGGCTTATTGTAAACTCTATAGCCGCTTCTTCATTATAACTAAAATAGCTGACCCGGCAAACGTTGTTTTGCCATATAAATTATATTATAATATACTTTACTAAAGTACTTCGTATCACCAATATTAGACAGATGAAAATAAATAATCACGAAGAAGTTTTATAGGTACGTGACAGATAAGTCTGCGCGCATGCGTGACTGGGGCATTTTTGGCGCTAGTTACAGTACTTTTTGTTGTTCTAGTCTTATGGAAAAGATTAGTATTCGATTTTGACTACGCGCAGACGCGGTAGCGGCCATGGAAGAAATGACAGTTTTGTATCGTACGACAGTCTAAACTATTTATCATATAACATTACCATTTTTATTTTATAATTTTCCGGAATAAAAGTAGCCTATGTTACTCTCCAGCTTCCAAAATATTCCCATACCAAAAATCAAGTCAATCCGTTGCTTGCTCCGTTTTGACGTGAAAGAATTATATTTTTTTATATTAATGAGTTTTTCAACAGCACAAAGGTATCTTAGACTGCCGATTTCGGTCATGTTGCGTAATCTATTGGCGCGAATTTTTGACAAATCAATTAAATATTCGGCACTTAAAAAAAAAAGAGTCCCTACATATACAAAACAACGCGTTTAAATTATTCACAACGGCAGATAAATTTGTCAAACGTTTCGTGCGTTTTACGGAAAACTTGATGGTGAAATCATGATTTGGAGAAAAGACGTGGCCTCCAAGATCATGTGATTTTTGAGGCGCAGTCTTGTCCCCAAATCTTTTCACCTTTTAAATGTACTGTATATTATTATGTTCATATCTAACTACTACACTGATTTTTAAAATTACAGTGCTGTTGGAGTAAATACAATTGCTAAGTTTGATAGTTACTCGGGTAATAATATTATAGTCTACTTTGCTAGTTGAACGTTCTTTGCATATTGTACAACTAGCTTTCCGCCCACGGCTTCGCCCGCGTGAATTACACGACGTTGTCCCGCGGGAACGTGACATTTTTCCGGGATAAAAAGTAGCCTATGTTCCTTTCCAGGCTCTAAAGTATCTGTCCCAAGTTTCAGCGAAATCAGTTCAGTCGTTTTGACGTGATTGAGTAACAAACATCCAAACATCTAAACATCCAAAAATCCATTCAACATTTATAATATTAGTAGGATTAGGCAGGTTCTACGAAGAAGGCAGTGATCACAGGGTGTCACAGGTTTCATTTGCCAATTCCCTACCGAAAAAAAGTTAGCACTATACCTACCCTTTTCTCATTATCTACCAAGATGAGGAGAACTACATAAATGACCTACATTTTCAAATCCCACCCATACTATAAAGGAATCCTGTGTTACGTACCACATAGTAATAAAATTAAACATTGTTAATTCGTATATCAGAAAAGTTAGAAATCATTCCTTACTAGTACTTATTCCCTCTAAAATATATCAGGTAGGTTGATACTATCCTGGAAGAGTGTCCATCCCAACTTAAATACCATGCAATGGTGCCAACATTTATGTGCAACAACCAATAGTTCGTTTTCCTATTAAGCAACTGCAGTAGTATGCACAGATAATTTCCTTTCAATTACTTTTTGAACTATAATATACGGTTCGGCTGTGGTGCCGTGATTTTATGCGTCCTCCCTCTTATGAAAATTGGATCTACTGTGGAAATATTTGGTATTTGTTTGTCATTTATATCTGTGCTTACTTCAACTATAAATGTACCATTTGCCCGGATACGTTCCCCGTAATATGAGCTTGTTTTAATCGGTATATTCCTAAACAAAATAAAATCAGTTCTGACATTTGCGTCATGGGGAATATATCCAGGGCCGGTATTTGTAAATACACGTTTACAAATGGGGCTCGACGTCTATTCATTTAAAATTAATTGAGCATACAGTCACAGTAATTGAGATACAGGCGGTAAAAACGGAATGAAAGTTATTTATTATAGCTGCTGCAAATTTAAAATCTACTGCTAGATTTCTTCACCTTCGATTGAAGTATTGGTTTCGATAAATTTTGTAATCCCGTTTGAACCGACCGTTCACAATACGGTATTTTACTGATTTTTTTTTATTTCTTTAAAATGTTTTTCGAAATATTAGCTACACAAAACAAGTTTTCATTTTGAATTATCTTGAATATTTTCAAAGATATAGGACTTCAAACTTTATAATTAGACAAGGACAGGACGCTATCTTAGTGACGTCAGTGGGTTAGTAGCGTCATAGTCACGCCATAGAAGATTTCGTTTTAGAAGGAGACAGCTATAGTCAAAATCAAACAGACTATAATTCTTTTATTATAAAACAGATTCAAATTATTTTTTCACATTTGGTATTCTTAATTGCAATATTTTTTAACGTCATCATTAAATATCTACATTTCAACAACAGTAAAATACCCTATTTCTGCCATCTACCTGCACATTGTAACTAGTCTCGATTCATTAGCTTATCTTGTTGACAATTGATTTTGTCCAACACTTAACGAAAGAGGTTTATGGATAGAATATCCGAGAGATAATAGTAATTCTTCTCATCATCAAAGCATCCCCAAAACCTCTGTCCAAAATAAACATGTCGTTTTGCTGGTAAAACTGCCTAAGTTCCGATGCCTAATTACTGAACAGACTTTCATAATGTCGGCATCGGAATCAGTAGCGGCATATGGACCATATATATCTATTAAATAGCCATCTGTTGTTACAAACATTATTGGTTTTTCTAAATTACGGAATTTATGTAGGCTGTACGACTTGTTTTGGACTTCTGCATGTAAATATAGCTTTCATCGCATATTTTTGTAGGATTTCTTTCCGCTGTTCCAAATAATTCTTAAGGAATCAACAAGTTCCTGTCTGATATTTCTTCCCTCGTGATTTGTTGCAATCCCCGATGAGTACTTACATTATGTTCTTGTAAGCAACATTATGTTCTTGTAAGCAATTTCTTACTTTCCTTTCCTTACATAATTTTGGGCAATCGATTGTGATATCGCAAATGCACTGGCAATTCTAGCAAATTAATCGCCAGTTCTTAGTTTGATTAGAAACACACTAAGCTTTTTTGGGGTTTTTGAACGTGGTGTTCAAATATATAGTAAGTATAGTAAGTATTTTTATTGGCACATATTAAAAATAACAATATTACAATTTTATGAGAGAAAAAAAAATACAATTATAAAGAAGAAAAAAAAAATAACCAAAAACTGATAAAATGAGCCAATCAGGACCCTCCTCAGCTAATGCTGCTACAGTGTGCAGAATGCTCACTATAACAGCGCTGGTATTCTGGAGGATATATGTATCTCTACAGAATACAATAGGGCAAGAGAATATTAATGACTGTCAAGCCAGTCCAGTATCGACCTCATCAATTACATTAGCTGTATTTTCGAAGTCAACAATATTTTCGAAGGCAATTTTTTATCATATTTTCAATATTTCTATTGGTTAATGTGTGAGATGTAAACTCATATCATCCAAAAAATTTCAGTCATATGTTACTGCATGAAAGGCACAAATGGCAGAGTCAGGTCTTTGGCTGTTTCGGTTAATGTTGAAATCATCGGAAGTAGAAGGTTGAGGTTCAACAGTTCATTGGTTTCCGGTAGGTTGAGACACGACAGCTTCTTCGTTTCCAGTAGGGTGAGATACGACAGCTCCTTCGTTTCCAGCAGTTTCACATTCTTCAATGAAGCTCATGAGTGCTATACGCTGCTCGTAATATTATTATGTGATGTGACACAAAAATCATTCAATATTGTAATATGACATAGTCTTAGGTTGTGAATTTATCTTATTTAAAAGAATTCATTCAATACTTACTTTTTCGTATAGTTGCATTTGACCGCAACCACGATCAGCAGAACATTCGCAACCAGCGATATCAGAATCAGTGGAACGTAAAGAGTGATGCTCAGTACGTTTTCGACCCCGAATTAGAGCGATCTGTTAAGCGCCGCACTTAAGTTAAATCCCGTTATGTGGTTGAAATCCGTCATTGTTGCACTGGGAAATATTTTCACCCGCTCGTGACTTTATCTTATTTAAAAGAATTCATTCAATACTTACTTTCGTATAGTTGCATTTGACCGCAACCACGATCAGCAGAACATTCGCAACCAGCGATATCAGAATCAGTGGAACGTAAAGAGTGATGATCAGTACGTTTTCGACCCCGAATTAGAGCGATCTGTTAAGCGCCGCACTGAAGTTTAATCCCGTTATTTGGTTGAAATCCGTCATTGTTGCACTGGGAAATATTTTCACCCGCTCGTGACTTTATCTTATTTAAAAGAATTCATTCAATACTTACTTTTTCGTATAGTTGCATTTGACCGCAACCACGATCAGCAGAACATTCGCAACCAGCGATATCAGAATCAGTGGAACGTAAAGAGTGATGATCAGTACGTTTTCAACCCCGAATTAGAGCGATCTGTTAAGCGCCGCACTTAAGTTTAATCCCGTTATGTGGTTGAAATCTGTCAATCAAGTGATTAACTCATATATACGTACATCTCTCGGAGAGTCAATTGGCGGCATTTCGAACTCGTAGTACTCTCTCTGCAAACAAAATAAACAATTAGTTAAAACGATAATTGTTAGATAAAGATTTTTGCTGAGAAAGGTTAGGTTAGGTAGTTAATTAATCAATCAAACCTTTTTTCTAAAAATGGAAATCGTATTTTAATTCTCGAATCTTTAAAACGGAACACTCATATTTCTTCTAATTTTTAATACAATATCTTTCGGTCTTGCACTCGCAGTTCGAGCTCCGAACTTTGCAAACTTCCAGTGACGCGTCCGCAATCATGAAAGCGCTGATAGAAACTGAAGAAATAAATAATCCGAAATCAAATGAAGACTCCCTTGATTTGCGCGATTAGTTTGGGACACTGACCTCTATTTATTACCATTGGGATAACACGCTAGAGCAGTCAATTGAAAAATGTACTATTTTGTATAGCAGGAGGAGGTCGTGCCTTTTACGACGAACTTCAAGACTGTTCACCTTAAATCGATTTAACCTTTCAGTGTAGCTATTGCAAATGCGACCGATTCCAAGGCGATAGCATAAAGTTCTAAGGCACTTATTTTGCACACGTTCCAAGTTACCGATATGAACAGCGTAATTGGGGGACCAAACAGGACAACAGTATTCGAGAATACTCCTTTACTAGAGTGTTAAAAAGATAATTTCCTACCCTGGCAGTTGCATGTTGCCAGTTGTGAATCGCTGCCTGCTGTCAATATACTTTTGCAAATACAGGATGTCTAGGTATTGTAAAATAAAACAACAATGATTTTTAATTTATTTATTCCTATAGATACATTCTACATCCTCTCCCCCTAGTACACTGTCATGAAAAGATGCAGGTGGGGTGATGTTCTGCTGGCACCGCGCCCATCCAAGGTACCAAACAATTGCCATTATATGAGCACAGGTTTCCATAGTCCTTTTACCCGCAATGCAACTGCAGTAGTAACCGCAAACTCTATCCTCCCAGTTCCCACCCAATGGGTTTAAAAGAATGCGCGACCTAATCCTCCCTCTGATTAAAATTGCCTCATGTAATGCAATTCCTGGAATATTTACAGTCTCCACATCATTATTAACCTCAACTGCAAAATGTTCCATTTTCTCTGATATGTTCCCCATAGTAGGACCTTGCCTGTTTTATCTGATAGGTACCCAAGCTAAACATCAAATCGGACATTTCCATTCCATTATGGAGAACACATCCAATGCTGGGACCTGCCCATTGATTCTTACAAAGTTGGCGCGGTGCCTGTTTAATTGATGCTCAACCACATACTCTGCTAGATGATTTGGTACATTATATCGAGATAAAGCCCTTAATAGAAGTAATTAAGCATCACTCTGGTCGGTTATAACGGGATGAAAATGATTTATTATGGCTCCTGCTATTTTAAATTCGTCCATTGTATACTTCGTCAAACTGTTAAAAGACTCGCTTCTAAATATTTTATAATCCCGTTTAAACCGACCGTTAATAATTTCAACAACCCATCTGCACATAGTCACTTTTCGAGATTTATTAGCTTTTACAGTTGACAGTTGTGGTTCTCCAACATCCAGAGTTTCTGGTTTATGTACTACATATCCCAAAGATGTTAGCAGTCCTGTATCATCCTTAAACCCGCGATCCAGGAGGAACACATCATCTGGTCTAAAGAAGGCCCTTAAGGGTTCCTGCACACGATGCCGTCACCGCGCCGTCGCCACGCCGACGCCGCGCAATTACTCTGTAGATACGAGTCGCGCGAAGCCCGCCACCGCGCCGCTCCCGCGCCGCCACCGCGCGCGTTCGCCTCCTTCCCTGCTGGATTCATTCCATTACCGGCCGCGTACGAACGTGCACGCCGCGAGATCGCACGTGACGCAAACATGTCTTATATAATGAAAAAAAAGAAATTTGTGCTTGCCTACTATATGTATAGAAAATGGCAAAAAGAACGTCGAGTTAGAAAGTTGTGGGTTCATCCTATGCTGTCGGCACGGGAGCAATTTGGTGAATTTCATACACTTTACGAAGATCTCCGAAAAGACGAGGCCAAGTTTTGTGATTATTTTCGAATGAATTACAAGACATTTGATAAATTATTAGATTTATTAAAGAATAAACTGCAACACACAAATACAAATATGCGAGCAAGTATATCTGCTAAGGAGAGATTGGTTGTTACATTGAGGTAAATAAAATAAATAAAATATATATTTAATTATTCTGATGTAACGTAGAAAAATCAAAATCAATCAAGCTTGAAGTAGATGGACTTGGAATGCTTTGTAATGAATCGTTTTCAATGCTATAATTCGAAGCCTGTGATTGAACTCTCGTACTGGGTCCAGCAGTAGTATTGTAACCGTAGTGTGCCGGGGTGTCCATTGCGCCTGCTGTGCGTGAATGATGTGGAGCGGTATAACTATTTTTATATTGGATATTTCTTATAATATTCAATACTTGGTACTGGAATTCAACAATATCTTCGTCTTTGAAGCGTTCCACGGTAGGAGCTATACCTTTAAAAAAAGACATCATTCTACTATCGTCATCTTTTTCTAACGTTTCCATAAACTTAATCATTTTCTTATCTACAGGATTTAATTCTTCGTTTTTCTTTCTTTTGTTGACATTAGTAACTTCAGATTTGTTTTCTTCCGGCATGTTTGATCCAGATTGGGTTGGCTGTGGGGTAATTTTTTTCAAAAATTGTAAATTATCATAATATTGATATTTATGTACTGGTTTTGCACCTGATCCAGATTTCGATTCACGTATCTTTTTGTCGCATTTCATCCACGCATCCCTTATATTCTTCCATTTCTGAGATATTGTTTTACCTGAAATAATTAATATTAATAATCCATTTTATTATTGTAATGTTTTTTTCAATTGCAGGTATTTAGCAACCGGAACTTCATTAGCCGATCTTGAATATCGTTTTAGAATGGGAAAATCAACTTTAAGCGTAATCATACGAGAAGTGTGTTCTCTAATATGGTCTGAACTTTACCCAAAATATATGAAAATGCCATGTATGAACGATTGGCTAGAAATAGCAAATAAATTTGAAGTGTCTGCTAATTTCCCTCATTGTGTCGGTGCTGTAGATGGAAAGCACATCAGAGTAATAAAACCAAATAAAAGTGGATCTATGTTTTTGAACTACAAACATTACTTCTCGATTGTATTAATGGCAGTCGCCGATAGTGACTACAACTTTATTTATATCAGTGTCGGTGCTTATGGAAAGGATTGTGATTCAGGTGTTTTTAAAGACACAGCTTTCTGGCACAACATGATTAACAATACTTTGAACTTGCCAGGACCTACTTCCTTACCTAATACCAACATTGCCTTGCCATATGTATTCGTAGGTGATGAAGCATTTGCATTACATCAGAATTTACTGCGCCCATATAATAGTCAAATGCTTGATGCAGAAAAATCCGTTTTTAATTATCGGTTAACAAGAGCGAGACGATATGTAGAATGCACCTTTGGGATACTGGCCAATAAGTGGCGAATTTTTCATAGACCTTTAAATGTGTCATTGGATTTGGCTGTTGATGTTGTGAAAGCTTGTTGTTTACTGCAAAATTTTATTCACAAAGAGGAGGGCGTAAAAGGGGTCCAAGAATCTCTAAGCGGGTGTGAATTAGAGGAGTTTTTGCCATTTGATTCAACAGAAATGGTTCCTACAACAGCTAATGAAATACGTGACAAATATAAGGAGTATTTTAATTCTGAATATGGCAGTGTACCATGGCAAAATAATTATTGTTAATATGTATGCGAAACGTGTTTCTATCTAGCGGGAATACTCAAGCTACTACTACTAGTGATGGGACTCGAGTGACTTTTTTCACTCGAGTCACTCGCCAGTGAAAACCGATTTACTCGAGTGTCACTCGAGTAAAGATGAGACTCGAGTGTTTTTTTTTCGAGTGAATCATTCGAGTCACTCGTAATCCGAGTCATCAAAAATATGACTCGAGTGGGAGTAAAAACAAAACTACTCGAGTAACTCGAGTGAAACACGGCTCGAGTCCCATCACTAACTACTAGTAGCAAGTGATTGCTTGTTTAATGTAGGAACCTACCACACGAAATTGCTTACGAGATATACTATCCACACACTATATAATACACTGTTGCATTAGGATTTAAATAAAAAACATACTGATCGTGTCTTGTCCCAAACTTCCTTTAAGTCAGCTACTTATATATTTTTTCGTTTGGCCCCACTAGATAGAAATACATTAACAAGAATAAATAAAATTTTGTAAAAAGATACTTACCGTATTTATTTTTTTCCGTATCGGGTAGGTCTGCAAAGTTCTCATTCATTATATGGCAGATCTCAAACCAAGCTTTTAAACTTTTACGCTTGTCTTTATATATTTCCAAAGTTTTGTCCCATAACACTTCTCTGTCCTCCACTAAACTTATAAACGTTTCGTAATCAAAACTATCCATGGTAATTAATTAACAAGTTCACACACGTGCACGTTCGTACGCGGCCGGTAATGGAATGTATCAAACAAACAAGGAGGGAGGGGAACGCGCGCGGTGGCGGCGCGGCGGCGACGCGGTGGCGGGCTTCGTGCGACTCGTATCTACAGTGTAAATGCGCGGCGTCGGCGCGGCGACGGCGCGGCGACGGCATCGTGTGCAGGAACGTTTAATGGTGAATTTGCATTTTGAAATTAATTTTTTATTACATCAGCATCCGACATTGTTGCGGGATAAGGGCAAAAAATGACAGTGATGTGTCCATCTGGCGCCACCATTACAAAAGGTTTTAACAAATTCCTATATTTGTGGAGGCTATATGTTTTCTTTTGAAATAAATAGTTCAAAGATTTTTGAAGATAAATATAAGTTCCATTGCAAATAACTAAAGGACTGTTTCCATCTGTGCCAAATAATCCTTGAGGAATAAGAAGATTTCTTATTGACAGGCTTTCTCTAGTAAGGTGAGGTAATCCTAAGTGAAGTGGCATATAATATTGTTTTAAACAGCTGCGTGCACTTCTTACGTATTTAATTACAGTGCTTTTGGAAATTACAAATAAGTTGGCAATTCTAGTAAGTGGGTATGATGTCCGCAACTTTATTAAATACATTGCTAAAGCTGTCTTAGGTTTTCTACACACTTCACTTAAGGGTACTTCAATAACACTTACGTCTACGGAGGAGCACTCACTGAACGCTTTCATATGTTTCCATAGCGCGTCGGCCGACTGACGCACAGTGTTTCGCGTAGAACACCCTAGGTGGACAAAATTACGTTTTGCCACTTTTGTGTAGCACTACCTTGATACATTAATATAATGATTATTTATAAATAATTTTATCAACTTTTCTATGTCAAACTCATATTCATTGTGTTTTTTTTGACGTTGTGTTCCCGTGCATTTTCGGCCACGGTTAGAGGCAGGTCTTTGGCTGTTTCGGTTAATGTTGAAATCATCGGAAGTAGAAGGTTGAGGTTCAACAGTTCCTTGGTTTCCGGTAGGTTGAGACACGACAGCTTCTTCGTTTCTAGTAGGGTGAGATACGACAGCTCCTTCGTTTCCAGCAGTTTCACATTCTTCAATGAAGCCTTACACCTCACATAAGCGTCTCGCGCAGTTTTCCACCTCTGCTGCACTTGTTACGGGAGAGACATATAAAGATCTTCATTTTAGTTACCGTTTGGGGGCTTCAACTATTGGTGAAATCCTAAAAGAAGTATGTAAGAACATTTGGACTCTATTCCATGACGAGTGTATTTCGATACCTAATTCACAGGAAAGGTGGCTACGAATCGCTGCCAGTTTTGAAAATATAAAAAATTTCCCTAACTGCATCGGTTGTAAAGACGGGAAGCATGTCAGAATAATTTGCCCTGAATATAGTGTGAGTCTGTATTCAAATAATAAACAAAGGAGACGGAATAAAAATCCCCTAAGAAGCAGCTGGCATAATGAGACTTGTAATCGATTAAGCCTTTAAAACGTAATGTTCTTACGTTATTATTTAAATTCTAAAGCTAGCCCATTATTTTATACTAGCTTTCCGCCCGCGGCTTCGCCCGCGTGGACTACACGACGTTATCCCGCGGGAATGTGATATTTTGCCGGGATAAAAAGTGGCCTATGTTCCTCTCCAGGCAACAAAGTGTCTGTGTACCAAATTTCACCCAAATCCGTTCAGCCGTTTTCGCGTGATTGAGTAACAAACATCCGAACATCTAAACTTTCACATTTATAATATTAATAAAGTAGGATTTAATTTTTAAAATACTCTTAATTGCTTTAGGAAACGAAGCTATTCTTAGCTTGAAGATGAGAACAAACCCGATTTTAAAAAAGTATTTGAGTGTCAAGTCAAGTGTCATTGTCAAATTGACAATGTCAATGCATGAGTGATTTTTGTTTTGTTTTGGTTTTTCAAGAATATTATTTTATTAAATGCCAGATTATGTATGTAAAACGATAAAAAAGCATTTCGCCAAATATCAACAGCGGACTGAACCGGCCTAATATGTTTCCTGGTAGATTTCGGCTAGGCCCGTACGGCAACCTCTGCAAAATTATCATGGTCATGAGTGCTATACGCTGCTCGTAATATTATTATGTGATGTGACACAAAAATCATTCAATATTGTAATATGACATAGTCTTAGGTTGTGAATTTATCTTATTTAAAAGAATTCATTCAATACTTACTTTTTCGTATAGTTGCATTTGACCGCAACCACGATCAGCAGAACATTCGCAACCAGCGATATCAGAATCAGTGGAACGTAAAGAGTGATGATCAGTACGTTTTCGAACCCGAATTAGAGCGATCTGTTAAGCGCCGCACTTAAGTTTAATCCCGTTATGTGGTTGAAATCCGTCATTGTTGCACTGGGAAATATTTTCACCCGCTCGTGACTTTATCCTATTTAAAAAAAATCATTCAATACTTACTTTTTCGTATAGTTGCATTTGACCGCAACCACGATCAGCAGAACATTCGCAACCAGCGATATCAGAATCAGTGGAACGTAAAGAGTGATGATCAGTACGTTTTCGACCCCGAATTAGAGCGATCTGTTAAGCGCCGCACTTAAGTTAAATCCCGTTATGTGGTTGAAATCCGTCATTGTTGCACTGGGAAATATTTTCACCCGCTCGTGACTTTATCTTATTTAAAAGAATTCATTCAATACTTACTTTCGTATAGTTGCATTTGACCGCAACCACGATCAGCAGAACATTCGCAACCAGCGATATCAGAATCAGTGGAACGTAAAGAGTGATGATCAGTACGTTTTCGACCCCGAATTAGAGCGATCTGTTAAGCGCCGCACTGAAGTTTAATCCCGTTATTTGGTTGAAATCCGTCATTGTTGCACTGGGAAATATTTTCACCCGCTCGTGACTTTATCTTATTTAAAAGAATTCATTCAATACTTACTTTTTCGTATAATTGCATTTGACCGCAACCACGATCAGCAGAACATTCGCAACCAGCGATATCAGAATCAGTGGAACGTAAAGAGTGATGATCAGTACGTTTTCGAACCCGAATTAGAGCGATCTGTTAAGCGCTGCACTTAAGTTTAATCCCGTTATGTGGTTGAAATCCGTCATTGTTGCACTGGGAAATATTTTCACCCGCTCGTGACTTTATCTTATTTAAAAGAATTCATTCAATACTTACTTTTTCGTATAGTTGCATTTGACCGCAACCACGATCAGCAGAACATTCGCAACCAGCGATATCAGAATCAGCCATATGGAGAATGTAAATTTTCTTTTTGTTTTTGGTATTGTAAGGCTAATAAATATTAAATAATTATGGTATTACAAACTAGGTGTTATTGTTGATCGCGAAGTATTAAAGATATTATGAAAATTTTGATCTCTGAATAAAATATTACTTATTTCAATGGGTAATGAATATTTTATTATTATTATTAATTCCGTTTCACCCGTCCAATCCATTCCAGAAAGCGTGCATTGATTGTACGTTTTAAACGTAAATAAACCTAAATAAAATAAAAAATACCGTGAACTTCTGCAATTTGACGACGATGACTGGATGATTCTATGAAAATGCAATTTGAACCCACACAGTAGACACATGCACACACACAAACACACACACACCACACACATTGCGTGAATTATTTTAATACCCGCGTCAAGGGACTTCAGGGAAGCTCTTAAACTTCCAAAATGTGTTTTCGGTCAAGCAGATGATATTGTATGGCTCACCAACTGCAATAAAGAATTGTTTAACTTGTCCGTTTCATAAAATTTTTATCATTTGCCAACATTTTAATAGCCATATAAATCTATCTCGCGTCATTAATGATTAAATGTATTCGTTTTTATAACATGTCTTTCTCGACCAATAGGTACTTAAGCTTGGTAGTTTGATAACTCCCATTGTCATCAAAATACCTATAAAAGTTGTATTTTACATAATTACATCAGAGAACGAGATAATTACAAAATAGAGGATACATTAACAATTGCAGGATTTGAACCGTATCGATCAGGGGAGATGTTGAGAGAAAAGTTTGCTAATTACTTTATATCTCCAGAGGGTGCTGTACCTTGGCAAAATCCTTACTTATATTATAAATGCGTCTTTGTCTGTCTGTGTGTTACACAATCACACCTAAACTACTAAACCGATTTGAATGAATTTTGGTACAGAGATAGTCTAGAGCCTGAGAAAGGACATAGGCTACTTTTTATTTATATTAAAAATATCACCTTCCCGCGGGATAACGTCGTGTAGTACACGCGGGCGAAGCCGCAGGCGGAAGGCTAGTAATAGTATATTTTAAACTGTATGTATCGAAATAAATAAATAAACATAAAGATGAAGGTAAGTATTTTGTTTTTTACTAACCTATATCTTTTTGTTTAGTCGCAGTCATTTCATCGCAATTTGGATACAATGCTGCACACTCTTCTTTCCAAGCTTTAAACTTGGCATCACTGTCTTTATACAAAACCAGAGTGTTCCACAAAGACGAACTTCGGTACTTAAGCGTTCAGTGTCGATAAATTTGTTCATGTTCAGTACGAAATCGTTTTTTGACGACGATAATACGCACATACGTACGGTCGGTCCACCGGTCTACGGAGGAGTACTCAATGAACGCGTTCATATGTTCCCATAGCGCGTCGGCCGACCGACGCACAGTGTTTCGCGTATAACACCCTAGGTGGACAAACTTATTTTTTGCCACTTTTGTGTAGCACTAACTTGATATTAATATAATGATTATTTATGGATAATTTTATCAACATTTCTATGTCAAACTCATATTCATTGTGATTTTTTGACGTTGTGTTCCCGTGAATTTTCGGCCACGGTTAGAGACAGGTCTTTGGCTGTTTCGCTTAATGTTGGAATTATCGGAAGCTGACGGTTGAGGTTCAACAGTTCCTTGGTTTCCGGTAGGTTGAGACACGACAGCTTCTTCGTTTCCAGTAGGGTGAGATATTCGACAGCTCCTTCGTTTCCAGCAGTTTCACATTCTTCAATGAAGCCTTACACCTCACATAAGCGTCTCGCGCAGTTTTCCACCTCGGCTGCACTTGTTACGGGAGAGACATATAAAGATCTTCATTTTAGCTACCGTTTGGGGGCTTCAACTATTGGTGAAGTCCTAAAAGAAGTATGTAAGAACATTTGGACTCTATTCCATGACGAGTGTATTTCGATACCTCCTTCCTTTTACCCGCAATGCAACTGCAGTAGTAACCGCAAATTCTATCCTCCCAGTTCCCACTTAATGGCTTTAAAAGAATATAGGGGAGTAGGTACAATTATTGGCACCCTAAGCAATTTCGCCATTTTAAAGGCCTGTAGAAAATCAGCCAATTAAAATATCGACTTAAATTTGATTTCGTATGATTCAGCAATTATTTAGCAATCGATTTAAACGGGTTTATAGTTATTTAAATGTGAATAAATAAGAAAGTTTTCGCAAAATATGAAATAAAACCAAAAATACCAGTTATTGGCACCTTTCTGTACAAATAATGGCATAGAAAAATGTACAATTATTGGCACTGCCAATAATTGTACACGTGACTATGCCAATCACTAATAGAAACGATAATAGTGATGGGAAATTGTATATAATAGGTAGGTAATTGATGTTTGTTAGAGGCGTTAAATTAAAACTCGAGAACGGCAGAACCTATTTGGCTAATTTTGGTCTTGAAATGTTCCTGGAAGTCCAGACAAGGTTTAAAAAGTGATAAAATAGGGGAAGTAGAGTAAGGGTAGAGTAAGAGTAGGGTAGGGTAGAGGTAGGGTCCTTCTGGTGAGAGGTTAGAACACTTCGGCTCCCCCTTTGGGTAAGGTAGATGTAGGGTAGGGGGTAGGGCCACGCGAACGAAGTCGCGCTGGGTCAGCTAGTAATTTAATAAAATACGGTGATAGAAAAGTATTAGGCAAGTTTATTATGTTAATAATTAGTAATTAAGGTAGGGTTAGGGAAGAGGTAGGGTAGGGATAGAGTAGAGATTACATAGCTGAATTTTCTGCATTTATAAAGTCTTCGAGTTCCTCTTCATTTTTAAACGTCGCCCTTCTCTTTAATATTTTTCTGAATGCAGCGCGCTTATCTAGTACTTCTTTGGCTGTCAAAGGTTGATAATTATCAGGCTTAACACTGATCAGACTATTTTTAGAATTAGATAATAAGTCAGTCTTAAGTATTTCCTTGTTATTTTGGTCAGTCTTTTTTTTTTGTCAATAAATGTTTCAATGTGCCTTTGTTTTATTTCTTTAGTATTAATTAATTGCATATCATGTTTCCTTTTTCTTGAATCAGCATATAAGTCCGTCTCATAAAAATCACTACTTTTCATTTTTTCAGTCTTCGATTCGTTGAATTTCAGGAATGTATTAGCTGCGTTAATTTTACGATCTTTGCATTCTTGTGTGATCTCGGTTTTAGTTGAATTTTCAGCAACAAACAGTTTTTTCTTTACACTCTGTAATTTCGCTGCTGGTAAATTAATAACGGATAATATTTTAATTTTTTTCATTGAATCAGTTTCCTTTCTTATACTTTTTGTAATGTCACTTCTAGTTATTATCGGTTTATTAGATTGCACTATGACTTCCTTTTTAATTTCAATGACTGGGTCAGTTTCTTTCTTCATTTCTTTGTCGATTATTATTATGTTGTCTGTTTTTGTTTTAATCGCACTATTAGTTGTTTCGATCGTTCTTATTTTCTTTACGGTTTTGATGTTTATTTTTTGACCATTAGTTTGGTTTGGTGGAGCAATTTTATTTATTATATCGTTACGTAGTTTTTTATTCTCTTCAGATTTTGTTTCGCAAATGACATTCTTAGTTGCAGTTTCGTTCATAACGCCTTTTATTTCTTCAGTTGGTTTTCTTTTTTCTATTTTCTGTTTACATTTACGTGCTTGTTTTTGTTCTGCTATTGTTTGTTTTGTATGCTCTCTTAACTTTTTTCGTTGTTCTTTATCGGCTATAAGCTTTTCTTTTTCTTTTATTTTATTAGCTTCCTTTTCTAGCCATTTATTACCCGTTAACAGGTATATAGGTGTTGCTGCAATTGGTTTTTTCATTTTGCGAGCTGGTGTTGGGGGGCAATGAAGGTAATCTTTTATTTCTTTTATATCTTTATTTTGAGTCTCTTTGTCAATATCTACCTGTTTTTCTTTACTTAGGTCATCTTTGTTTTGAAATTCCGATGCAGTATTGCAGTTTTCTGAAGTATTGATATATTTTTTAGTAGGTTTCGTTTCTAAATCAGTGTCAGATCCTGTATTGTTGCTCTTTTCAGATTTTTTTATTTCAAAATTGAAGGCATCTTTTTTCACTTTTTTATTTTCTGTAATAGTACATTCAGTGTCACCAGCATCTTGAAGTTCCCAATCAATAATAAAATTTTCGAGGCCGCTGGAGTTCAAAGTCTCATTTTCCATGAAACCGTTTACCATATCACTATCTTCTAATACAGATTTTGACATTAAATTTTCTTGGCCTGAATTTTGAAAACTGTTGTTACAATTTTCTTGATCTGGGCTTTGTGGAACCACAATGGGTATTTCATCAATCGGGACCCAAGTATCTTCAATAAGTAACTGATTTTGGTGTTCATAATTTATTATTTCAACGTCGTTGTTCAAAAATCGGTATATACCGTGACATTTTTTTATCAATCCAAACTTAAGGGATAGGTCATGTTATGTGTATAGAATAGATTTCCGAAAAAAAAAAAAAAAATTTTTTATTTTTTTTTTATTTTTTTTATTTTTTTTAACTCTATTTCCACCCTATTGTCGATGTTTCGGATGTTAGATTAAAACATAAAAAAATACATTAAAAACAAAATAAAATAAAATAAAAATAATTTATTATCAGATGATCGCTCCTCGGGGTCGATGGCCCCGTCCGATCCGTGCGCTGACCTTGTCTCTTACAACCACACGCGTAGCTGTACGTACGTAACGTAGGTACACTCGACAGCACATCAAGTTGAACAGTTAAACTATGATAGCTTTTATTACGTAGGGCATAAGGGCGGTCTCAAGGTCAACATGTACACCTAAGACGAGCACAGCAAATAAAGTGTTCTCGGTCGTAGGTCGACTGTTTATAAGATAAAGTTACGGTCATATAACAATCTACCTATTTTTCCTATCTTTATCCTAGGTAGGTACCTACTGTTATTTACGCTAGAAATTTTTGATTTATTTTGACCATTCGCAACAATTCGAGTATTACTTTCAATTTTCTATAAATAAATAATTTGTGTAGGTTAAATAGGTACTCACATAAGCGTAGCGCCGAAAGAATCTCCTTCACAATAACACAAGAAAGGTGATAACTTTCCATCACACTTGACAGGCTTTGGACTGACGAAAAAATGCAATAATAACTAAATCAAAATTATTTTCGGATTAACGAACGTGATGTAAATAATGATACAATTTATAAAAAATAACGAAATAATAATCTTTGTCAACATTTAGTTACTATTACACTTACTCGGCGTGTTTAAAAGTTCATCACCTATTTACAAAGTTTATTTACACAGATATTTACACAAAAAAACTATTTACAAAATTGTTGCACAAAGCCACCTCCACCCTCAATACAGAGATATGCACGTTTTCTTATGTGTCTTCTCACTTTAAGTAATACCTGTCTTTCACTTTTTACAACTTCAAAAGCAGTTTCGATCTTTCTTTTGAGTTCACCCAAGTCACTGATCATGTGTCCGGTCTCACCATAAACAAGTTCCTTCACTCGACCCCATAAGAAAAAATCCAATGGGGTTAAGTCCGGTGATCGTGCGGGCCACGGCACTGGCCCTCCACGACCGATCCACCTTTCACCATATGTCACATTTAGGTACTCGCGAACCCGCTGCGAATAATGGGCTGGAGCTCCATCGTGTTGGAAGAACATCCCCCTAAGCCGTGCCAAAGGAACGTCTTCCAGCAGAGATTCCAATTGGGTTTGGAGGAAATTCATGTAGGACTCTGTATTGAGCCGTTCCAGAAAAACTGGACCAAGAACTTGGTCCTCTAAAATCCCTGCCCAAACGTTCACGCTGAACCTCCGTTGGAAATGGTCCGGACGAACCACATGAGGATTTTCTGTGCTCCAGTAATGCGAGTTGTGCACATTAAACATGCCAACTCGCGTAAATGTAGACTCGTCTGTCCACAAAATTTGCCGATGCTCTTGGCGAAGCCATCGACAAAACTCTACCCGGGCCGGGTAATCAGTAGCGTTCAGCTCCTGTACCCGCGTGAAGTGATACGGGTGCTTCTTCTCCTCACGAAGAAGCCGCCACACCGTATTCTGGCTGACGCCAAAAACTGCAGCGCCATCCCTAGTGCTTGCCATGCGGTGAACTCGGAAGAATTCAAGAATCTCTTCTTCCAAATCCGCTCGGATTCGGGGTCTCCCTGCATCCACTGCAGGTGGGTCAAAACGGCCATGCTCCCGAAATCGGTACACTGCGTTTAAAATCGTTTGGTGCCCGACTCGTACCCCAGACCTTTCTTCGTAAAGGTTCACCGCAGCTCTTAGTACTTCGTTGCTTAGCCTATAGCATAGTACCATCTCCAGGTACTGCTGGTTGGTATACCGCCGAGGCATGTTTGCAAACGCGCGCGACACATGTGACATGCAAATGCAAACTAAAAAATTAAAACGCGATGCCAAATTCACGGGAAGCGCAGGGAACTACCTACCTACTTAGGCCTGGTTCACACAAATTCAATAGATTTTTCATTTCTATTATGTTATTTATGAATGTTACAATACGTATTGGATTTCTTCATAAGTTGTAGGTCACAAAAATAACTTGTATCGAATCAAACTATTCAATAAATTTTTTTTGTTGACTTCCAGATAACACTTATGAAATTTCTCCAAATGAACTTCAAGTTTTAGAGACTTTTAGTTCTTCTACTAATTGTTATGTTATCATAATTTAGTTCTTCTATAACTTTCCTTATTTTTTCAACCACCTCTGTGGTCTAGTGGGTCACACCACCGATTTCAGACCCAAAGTTCTCGGGTTTGATTCCCAGTTTCGATTATTTTGTTTGGTTGGTGGTAGGACTTTTCTTAGTCAGCCTGGCTAGCTACCACCATCTTATCTAAGTCTAACGCCATAACAATGATGTTTTCAGCATTATTGTGTTCCGGCATTTAGAGATAAGATAGCCAGTTCCTCAGTGATTGAGGATTCCGGGAGTAGTGCGCTACCACCTTCAGCAAAGGTTAAGTGCTACCCCGTTGTGGATAAAAATAAATCAATAATTGCAAGTTTCAATAATAATTGATATCGAACGTTATACGTATTATCTAAAAGCATAATGGTATTTGGATGAAATGTTTTATGTAAACAATACAGTAGCCTGTGTATCCAATCCTCCAGCTCCCATTCTACCCCCGTACAAAAAATCACATTGATCCGTTGCTCCGTTTTGTCATGAAAGACGGACAAATAAATAATACTTACCTGTTGATTTTCCCATGGGAATATGATACATTCCTCTGGTAAAAAGTAAAAGTAGCCTATTATAATCCTTCCCCCGGGTCTCTAACTATTTACCTAAATACCAATTTCTGCCCGCAAATTTGCCACGCTAGTGATTTTCCCATGGAAATGAAATTTTTTCCTGCGGTTAATTCACGCGGTAAAAAGTAGCCTATGTCCTTCCTAGGGCCTTAAACTATCTCCATTCTGAGTTTCATCAGAATCGGTCTAGCCATTTTGACGTGAAAACGGAACAAACAAACATACACATTTTCACATTTATAATATTAGTAGGGATTTCATTAACTTCTAAGTTTGATTACATAAAATAAAATCCAGAGTTAATCGAAATGTATGCATGCTCCCTTATTAGGACGGTAATTATTGATCTTACTACAATCAAACCGCTAAACTGGAAGGTACTTTTTGATATTATGCCGACACAAAGTTGTGCCGCCGCTTCGCCTCATGCCGAAAGGCACCGCGGTGAAATCAAAGAGTCAGTACACCTGCTGGCTATTTTATTTCGTTACGATTTGTGAAAAATTCATAGTGAATAAATTTTTTATTGATAACTTTTATTCCACTCAAAAACAAACATCATTGTTCTAACCACTTACGTAGCTCAGTGGTTAGAGCATTCACCCGGACAGTGAAAGGTCGTGGGTTCGAGTCGTTTTTTCTAATACTTCATTTTCTCAAATGATTAGTTAGCAAATTGTATTGTCCTACTAATATTATAAAAGTGAAAGTTTATAATGTTTGAATGTTTGTATGTTTGTTGCTCAAACACGCCATAACGGCTAAATGGATTTGGCTGTAGGACACAGATACTTCGTTGCCTGGAGAGGATCATAGGCTACTTTTTATCCCGGAAAAATATCACATTCCCGCGGTATAACGTCGTGTAATACACGCGGGCGAAGCCGCGGGCGAAAAGCTAGTATCAATTATAACATTTGGTATCATTTGTTTATAAACATTTATCCAGGTGAGGCGACACAGTAGGGTATGCAGAGTGTGTAAAACATTTAAAAATTCCTAAAAAAAAAATTGAATTACGAACATTTTTGGGTAAAGGTATTATTGTTAGAAAATTTTTGTTTTCATTTTTAACAGCGATGTGGGAGTACCATAAAACACAAAATCAAAAAGTAATTTTATCTTTAACGATTATTTTATTTCTGGTAAAAAATAATGATTTAATTCAATAAATTTAAAAAGGTATTTATTATTTTTTACAATAGTTTGTGAGTGTACAGTTGAGCGGAAGATCTTTAAAGAAACGTCTGATTAACGGCCAGAATTAATAACCTATCCACAGATAGGGATAGGTGCGATCCAGATTAGTTGCTAGGCAACACCTACCAACACCCTGGCAGTTTGTCGTTAATTCTATGTTAATATCAAGCGTTGCATAGCAACTAATCTGGATCGCACCCATCCCTATCTGTGGATAGATTGTTGTGGAGATCCTTGTGGGAGGCCTATGCCCAGCAGTGGGCGTCGTTCGGCTGACATGATGATGATGATGATAGTACACTCGACAGCACATCAAGTTAAACAACGGTAACAGCTTTTATTACAAAGGGCATAAAGGCGGTCTCAAAGTCTACATGTATAGTCTGATGTGCCGCCGTGTGTACATTCAACTAGGCACGGATCGTAAATAGGTAGCTAAAGTCCGTTCGATTAGATAGTGTCGGCAAGGCATTGTGGCTCTTGGTATAAAATGCAGATTTAAATAATACACACAAGTTGGGTAACAAAGTCAATTTTAATGAAAATTTGAATATTGTTATAAGTAAATAATATTTTTTTTTATATCATTATTATGATTACTCATTATCGCTCGAATTGTCACAAGTGACAACCGTCGTGACCACTTGTATTTATAATAAATAATAAATTATTAAAAAAAATATTATTTAATAAATGGCGAAATCACAAAATCCAATTTCTTTTGCGGGTGTACGCCGCACGCGGCTTCTTTTGTTTATGCGACGGCATCCTTTGACAAGAAGCGGCACGTGCCAAGGCGGCACGATAAAAGGCGAATGGACTTTAAACAATAAAATTATTGGTTCCAAAGTTTTGGCTGGCGTGGCTCACTCCGCCGCAATTCTTCACCTATCCGCGGCCACTTCAAAGTGATAGTATCAGGCGGGTAATACGCGCGGACGACGCGCGCTCAGTTGTGCACGTGAGTCGCGACGACGACGTAGTAAGCACAGGAAGAAATAAGTTTATTTTCGCGCCAAAACACACGTGTTTTATCCATTGGTGTTATTTTGTGATTTTGGTTAAGATTAGGGCGCGAGTGGATTATTGTCAAACTGATTATCATAACTTCGAAAGTGTGTGGTCATGGACATGTGGTGATGTGATGTTTTATCAGTAATTTCAATAAGTGTGCGTCTGTAAACGAAGACGCAACGTACCTAATGAAGTGAAAATTAGTTAAGCTGACTAAATGTCAAAAACTATGAAGAGTTTACATAAAATCTTTATTAGTTAGTTGGTGATAGATCGAAAACACCAAGATATCAGCTGATCAGCTCGTAAGTACTTATTTATTTAATCTGTTGATGATTATTTTTTTTCACACCTTTGCAACTATTCATCATGTCAGCCGAACGACGCCCAGTGCTGGGCATAGGCCTCCTCCAAGGATCTCCACAACGATCGGTCATGATGAATCGAATTAAATACTGCTATGGCGCCGCCTACGCCGCCCTTTGATTGCATGTAGGTAGTTACGTAGTTAGTAGGTACCTACGATGGGCAACAACGTCACTTCTAAGGTTAAAATGGCTTGCATGCCGCGCCGTCACAACATACGTTTAGTTCGTACAGGGGCGACACGTGCGCACACGAATTTTGTTGCTAACTGGTTAAGCGACGGACGCTGTTGCCCATAGTTAGTACTTACCTACTTACCCTAACTTGTGTTATTATTATGAAGGAGAATTGTATTGAATGAAACTCGTTTTGCGATCACCTACAAATCTAGCATCTTGTATTTCTTATTTAAGTAGAAAATTGGAAGAAGGTAATACCTACTCGAATTGTGGCGAATAGTCAAAATAAATCAAAAATTTCTAGCGTAAATATCAGTAGGTCACTAGGATAAAGATTTGAAAAATAGGTAGAAATTATCCGCGATATTAGAAATAGGTAGGTTAGGTAGGTACTGTTATTTGACCGTACCGTAACCGTAACTGTATTTTATAAACAGTACCTACGATCTAGGACACTTTTATTTGCTGTGCTCGTCTCATGCTGGGGCCACACTATGGGGATACCTATGCCGATGTCCAACTTCGCTTGAATTGTCGCGAGAATTATTGTGTAAAATTTATCGCCATAGTGTGGCCGCTCGATCGCAAAAATTCTCGCGATAATCGCCACTCGAGCTATCGGCATAAGGCATACGGTGTGTGTAGTGAAATGCCGTAGTAAAATTATCGTCGCGATAACGTGGCTAATCTGTGTTGGAATTTGGCATATCCCGATGTCTATTGGCGTATTCCCATAGTGTGGCCGCAGCATCAGGTGTAGAATCGAATGTGGTTGTGCGAGATGTACTTACCTACGTAGGTACGCACAACTATGCGTGTGATTGTAAAAGACAAGGTCAGCGCACGGATCGCACGGGGTCATCAACCGCGAGGAGCGATCAATCAATCAGGTGTACATGTTGACCTTGAGACCGCCCTTATGCTCTACGTAATAAAAGCTATCATAGTTTAACTGTTCAACTTGATGTGCTGTCGAGTGTACCTACGTTACGTACGTACAGCTACGCGTGTGGTTGTAAGAGACAAGGTCAGCGCACGGATCGGACGGGGCCATCGACCCCGAGGAGCGATCATCTGATAATAAATTATTTTTATTTTATTTTATTTTGTTTTTAATGTATTTTTTATGTTTTAATCTAACATCCGAAACATCGACAATAGGGTGGAAATAGAGTTAAAAAAAATAAAAAAAGTTTAAAAAAAAATTTTTTTTTTTTTTTCGGAAATCTATTCTATACACATAACATGACCTATCCCTTAAGTTTGGATTGATAAAAAAATGTCACGGTATATATTATTTAAAGCCATTTGAAAACAGTTTTCTTCATCTGGAATTTCATTTTTAAGTTTGTTGATGGTGCTTGTGTCCACTATTCTTAAGAAATCTGTCATGGTTAGAGATTTTTCCTGTGTTTGAACATGGGCAATACTCATATCAGTCTGTTGTTTTTTTCCACCTAGGCACTTCGCATAATTAATAGCGTCGGGATTCCACGGACATAAGCCACAAGCTCTAAAGCCATTTATTATTGTTCTCTTGCTAATGAATTTTTCGAGCACAATGGTCAGTACATGCCCAAAGTCAACTTTTGTTAATAGTTTTGAAACATTATTTCGTCTCCAATCAAGGAGTGCCTTTCTCCAACAATTTTTTATGGGTTTAAACGCAGCCACGTCAGCTGGTTGCAAGATCCTTGTGGCATTTGGATAAAGGGCAATTAAGATGATGCCGAGCTCTTTGCACTTCATACTTAAATCGTAATTAATATGGCTTTTGTGGCCGTCGACAAACAGAATCACGGGCAGTGAAATGTTCTTCGAAATAAGGTATGGGTGGAAGGCATTTGTTATGTACTGGTAGAAAATTTCTTTAGTCATCCACCCATTATCTGATACAGATATTCCCCAGCCAGAAGGAACCGATTCAACAATTTCGGTCCGCATTCGCTTAAGAGGGTAAATCACCGAAGGTGGCGTGACGATTCCACTAGCTGAAAAAGTAAACATCACGGTAATGGATGACTTTGGAGGAGCCATGTCTACTTCATATACATCTCTTGCACCTTTTGGAGCTAATACTTTGCCTTGTTTAGGGCACAATTGAAATCCAGTTTCATCTCCATTATATACCCGATCTGGATCTTGAAGGATTTCAAAAAACTGTTCTTCTTTTAGCGCATCTTCGATTTGTTTGAACCATTTTCTTACATTTGCTTCGGAAACATTGGCACTAGCTGAAGTGACTGCTTCGACGGTTCTACAACTAATTTCCGGATGTCTCTTCAGGAACAGTCTGTACCATCCTTCGCCAGGTTTGTTGTTTATAAACGGGTTTTCACGAGGATTCTTTTCTAGAAACTGCTCGACGCTATATAGCACATCTTCTTTTCGGCGCGGAAACCCTTTTTTGCTTGACGATACTATCCAGTCTACGATGGCTTTTTCTTCCATCTTCGTGAGAACCGTGGATGGTCCTGGTTTCGGTTCAGTTATGTCGTTTTTCAATCTAAATTGAAGTGTCGCTCTTGGTATCCCAAATTGGTTGGAAGCTTTTTTTTTAGACATTCCATCTTTTATGGCAGTAAGTGCCTGCTGTATATCTTGTTCGGTGTAGTTCCTCGGCATAGTTTATCTGTAGTGCAATAAATACTAAGGTTAAACTACCATTGCAATGTACTAGGTATAATGTTTTTAAAGTAATGCTAACTTCTGTTAAACTACTACCCCGACTCCATCTCCACGATAAGACCCCTGACATAATTCACCCCCGCCAATTAGAACGTATATTTTTGCATCAAGGCCGAAACCCACCGGATCCGTATACGTAGACGTGCACGTGCACGTGGACGTACATTTACGTTGTAAAGTAAGGAACTTTATGAGACATGGCACACTGCTTGCGTGACGTGCACGTGCGTGTAGACTGTATGCGTACCGCTACGCATTGCAGCTCCCATGAGACAAACAGGTTGCGTACCTACACAGAGCGGAACGGCAACGTCACATTGATGCGTGCAGTTATGACTGTATTCAATAACATTTCCTATTGGACGTCCCACTGAACTAGTAGGAACACGCCAGTATCATTGCTGTGGGTCACTACGCGCTTGACTACGCGCGTAGTGAGTTAGTGACGCATCCGGTGTGCTTTGGCCTTTATCCTGAATATTCTAAGTACCCGACATCCGACATCGAACTCAGAAATAGAACTGCCAACATCCAACGCCCGACATCTGACGCTCGATACCCGACTCGCGACACCCAACTCCCGAAACCCGACTCTAATGAAAAAACGCCGCCTTTTGTTGTGTGCTTAGACCGCAGGCAGCGTCCGTTTGTCATACAAACTGTCTATCAAACCACAG
The DNA here is from genome assembly GCA_949710035.1 of Crambus lathoniellus. Taxonomy (NCBI): domain Eukaryota; kingdom Metazoa; phylum Arthropoda; class Insecta; order Lepidoptera; family Crambidae; genus Crambus; species Crambus lathoniellus. The sequence continues at coordinate 10,225,704 of OX453321.1, forward strand.
AACTAGACAGAGAGAATAGCTTCATAGAACGGTGCGAATTGATTACACTACTACAAGCATGCTGGGCATGTGTGCGTGTCCACTGGCTGCTTGTCACTGACGTGTCACGTACGTGGCGCGACTGGAAAAAACCGGTTTACGACAGCTCAGCCAGTGGACAAGCTCAGGGTCATTGCAAAGCACGTATGAGCAGTTTTACTTATAAGATTTAAATAATAAAAAAAAACCGGGATAAAAAGTAGCCTATGTTCCTTTCCAGACTACAAAGTATCAGTAGAGGAGAGCGGGGCATAGTGGGGTCACAAGGCATAGCGGGGCAAGCCTTATACAGCTCGAAACGAACGCTGTGCAAACTGTCAAATGGCTCGCTTTGATTGGTCGTTAGTCGGGGTGTGACCTCCAAACGCGAGCCACGCTATTTCGGTACCCGTTTGTGTGATGTAAACAAAAATATCAAAACCAGGGTTTGTCTGAAAAAAAATTGCGAAATTGAACAGCAATCTTTTCTAAGACGTACTTGTGTACTGTGGTGTATTATAGTTTATTATGAATCAGTTCCCTTCCGGATTTCTTAATCAGCAAGCTCATTGAATCAAAGGTAAGATGCCGTCAGTTTGTATTTAATTTAGAACGAGTCGGTGGGGCATAGTGGGGTGTGGCACCTGGGGCAAAGTGGGGCACCCCACTATGCACCTTTTTTGATTTTAGAAAAGTGCCTCACTTTGCCCCGTTTTAAAGACTTCTAAGTTTTAATATATAAAAATTTTACGTTTTTAGCCAACATGGTCCACATACAAGAGGAAGACTGAACAGCATTCATGGTCAATGGAAGATATGAAACAAGCTGTACACAGTGTTGTGTCCGGAGAAATGGGCTACAGAAAAGCAGAAAATATGCACAACGTTCCACAAACAACATTAGAGCGTTATGTTTCTAAATTGTTATGCTAAAGTGTTGTTGTTATTTATATTTTTTTTTTTACTGTCGTTATGTTGCTAAGAAATAAAACTAATTTTTGGAAGTTGTGTTTCGTTCCTTATTATAACCACCCCACAATGCCCCATAGGATACCCCACTTTACCCTTATACACGGGGCATAGCGGGTCAAATGCCTTTTTTATGTAAGTACTTACATCTCGTAGATTAATTACGTTATCATCATTAATGTATCCATAGGCATTCGCAATGAATTAAGCTATGTTACTAAGTTAAAACTTTTTATTTAATCACATTATTTTAGTTTTTAAGGATGTTTAAACGTACTATGCCCCCCCCCCACCCATATCCCAAATTTCAGCTATATCCGTTCAGCCGTTTTGGCGTGATTAGGAAACAAACATCCAATCGTCGAAACATCTAAACTTTGACATTAAAATTTATAAACATCATTTTTCAAGAAATAGGACACCACCACAATAATAAAACGTTGACCCGACCGACCACGCTAACCACAGTCCAAGCGGGGTACAATTCGCACGCAAAAATGTATTAGTAGGATTAAACTACAAATTGGTATCTGGACTCTGGTCAACGAAATCTGGAGCAGCACTATGATATAATATATAATATTATGATGATATAGTAGGTAGATTGTACTCACCGTTCTAGTTCGCTATGTAAAGAAAGACAATTCTGGATTTGACAAACCGCTATTGAGCCATAAACACTGCAATATTTTCTAAAGTGCGTGAGTGTGGTGAGCGCGGGCATTAGTTATTACGTTACGTACGTACGACAGCGCGGCGCGGCGGGCGTGGCGGCACTACTACTAGCCAAACTAAGCGCGCGCCAGTCGCGCCACGCATGGCTGGCGCAACTTTATCACCTATAAATTTTGTCAGTGTGTGCGTGCGACGACGCATGCGTAAGGGCGCGCTCACATACAAACCGTTTGCGGTGCTTGTATGAAGTCAACGTACTTTTTTGGTTTTACTATGGTAATACGGTAGTATTTCTTAACTCGTGTGGTCAAACCGTGTATATACACGGATGCACACAACAAAAGGCGGACCGCCGGCCGCGCCGTCCGTCGTGACGTGAGATAAAACATCTGTAGGTAGGTAGCTCACTTTTTATTAGCTGAGTAAATAAACAGTCGTTTAAAGTCGCCGCGTAAAAACCTACTTATTATTAGTTTAATATGATATGCTAAGTGGCACATCACTATTACAATTTCATAAAAGCTGATACAATCATTGGCACCCCTCGAGGTACAATCATTGGCAGTGCCAATCGTATAAAAAGTACAATTATTGGCACTGCCAAAATTTGAAACCATAATAGTTATGAAGACAAGAATACATTTTATGAATAGAACTTTTAAAACTGGTTATAATGCAATCTTAACATTAACAGCGATTTTGCAAAACCGTATTTTAATTATTGGCAGGGGGTGCCAACGCACTAGTTCTTCATACAAACAAAATGTACAATTATTGACACCCCCTAAAAGTTTATTTCCAACAAGATTTTGCGATTGTATTAACGGCAAATCCCTTAAATAACATCTTATTTAACTGAAAAAAACATTCACTGACCAGTAATAATCTATTAATAACAATTAATAAATCGATAAACTTACCCTGTGTTCACAAATTTTGTTAAAAATCACGCACAAACTTGTTCCTCTCGAAGCCATGACAGAAAAGATTTTTTTCTAAGTGTTTCCAGTTGTAATTATTAAAAAACTACTATTTAGTATGGCCAATAAATAACTTTTCTTTTATTTTATATTATTTGTCTATGGTTAATTATCGACAAAAGCTTAGTATTTGAGTTTAAAACCCAGGGTGCCGATAACTGGTGGGGGGCCAACAATACTATCGGCTCCCCTATGTAAAATATATTTTATTACTTTGGTGGTGCGATCTAATCCTCCCTCTGATTAAAACTGCCTCATGTAATGCAATTCCTGGAACATTTACAGTCTCCACATCATTATTAAACTCAACTGCAAAATGTTCCATTTTCTCTGATATGTTCCCCATAGTTAGGACCTTGCCTGTTTTAAAATTCAAAAATTCAAAATTCAATATCGTTTATTCAATTTAGGTTTGTTTAACAACACTTATGAACGTCAATGAAGCTACGCCTTCGGTTCGCAAATCCTACGGCAGTAGACCTTGTTTATCTGATAGGTACCCAAGCTAAACATCAAATCGGACATTACCATTCCATTATGGAGAACACATCCAATGCTGAGGGCCTACTCTGAAACGCAAAACCCGAAACTTCGGTATACCCGTCCCTCTCACTCTCTAGTCGGGACAGAATCGAGTGAAAGGGACGGGGCTAACCGAAGTTTCGGATTAGCGTTTCAGAGTACGGTCCCTGGTACCTGCCCATTAATTCTTACAAAGTTGGCGCGGTGTCTGTTTAATTGATGCTCAAACACATACTCTGCTAGATGATTTGGTACATTATATCCGATATAAAGCCCTTGATAGAAGTGATTGAGCATCACTCTGGTCGGTTATAACGGGATGAAAATGATTTATAATGGCTCCTGCTATTTTGAATTCGTCCATTGTATACTTTGTCAAACTGTTAAAAGACTCGCTTCTAAATATTTTATAATCCCGTTTAAACCGACCGTTAATAACTTCAACAACCCATCTGCACATAGTCACTTTTCGAGATTTATTAGCTTTTACAGTTGACAGTTGTGTTTCTCCAACATCCAGAGTTTCTGGTTTATGTACTACATATCCCAAAGATGTTAGCAGTCCTATAGCATCCCTAAACCCGCGATCCAGGATGAACACATCATCCGGTCTAAAGAAGGCCCTTAATGGTAAATTTGCATTTTGAAATTAATTTTTTATTACATCAGCATCCGACATTGTTGCGGGATAAGGGCAAAAAATGACAATGATGTGTCCATCTGGCGCCACCATTACAAAAGGTTTTAACAAATTCCTATATTTGTGGAGGCTATATGTTTTCTTTTGAAATAAATAGTTCGAAGATTTTTGAAGATAAATATAAGTTCCATCGCAAATAACTAAAGGACTGTTTCTATCTGTGCTAAATAATCCTTGAGGAATAAGAAGATTTCTTATTGACAGGCTTTCTCTAGTAAGGTGAGGTAATCCTAAGTGAAGTGGCATATAATATTGTTTTAAACAGCTGCGTGCACTTCTTATGTATTTAATAACAGTGCTTTTGGAAATTACAAATAAGCTGGCAATTCTAGTAAGTGGGTCTGATGTCCGCAACTTTATTAAATAATTGCTAAAGCTGTCTTAGGTTTTCTACACACTTCACTTAAGGGTACTTCAATAACACTTAAAATTGCCATGATTTTTCAGTTTCTTTTTTATCCACAACGGGGTAGCACTTAGCCTTCATCACACCTGCTGTTAAGTGGTGATAAGGCTGAAGGTGGAAGCGCACTACTCCCGGAATCCTTGAATCACTGAGGAACTGGCTATCTTATCTCTAACTGCCGAAACACAATAATGCTGAAAACATCATTGTTATGGCGTCAGACTTAGATAAGATGGTGGTAGCTAGCCAGATGGAATAAGAACAAGTCCTACCGCCAACCAAACCGAATACAATATGTACCCCCACGGGGAATCGAACCCGGGACCTCTTGGTCCGAAATCGGTGGTATGAACCACTAGACCACAGAGGCGCTTAAAAATTATTATTATTATTCCCTTTATTACATTTTAAATACTTACAAAATTATATTTCTAAACATTAAATTTTTACAATAATAACACAAAAAAATATAACATTTAAAAATACAAAAATGCAGTTCCCCAACGGTAGCAAGATCAGGGTCCCGGCTACCGATGGTTAAGGATCCAGAGACAGGAACCTTCTCACTATACGGGCCGTGTCCAGAAGTACTGCCTTCTGCATCTGACTCCCGATCCATCCACCTAACGCAAGCCTCTTAAGGTGTTTATCGAGGCTCTTGGCTATCAGACCATGGGCAGATATGACTATCGGAACAACAATTGCTGAATCAATATCCCACATGTCAACAATCTCGTGAGCTAAATCAAGATATTTGTTTTCTTTATCTTTTTCAGCTTTCACAAGGTTGTCGTCATGGGGAACAGTGACATCAACAATTATTGCGCGGCGTTCGTGTCGATCTATCAATACAATATCAGGCTTATTAGCTACAATAGTCCTGTCTGTAATAATAGATCGATCCCAATACAATGTGGCATGGCTATTTTCAAGGACCTGTTCTGGTGCATACCTGTAGTACGGCACCTCGGATGCCACAAGACTATGTTTCAGAGCAAGTTGTTGGTGTATTATCCTGGCCACTTGGTTATGTCTATGCAAATACTCGCCGTTTGCGAGACGAGAACAACCGGAAATTATATGCCTAAGGGATTCACCAGGACGATGGCACGCTCGGCAAATATCCACTGTGCCATCCCTTAGGATATACTTTCGGTAGTTATTCGTCATCACAACCTCATCCATAATTGCACAGACAAAACCTTAGGTTTCACCAAAAAGATCACCGAAACGGAGCCAGGATACTGAGGCTAATAAATCTACGTCGGGCCCATGGAGAGCCCGGTAGAATCTGCCATGTAACTCCTTGCTTTGCCACACAGCGCTGCGGTCGGACGTACTAAGTACTACAGGTTTGCGCCAGTTTTCTTTTGCTAAAAATAGAGGAGTCAGTCCATTGTCAACAGCAACTACATCTCTATGAGACCCCATATCGACTTGGAGAAAATACTCCCTAAGATTGCATATCTCGCGGTTATGCAATGTCTTAGCATTTAAGAAGCCACGACCACCGCACTTCCGCGGGATATACAATCTCATGGTCGATGAACGTGGGTGATGCATGCGATGTGCTGTTAACAATGTACGAACTTTTCTATCCAGGGCATCCAGTTCAGTTTGAGTCCATTTAAGTATGCCAAAGGAATACATCAGTACCGGCATGACCCATCCATTGTATGCGCGAACCTTGTTTCCGCCAGACAAAAGACTTTTAAGGACTTTTGAGAGGCGCCCCAAGAAACGCTCACGCAACGACTGTTTCATGTCAGCATCGTTGATGCCTAATGCCTGTGACATACCTAAATATTTATAGGTTTCGTTAACGGAGAGAGATCTAACATTAATAGAATCCGAGAGTTGTATACCCGTGGATTCCATTATCTGACCACGCTTTACATGCATGACTGCACATTTGTCCACACCAAATTCCATTTTAATGGCATTACTGAAAGCTTCAGTAACCTTCAGTAGCGCTGTCAAATGAGAACTGCTATGGGCAAATAGTTTCAGGTCATCCATGTATAGCAGGTGTGATATTACTTGACCATTTCTCCGTAAACGGTAGCCTAATCCTGAACTCTCGAGAAGTGTACTCAGAGGGTTCAAGGCCAGACAGAACCACAATGGACTCAGACCGTCACCCTGGAAGATACCTCGCTCTATTTTTATAGGGTCGCCCTGACCTAGAACCCGTCGAGATCCTGGATAGAAAAGGACCGTTCTCCATTTTCGCATGCACGATATGAAGAAAGTGCGTAGAGTTGTATTTATTTTATACAACTCCAGCACCCTCATGAGCCACGAATGCGGCACGGAATCATAGGCCTTCTTATAATCTATCCAGGAAGTCGACAGGTTCTTTCGGTTTCGACGAACCTGTTGGTTAATAGCCATGTCAGTGAGGAGTAGCTCCTTAGTACCACGGGCCCCATTCCTACATCCATTTTGAGAGGCGAACATAATAGAATTTTGATCAATGTGTTTATTAATCTTCGACCTCAAAATGGACGTAAGAATTTTATAAATTGTTGGTAGACAGGTGATAGGTCTATAGTTTTTGGGGTCCGCAGTACTACCAGATTTATGGAGCAGATGGGTTATGCCTGTTGTCATAAATTCTGGAAGCGATCGAGATAATAAAGCACTTTGAAATTGAGATGCTAAGCAAACGTGCGAGCTAGGTAACCATTTATACCAGAAATTGTGCAGTCCGTCCGGGCCTGGAGATTTCCAGTTGGGTAAGGAACGAACTGCACAAACTACGTCTTGGTAGTCAATGGTTACTTCATTCATATCAGGTATAAGCTCACACGAACGCTCAACATCCTCCATCCACGCGCCTTCAGAGTGAGTGACAGGCACGGACCAGATGTTGTGCCAGAAAGAAATCATGGCATCATCATCCGGCCGATGCATATCAGTATCACTCTGATCCGATCGCTCCCAGGATGCATAAACACGTCGTTGATCTCTCTCGAATATGCGGTTCTGAGTAAAGCGATCGACTCGCACCCTATACCTCCGAATGCGATTAGCCCATGCACAAATTTTCTGCTTCAGGAAGTCGATGCGCTCTGTGACACATGAAATATAATTTTGAGGACTAATACCAGTCCCCAAGAATGCACGTTTCACAAAGCGCATGACCCTAGGGCGCATGTTGCCCTCCCTAAAGCAGCTGAGCTTACCGATGAGTACCCTAGCCTCACTGATACGACGTTCAATCCTACACTGCCAGGCTGGTACAGCCAGACGAGGGCGTGTTGCTGTGTCAGTATTTGGAAATTTGACATGAGCAACACGACAAGCCGTAATAGCCGCACAATACAAGATCGAATGAGTATCAGTCAGGTCTTCACTACTATCAAAGTAATTTGATAGTAGTGAATCTAAAGCACACATCAGCGCCCTATTTTTTTTGTGCATGGGAAAACGCGGAAGCCGAGGTCTAAGGTGAACAGAAGTCGATCGAAATTCCCGAACTACATCTTCAAGAGTACTCCTCAATATATCATTGTATTGGGGACTTACAGTAGTAACCATATCATCTCCACCATCACTATCAGCAACGCCAGCTTGCAATGTGGCCGCGGCAGAAGCTTGATTTGCCGCCTGCGATGCAGTAGTAATGATACGGTTACGTTGCACCTCCGTTCGGAGCCGATCAAGTACAGAGTCATCCAACAAGTGACCCCGTTGAATGGCTCGCACCTGATCCGACAGTCGTTGAGCCGAAACGTTGATAGATGGTTCAAGAGCCTGAAACAGAGAAAGCATCCGAACACGATACGCAGTAAGATTAGTTCCTGCCTCTGTTGCCTCAAAATATGCGCGCATGACATTTTCATTGATGGAAATTGTCCATCGCATGCGCTGCACTCCACCGGGAGCGGGGGCCCTGACCGGAGCCGTTTGCCCCAGAAGCCCCAAACTCTTCGGTGGCCGGCCCCTCCTCCGGCGTACAGGTGGTGGCGACGTCGGCGGAGAGAAGTACTCGTCACTATCGCTCGACGCAACTGCAGATGTCAGCTGAACACACGGCACTAAGGCAGTTGCCGACAACTGCGAGGCGGAGCGAGGTGACGAGCCCGGAGGTGGTAGACGTGCTGCTCGGCTTCTCGTCAACATCTATTTGTTCATTATACCTATCCCATTTCCATTTAATTTGGTTTGTATTGGTGATGAGATGACATTTTCAACTGTCATACAGGATCATTTTTAAATAGACTATAAAATATGTATCTTCTTTGTTGTTGTTCTATGTATATTGTTGCAGGCTATTAGTTAAGTATTAAATATTATTATGGTATTACAATGACCTCTGAATTAAATATTTCTTAATAAAATCAATAAAATGATGGAAAATAATGACTTGTCACGTTATTATTATTATTCCCTTTATTACATTTTAAATACTTACAAAATTATATTTCTAAACATTAAATTTTTACAATGTATAACACTAAAAAATATAACATTTAAAAATACAAAAATGTAGTTCCCCAACGGCAGCAAGATCAGGGTCCCGGCTACCGATGGTTAAGGATCCAGAGACAGGAACCTTCTCACTATACGGGCCGTGTCCAGAAGTACTGCCTTCTGCATCTGACTCCCGATCCATCCACCTAACGCAAGCCTCTTAAGGTGTTTATCGAGGCTCTTGGCTATCAGCCCATGGGCAGATATGACTATCGGAACAATAATTGCTGAATCAATGTCCCACATGTCAACAATCTCGTGAGCTAAATCAAGATATTTGTTTTCTTTATCTTTTTCAGCTTTCAAAAGGTTGTCGTCATGGGGAACAGTGACATCAACAATTATCGCGCGGCGTTCGTGTCGATCTATCAATACAATATCAGGCTTATTAGCTACAATAGTCCTGTCTGTAATGATAGATCGATCCCAATACAATGTGGCATGGCTATTTTCAAGGACCTGTTCTGGTGCATACCTGTAGTACGGCACCTCGGATGCCACAAGACTATGTTTCAGAGCAAGTTGTTGGTGTATTATCCTGGCCACTTGGTTATGTCTATGCAAATACTCGCCGTTTGCGAGACGAGAACAACCGGAGATTATATGCCTAAGGGATTCACCCGGACGATGGCACGCTCGGCAAATATCCACTGTGCCATCCCTTAGGATATACTTTCGGTAGTTATTCGTCATCACAACCTCATCCATAATTGCACAGACAAAACCTTCGGTTTCACCAAAAAGGTCACCGAAACGGAGCCAGGATACTGAGGCTAATAAATCTACGTCGGGCCCGTGGAGAGCCCGGTAGAATCTGCCATGTAACTCCTTGCTTTGCCACACAGTGCTGCGGTCGGAAGTACTAAGTACTACAGGTTTGCGCCAGTTTTCTTTTGCTAAAAATAGAGGAGTCAGTCCATTGTCAACAGCAACTACATCTCTATGAGACCCCATATCGACTTGGAGAAAATACTCCCTAAGATTGCATATCTCGCGGTTATGCAATGTCTTAGCATTTAAGAAGCCACGACCACCGCACTTCCGCGGGATATACAATCTCATGGTCGACGAACGTGGGTGATGCATGCGGTGTGCTGTTAGCAATGTACGAACTTTTCTATCCAGGGCATCCAGTTCAGTTTGAGTCCATTTAAGTATGCCAAAGGAATACATCAGTACCGGCATGACCCATCCATTGTATGCGCGAACCTTGTTTCCGCCAGACAAAAGACTTTTAAGGACTTTTGAGAGGCGCCCCAAGAAACGCTCACGCAACGACTGTTTCATGTCAGCATCGTTGATGCCTAATGCCTGTGACATACCTAAATATTTATAGGTTTCGTTAACGGAGAGAGATCTAACATTAATAGAATCCGAGAGTTGTATACCCGTGGATTCCATTATCTGACCACGCTTTACATGCATGACTGCACATTTGTCCACACCAAATTCCATTTTAATGGCATTACTGAAAGCTTCAGTAACCTTCAGTAACGCTGTTAAATCAGAACTGCTATGGGCAAATAGTTTCAGGTCATCCATGTATAGTAGGTGTGATATTACTTGACCATTTCTCCGTAAACGGTAGCCTAATCCTGAACTCTCGAGAAGTGTACTCAGAGGGTTCAAGGCCAGACAGAACCACAATGGACTCAGACCGTCACCCTGGAAGATACCTCGCTCTATTCTTATAGGGTCGCCCTGACCTAGAACCCGTCGAGATCCTGGATAAAAAAGGACCGTTCTCCATTTTCGCATGCACGATGTCAAGAAAGTGCGTAGAGTTGTATTTATTTTATACAACTCCAGCACCCTCATGAGCCACGAATGCGGCACGGAATCATAGGCCTTCTTATAATCTATCCAGGAAGTCGACAGGTTCTTTCGGTTTCGACGAACCTGTTGGTTAATAGCCATGTCAATGAGGAGTAGCTCCTTAGTACCACGGGCCCGATTCCTACATCCATTTTGAGAGGCGAACATAATAGAATTTTGATCAATGTGTTTATTAATCTTCGACCTCAAAATGGACGTAAGAATTTTATTAATTATTATTATTAGTTATTTAATCCTGTCCAGTATCGGCATTAATTATTATCCATATTTTCGACTTCTTCAAAATTCAATTTTGAACCTGAGCGGTCTTTTAAAAGATTGAGCATTTCCTCAAGTTGCCGAGGCTCAAATCCTTACTTATATATTATAAATGCGTCTCTGTCTGTCTGTGTGTTACACAATCACACCTAAACTACTGAACCGATTTGAATGAATTTTAGTACAGGGATAGTCTAGAGCCTGTGAAAGGACATAGGCTACTTTTTATTCCGGAAAAATATCACGTTCCCGCGGGATAACGTCGTGTAGTACACGCGGGCGAAGCCGCGGGCGGAAGGCTAGTTGATATATAAACTCGAAATCGTTTAAAATGTCCCAATTATACAAAACAATGTGTTCCTCGAACACACAAGCTCGTGGTACATAACGTCTTTTAAGTCTTTAATTGACATGTTTTCATTTTTAACAAGGTACCTTAAATCGAAAACCATTGCGAGATTTTTCAATTTCTAACACTGTACATATTTTTTCGGATTTTTAAATCACTTATTTATTGAAATATTCGGAAAAAAGCCCCTTTTATCTTGATGAAGGAACATTATAATGACATTCCTTTGCATAACATAAAAAAACGCCTATCATTAAAAAAAAACTGTCGCTGCCAAGATGAGTAATGAGTACAAAAATTATACCCGCTTCTTTCACTCAATTCTGTCATGCCCGGAGAGTGACAAAGATGGGTATAAACTTGTAGTGATACTCTTCGCTAAACCTAACCTGTTTTGTTTATTGACATATTTTGACAAATATAGAACTATGGACTTGCGATAACAGTTAAAATAATATTGTGCCTCATACTCCTACAGAAGGAAGATTAACAAAGCTTACTTATCATAACTTTACTAAACTAACAAATGAAAATTATGAAGGTGGCTGAAGGATTTGTTATGGCAGACATTCGCAACCTTCCCAAAGTTGACATGATGATGTTATTGGAATAATAATATGCGTGAACACGACTCATTTAACGTTGCGGAAATAAGGGGAGCTGAAGTTTTATTTTCATCGAGAGATACCTACGTAGAAACTTCAAACTTCTGTAGGCTATGTATGGATGTATCTATGGAAGTAAAACGAGAGCAAGCCATGTGTACCATCAAGGGCAGAGTAATTCCTGAACACAAAGTTCGATCAAAAATGTACATAGTTAAAGCAGTTATTGATGAGAGTAAGGACACTTTAGTGTACACACATACACAAGTATGCTTTATAAACCACATAGCCAAACAAATAGCATGTTTGAGAAATTCTTCAGTGTTGGTTGTTTCGTTCAGTAGTTACTCTGCCCGCCATTACATGTGTGGTGTGAATATCAAGTCAGGCTATAGTTTAGTATTTAAGTACGTACTTATTTTTGTTATTTAAAATAGATGTCTGTCACCCAATTGCAGGAAGCTCCATTAAAGTTAATGCTTCATTAAGTCTATTGCTGTCACTTTTCGTTGTCAAGAAATAAAAAGTGACAGCAATAGATTTAATGAAGCATTAACTTTAATGGAGCTTCCTGCAATTGGGTGTGTGTTTGATAATATTAAAAAAGTAGTCGTGTTTTGTCTGTTTAATAAAATACAATTTTATTTTGATATGCGTTTATTTCAATCTTTATCTACTTCCTGATCTAGGAATCTACCTTTCTAAACTATGTTTTAAAAAAAATGTCTGTACATTGAATATATTCCAGAAAAAAACAGTTGGATTAGAGACAACTGGGACATAACCAATGCAAAAAAAAACATAACACCTTTTTCTTGTGTATTTGGGAAGGGATTTAAATGTCCTGATGTTGAAGGAAATGTTGGATCTTTATTAACATTTTGAAGTCTTCTTGGTTCTTGGGGTTTTAGTCGAGGTCTTCTGACTTTATTCTCCATCCAATCTCTGTAATTTAGTACACACTACCACATGGTACTTTATTTTTATATAAAGCAGCACACCACTGTGAACGTGTGGACGGACATGGGCACGTAAAAAAATGATTTTTTGGGCCTTTCGGTGCCCGTAGTGTAAGTTTTTATGTCAAAAAACGCAAACTATTTCGATTGCGTATTTATGTCAATTTGTATGAAAACTGTATTAGCGCCTCTAGCGGCGAGTAGCGCGCTTATATAGTTTTCATACAAATTGACATTAATACGCATTCGAAATAGTTTGCGTTTGCTTGACATAAAAACTTACACTCGGGGTACAGAACTGTATTTTTGCAGCCAGGAACTACACATAAAGTTAAGGGATCTAATTCACGAACACTTTTTTTCCATTTTGAATTAAATTTACGAGTTATGAAGAGAAATAACATTAAATAAAACAACTTAAACCAAACGAGAAACCGTAACAACAACAAACAACAAACGTCATTAGTGTCACGTTGACTTGACGACGTCAGAATGTATTTTTTTAAATAATTTGCAAAGGTATGTCCGCCAACCTGCCTTCTTCCTGGACTTAGGCTCTTTTTGAATGAGTAAGTTATCAAATTAATTTTACGATGCATAAAAATAAAAATTTTGGAAAAGGAAAAAATACGAGTCTCCTCTTTTTAAATGTTATTTCTAAATAGCAAATAAAAACACATGATAAATTTTATGAAATGTTGTCAATTGTTTCGGGATTTTTTTGACTTCTTCAAACATATGGATAGTATGGCATTAGTCCCGAAAAAACTGGTTTTCACTTATTTCTTTATACTCGTCGTGATTATTTTTTTTTCCTTTTCGTGGTATTTTCCGATACCATATTAACTCTGGGTTGATGTCGTGTCGTCCCCTGTTGTACCCTCTTTGACTATTGCTATGATACTCACCTGAATTATTACTTCTCTGGTTACCACCTCCTCTATAGAACGTTTTTCCGTCCATATTCACAGTATAGAGGTATCTATACTGTGAATATGCTTGTCGTTTATATCCGTTACCTCTTGAAGTAAAGCTGGACTCTCTTCTGTAGTTTCCCCTGTAATTCCCTCTGAAATTTCCTCTGGGTTGGTGTCTAAACTGATACTTCGATCTATATTGATATGGGTTATACGTACCAATTACATGAGAGCTGGTCGTTGTAACTTCTTCGTCCAGTGCTGTTTGGATAGCATCCTTTAATGAATCAAAGGTTTTAGCTGAAATAATTGTGCTTATGTAATCTGCGATTTCGCAGTCCGTCGGCAAACCTTTTGATAGCCATCTTTTCATTTAAAGGCTTTAATTATAGCTATTGGAATCGCCTTTTGACTCTGAAATTGTCAGATCAACAAATAATTGTGAAAGTTCTTGTCCAAAGTCATTAATAGTTCTATCATTTTGTTTCATCATCATCATCATCATGTCAGCCGAACGACGCCCACTGCTGGGCATAGGCCTCCCCCAAGGATCTCCACAACGATCGGTCCTGCGCTGCCCGCATCCAGCGGCTTCCCGCGACCTTGACCAGATCGTCGGTCCACCTTGTAGGGTGGCCTGCCCACGGAACGTCGTCCGGCACGCGGTCGCCATTCAAGAACCTTTCCGCCCCAACGGCCATCGGTTCTCCGCGCTATGTGTCCCGCCCACTGCCACTTCAATGATGCAATCCTTCGAGCGATGTCGGTTGTTTTAGTTCTCCTGCGGATTTCATCATTTCTGATTCGATCGAGCAGGGAAATACCAAGCATCGCTCTCTCCATTGCTCGCTGGGTGACTTTGAGCCTTCTTATGAGACCCATAGTAAAAGACCACGTCTCACTTCCATAGGTCATTACTGGCAACACACACTGGTCAAAGACTTTCGTCTTGAGACATTGAGGTATTTCGGACGCGAATATATTATGTCGGAGCTTCCCAAACGCTGCCCATCCGAGCTGGATTCGACGAGAGATCTCTTTCTCAAAGTTGGACTTACCTAACTGGACCGTCTGTCCTAGGTAAACATAGTGGTCAACAACTTCGAGTGTAATGTTCCCAACATTAACTGGAGCGGGTGCAACATGGGCATTGGACATGATTTTCGTCTTGTCCATGTTCATCTTAAGACCCACTCTTTGCGAAGCATTACCGAGATCTTCGAGCATTGTGTTCAGGTCTTCCAAGGTCTCAGCCATAAGAACTACATCATCGGCAAACCGTAGATGTGTTAGGTACTCGCCATTGATGTTGATGCCGCATCCTTTCCAGTCCAGCAGCTTAAAAATATCCTCCAACGCAGCTGTGAACAGTGTCTCACACCTCGCTGTAGTTGGATAGGATTAGAGCTCTGGTTCTGTAATCGGACCGACATGGTGGCGTTTTGGTATAGGTACCTCAGCACCTCGATATACCTGTAGTCTATTTGGCACCTCTGGAGAGACTGCACCACAGCCCAGGTCTCGATCGAATCAAAGGCTTTCTCATAGTCCACGAACGCCAAGCAAAGTGGCAAGTTATACTCTTCGGTCTTCTGTATAACTTGCCGCAGCGTATGAATGTGGTCTATGGTACTGTAGCCTTTCCGGAACCCGGCTTGTTCGGGAGGTTGGAAGTCGTCGAACCTGCGAGCGAGACGATTCGTAATGACTCTCGAAAACAACTTATAGATATGGCTCAGAAGCGAGATGGGTCTATAATTCTTCAAGAGAGTTTTATCACCCTTCTTGAAAAACAGCATCACATCGCTTCTGCCCCATGCCTTTGGCGTTTTGCCCTCGAGGATGACAGAGTTGAAGAGCTTCTGGAGGACCTTAAGTATCGGCTTACCGCCCGCTCTTAGAAGTTCTGTTGTGATTCCGTCATCACCCGCCGCCTTGTTGTTTTTGAGCTGCTTGAGAGCCATTCTAATCTCGTACAGGCTGACGTCCGGGATATCTTCGGTATAGTGTCGGGTAAGCTTGGCTCTAGGGTCTTTAGCCTTGCTTTCAACAGGTGTTTGCGTGGAATATAGCTGTCCATAGAAACTCTCAATCTCCCTCAGGATTTCAGGTGTTGACGAAACGATGCTACCTTCCCCAGTTTTCAGCCTCGTCAATTGACTTTGCCCGATAGACAGATCTCTCGCGAACACTTTGGAGCCTTTGTTCCGCTCAATGGCTTCTTTAATACGCTCGGTATTAAATTGGCGAAGGTCGCGCGTCAAGGACTTAGATATCTGTCTATTGAGCTGCCGATAACGATGGGCATCCGCTGAGTTCTGCAGCTTCATTTCGTGTCTCTGATCCATGAGTAGGAGAGTCTGACTGGAGAGTTTCTTCAATTTGGGACGGCGGGTTTTATAGTACTTAGACCCTACCGTGCGGACAGTATCCACCACCATGTTGTATAGATCGTCCAAGTCTATGCTGTTCTCAAGGGCTTCGAAGCGGTTTTGAAGCTCGAGCTGAAAGCACTCGGGGTTTTGAATTTGAGCTGGTATTGGTCGGAGCGTGGATTTTATCAGTCGCGATCTTTCGAGCTTGACATCGATATTCAATGTGCCTCTTACTGTAACTAGGATTTTTAACTATAGGATTGATGCGAAATAAAAGAAATTTAAAATACAATGAAATATGAAGTTTTATTTATATTATATGTAAAATTAGGTCCTTACAAGAAATACAGGGCGTGGGGATAATTATTCTACTTTGCAGCTCACTTGTTGCACTGTCAGAGGGACTTGAATTACAATATTCTCACTTGAGTTGAAAATTACATAGACAGGTAATGAAGTTTAAGATAGACAAATAAGGTTTCAAAAGAAATTTATATGAATAAGAGTCCTAGGCTATCGCTATCCTTAAAATAGGTTTACAACGTGTCAGACTGGATATACAAATACAAACACAAATTAAAATATGGGTTGTTATTCAATATTAAACACTTTACAAGTTCACAAGTGTAGTTTAAATCAAGTCGGGAGTGTTACAAAATTGAAAGGAAGGTAGGTAATACTTATATGTATGTAGTTAAGTTAAACTTATGAGAGAGGAGAAGATTAGATACGATTAATGGGCGCCACGCTTATGAACAACTCATAAACGGAGAGAGTAGGGAGAGATGTAGTAAAAGATAAAGATATAAGAACGATTACACCTGAGATTTGTATTCCGAGGAGGGGTTGCGAACGCCGGTCTCTCAAGGCCTAAGGTCAGCGAACGAGGGCTCGCCGGGATGGTATCAGCTTCGCAGGTGCTCGCTCCGGACGGGTGGTCCAGTCAAGAATAAGAACCGGACGCTGAAGATCGAGGACCAATCAAGAAAATTGCAGTGTACACAATGATGCAGCTTAGGACGCAATTAGCGAGGTTTATCAGGGATAAACTACGTAGGTAAAAAAATGTCTATGCAATAACAGTTCACAGTGACTTTGCTTCACACCTTTTTCACAGTCAGTTAAGTAGAGGTTATCGAGAGAAAAAACACTGGGGCGAGACGGGCCCTATTTATATGTTCTGCCACGATTTTTCTAGAATCATGTTTTTAAGTAATTTTGCTTTACCATCAATCTCGAATTTTCCAAAGTCAGTAGCATAGACAATGCTCACTTGTACATTTCTAGAATGATCCGAATATAGTCTATGGTTAAGAAAATTAGCTAAAGATAAATGAAGAATTATATGAAATCAAATAAAGGAAGACTTGTAGATTCTAAATAACTAATTACTTTCATTGTAGATTAGATATTCATAAAGTTATTGATAAAAGTTTTTAGGTACCATAGATAATCTGGACTCAATATGTAGAAGTTCAATTATTAAAGCAAGAGAGCTACTCTACGCCAGATGTCAGTTTCGGTGCTGTTGCATGAACGAGATGACAGGATGGCTATGCATTTAGGTGTGAGAGAGATGACAATATATGTGCGACATACTTTGCCACTATTTGACACCAGATGGCGCTAAAGTTTGATGAAGTGTGGACTCTCAACGCAAGGTGTCTTTATAAGAAAAAGAGATGGAAATAGCTGGACATCCATGCAAGAATGAGAAGACTTATATCTCTGGATAATTGCTCGTGGAAATAGTTCTTCTATTCCTCACAAGATTGAGCCAATGGTTCAAAAATTATGATGTTTACTCTGATAAAATTAAATGTCAAACGTCAGACGTGATAGATGTTTGTTGACAAATATAAGTGTACCTAAGATGTAAAAATTAGCAATTATTGCTTGGAGTTGAGTTAATGAGAATGTATGTACTTTGCAATAAGGGATGTATAAAAACTGTGTTGTGTAAAGGTACAAAATATAGGATAAAAAACAGAAATGAAGGTTGGTACTATCATAGTTTATTGTGAATGTAACATATTAAAAAATGATATGTTACATTACCATACGGTGATCGCTTCCTGTCTTAACAGCGTTGATCATACTGACATCATTGAATATGTGCTTCTTCGTCGACATGATAAAATCGATCTCGTTTTTGACTTTACCGTCCGGACTGATCCAGGTCCATTTGCGGCTTACGGGCTTCCTAAAGAAGGAGTTCATCATATAGAGGTTCTCCCTCTCCATAAAGTCTGCCAGCATCTGGCCTCTATCGTTCCGTTGCCCAAATCCAAATTGCCCCACTCTCAGCTCATCACCGCAACGTATCCCCAACTTTGCATTGAAATCCCCCATCACAACCGTGTACGTCATTTTGTTTAAGTTGTTGCAATTTCATTTGAATTACATTTGCCGATTTTTGTGCAAGTAATTAACATCTCAACTCCTGTATTAATCCTGTTAAGTTGCGTATGTTTCGGATAATTTTAATTTTCCTGCTTGCGACAATCGACTTTTTCATACAAAGTTAAATAATTTGGTCTTACAGGCTGAATCCGACAGTGTAGATCCATAGTATTCTATGTTATCGATCAACTGTAATGTAACCATTTCGTCATTAGTCACTAATGGCAATAAGCCTAACGCTGTCTTTAAACTAAAGACCTCCATTTCTACTGCTTTACACAATTCTTTCACTTCGTCATACAACTGTAAGTATTTTTCACTTAATTCATTTATAACTTTTTCTTGCTCTCAAAAGACGCTATGTGCTTAATGTGTTTAATGCTTGTAAGTAGGTACTTAAAAAATGTGTCAACAGTATTTTGTGGTAGTTGTAGTTGTAAAAAAAACCGCCTTCAAAAAAATACATACGGATCAAACTGAGAACCTCCTTTTTTAGTCGGTTGTAACACCAAGTCTTTTCCTAAATATTAAACTTTTCTGAAAACCGTTTCTCGCGTCGCGGTAGGGTCAAACTGAGAAGCTCCTCTTTTTGAAGGCACTTAAAAATGTTACTACATATAACAAACGAGTTTTCCTTGAAATCCCTCATACAAATCGGCAATTTAATACTTAAAGAACTCTATTACAGATGTAAACAAAGCATTTCAAGTTTCAACCCTAAAAAATAGTTTGAGTAAATCTGCCAATAAGCAATATAAATGGCAATTGTTTTGTCTGTTAGGAACGTTGAAACTTTAATAAATTTTTAATAGAATCCTTTTTTTAAGTCGGTTAAAAATACTAGAAACAATCTACTCGGCTCACAAGTTACCTATTCCTACGTTTATTTGTATTGTAGTATTTATTTCGACAATATTTAACAGTAGCGGCCGCCCGCGGTTTCACCCGCGGTTCCCGTTCCCGTGGAATTATCGGGATCGGGATATAAAGTATCGTACCTATATGTTTTTCAGCCTATAATCTATCTCTTTTGCTTTCAACCAGATCCGTTCAGTAGTTTTTGCGTTAAAGAATTGGATGGATATCCATACTCACAAACTTTCGCATTTATAATATTAGTAGGATTATATACCTACCCATTTAAAACAAACATAAATACTTACTTTAATGACTACCATACCAACCAACTGATAGTAAATCATTTCAAAAATTTTGCTGCAAGTGACGTTCACACTTAACCAACCTAAAGAACTACAAGTACCTACCTAGTAGGTAAGTTTACCTAATATTTATTTAGTACATAAGTACCTGGTCGACCGGGAAGTTCCTTAAATTGCTACTAGCTAGACATTGCCTAGATATTACTTAGGTACCTACTTACTTACTATACGTGTAGGTAGTTTGGATCTCAAAATCTTACCTTCAGTTTATTGTCACATAATTTACATGAGCTGTATTGTTCATTCCACTCAAAATGTCGGTGGACGGCATTTGACGTTTTACGTGGCACCTAGCTGTTAATCACAAATTCACACTAATTATTTTTCCGTACTCTCAACAAGTAGTGGCCGATATTTCCTTAAATATACGCGACGATTGCTGCTCTTCCTCCTTCTTTACTAACAACAACTCCTTGGGTCTTGATGTCTCTGGTTTCACAAAATATTTTCATCAGGTGTTGTACCGTTTCGACATAAGGTTCCATTTCTTTCTCTTTAGGCGTCGCTGGTTTTGTTGAGCGCAATGATCTGAGCGCGAGCTCTACTTTAAATCTTTTTATTGAGCGTTAAGGCGCTACTCGGAAGAAGTATGGACTTTTTGATTTAAAACTATAGGATGGTTACAGTTGTTACAAATCTGGTAATAAAATATATATTTCTTCATACCTTTATCTAGATTCGTATAGTTTCAAAAACACGATTTTATGATTTTGCTTCGACACTTTTTCTTTTCGAAAAAACCTTTAAAAAATACGAAAATTCAAGATTATTCTTAAATGGGGTTACTTACACTAATGGAAATTGGTTTAATTAGTGGACACCGATAATATTTAGGATCGTATAGAGGCATTTTTTTTTAAATGGCTGTAGTTTTTTAATACGAAGTGATTTTGTGTTTTTTTTGCCTAACCTGCAAAATCGGTCTCGCTCCCGCGCGCGTCGTTTTCTAATTGCTATCGCCTTAAAACGCAATAGCGTAAACTCATTAAAATCACTACTAGGAGTAGAATAAAAATGAATATTCCCCAATACAAATTAATATTTGCAATTCCTTGGATAAACGATGTATTTTGTTCTATTGAATTAGTTTTTCCAATTTGAGTATAAATATCACTGTGACTTGTAGCAGCTGCCGGCTGTACTGGAGTAAGTGAAAGTGAAAAATAATTTATTTTGACGCACACAACGAGTAGGTACACAGTATTACACAAAACGAAAACATAGACACTAACTTATGCTAACATTTAACACAGTACCGCCGCGTGACGCCAAAACTGTGCCCAACTCAGTATACGCAGCAAACAAGGCTTACTGCTGTACGTGGCTAGGGTCGCCATGTGATGCGGGGACGACCGGATAAAAAAAACACGCACGAATGTTGGATAAATACTCAATCTTTATTATAAAAGTCTTACTTTATATATTTATTATAACTTATGAGTTTATGACTAACAGTAGGTATGTAGGTTAGGTAGGTTTCGGGTTCCTGATGTTTACCCTAAGGTACTATTACATTATTCATATTACATTCTCATTACAAATATAGATAGGTCTCATATTATGTTATGGTTTCTAGTTACAATGCTTACGTTTTCCCTTTCCTTTTGGGCCCATAGCACCACCAGCTTGCACCACCGGTAGTGTTATGGGTATTTTTTAGTACCCATTGCACTACCAAGAAATAGTGGTGTGCCGCCATTAACTGTAACCTGTTCTTTTTAATAAAAAATAGGTACGTAAGGAACAATAATTAATATCTAAGTCAGTACTTTGCATTCATCATTTTGCCACGTGAATTAGGCAAAGATTGTCCCACCTGAACCAAGACGTTTACGGTTTACGTTGACATAGTTTGCATGTCAACGTCAAATTATTTTATAATACCTACCTATTTGCTTTACACCAAAAAGTTTTAATACATTTATTGCACTACAAAGCTTTAATACCTATTAATTTGTAGGCTTCATTCGAACTTGGTGTTATTGTTGATTGAAGGCTTAATTATTAGGTAATTAATAAATAATGACTCATACAAATGAATTATATGAGTAATTATCAATACTGACGTAGGTACCTCTCTACTCTACATAATATTAGGGGTTAAAGAATGAAATAGCCGTTTTTTTCTTTTGTACATATAACTTAACAACTTTAATGATATTAGAAATATATAATTTCTTTAATATTGCGTTACATTAAGACCGTATCGAACAACTTTTGATAATTTAATAACCACGATATTTGATTATTTACATAGAAAAAACTTATCCAGAAAGTTACGACTATTTTTGTTTCCAGAATTTCGTACTTTATTAGTTGTAACTTAGTGAAAATATTTTTTCTCTCTTAACGAATGTGTCATTTAGTAGTTAAAATGTCCAAAAAATATACGTTTGTAAAGTATTGTAAAGTTACATAATATTAGTCGTTGAATAAATTACAAAAACGTTAGTATGGAAAAAGAAAAAAATCACAAAAATCTCCATACAAAACGGCAATTTGATACTTTAACCCCTAATACTTCTTGTGGATATTATAATATTATTGTGTCAGGCTTGGTGCAGCTCTTTAGTGGTGCAATGGGTACAAAAAAATACCCATTACACTACCGGTGTGGTGCTATGGGCCCAAAAGGTTCCCTTTAATAACTATCTACTTCCTAGAACTGTCTTTGATCCATACCGACAACCATACTTATAATCTCTAGTCTCATGTTTCATATTTGTTTTCAACACACTTGCTCATAAAGTGAGCCTTATTACAACGATCTTGGGGCCATAAACCGAACTATAACACACGCGTGCATAATAATATTACAGTACTAGTTGCGTAATAGAATTATCCCTACAAAGTTAAGTAAGTACCTAACTGCAAATTATATGCGAGTGAACAGAGCCCAAAAATCCCACTAAATATTGGTTGCAAATGATACAATATAGCGGTATGAATAGATCATATATTGACCAAAAAAACAGTAACACTTAAGTAAAATTGGAACACAACTCGTCACTGCGATTCAATTGAGCACAGCGACATCTATCGGCAGTGCAACGTACTACATATATTAATGCAGCTTGAACAGCGAGTAAACAGAGACTTTTCAATTTAACCGGGTAATACAGTATCCCTACAAAGTTAAGTTAGTACCTAACTGCAAGTTATATGCGAGTAAACAGAGCATTTTCAATTTCACCGGGTAATAGGTACAGTTCTTTTTTTGTAACAACAAAGAGGTTTTATACGGATGAAAATCCATTTACGTTTTTAGAATAAATGTGTCCCTAATTACGACAAAAAAACATAATTAAGTGTATTGTTATCAAATTATTTATAATTCACAATAATTTATTATAAAACATTTGCATTTTATCACTATTATTATAATTATTTTGAAGTTGGCTGTATGGCTGTATGTAATCAATCACCTTAGGTACATTTGGCGCGTGCGAAAAAAAAACTTGCGCGCTTTTTCCCTTAGCTAATATTAAGTTATTCTAATTATGTAATGTATTCAATAAATATTTTGTTTTTCCTCGCAAGTGTGTTGAAAAAGTGCGTATGAAACTCGTGAGCAACTTACTCACTAGACACTCGGCTGATTTACGACCTCGCCTGCGGCTCGGGCTGCAACCTACAGCCTCGTTTATAATGAGCAACCTTAGCTCACTTGTATCATAATATAGTATTATGAATTCTTTTGATATACCTACCTACTACAATATATATGTCGGCGCCTGGCCGATATTAATAATTAGGTTCATAAAAACGTACAAGTTATTTTTATTTATTGCGTAAAATATTCGAGTGCTACGTAATAGCTCTTGTTGGGTTTTAAGAGTCAAGTGTTAAAATATTGATTTGACGTTCTGGGAACAAACGGTGTTATAACTAGAGATCGGATAATCGGATGCATATTTACCTAAAGTTAATATTTGGCTAAGAAATTTGTGGAAGCGGCTTCTTAAAACTTTTTTTTATATAAATCCCTGGATTCCAAAAAATTCGCGAATGCAAAATTAGTGAGTAACATGATGTGGAAACGACGTCTTTAGCATAAGGTATTTATACGACCGATTTGGCGTAGGGGTAGACTACCCACCTTATGCGCCAGAGGTCTCGGGTTCGATTCCCGAACAAGACAAATATTTGTGTGCATGAACATGTCTATTTGTCTTGGTCTGGGTGTTTACTATGTATATTAAGTATGTATTTACAAACAAAAAGTATTTATTTATATATTTATCCGTTATCAAGTTTTCCATGACACAGTTTCTTAATAATTCAATATCGTTTATTCAATTTAGGTTTGTTTAACAACACTTATGAACGTCAATGAAGCTACGCCATCGGTTCGCAAATCCTACGGCAGGAGACCTTGTAGCGAGAAGAACCGGCAAGAAACTCGCCAAGGGCTATTTTTTTCTCCCTGTTTTAACTTATACAGAGTCGTCAAATTTGAAAAATGACCTTCACATAATAGTAAGGTTACTTTCCATCACAAACAGAATACCGCTAAAATTAAGTACAATTTTGCTTATTACCTAAAACAGTAAACAATTTTCAACCAAACAAGGAATCAAATAGTTTAATGAACACACTAATCTTAATCTTATTCATATTATATTATAGGATTAATAAAAAGGAAACTGCAAGCTGCGCCGCATATTCAAATCTATAAGTATTAACAAATAAAAGGAATTTTTGAAGAAATAATACAATTATTAGAAAAATTGCCGTAACTGTAAGACACGGGTACCAAAATTACCATGAGACACACCATAAACCGCTCGCTCATAAATCTATATAATACTATTATAAACCATATCCCGAACACCTTTAACACGAGTAGACATGAGCAGACCCACCCCACTGGCAGCACCCGTTCACGAGCATGACGCATGAGCCAGCCATCGCTTCGCTCAACCATATTTTAGGGAACGTAACGACCCGACTCACACGACACCACCGCAGGAATGTTTAACGAGAGCATGACATACTTAAGCTACCCGTGTTAAATGCCGAATAAAAAAAAAACAAATGCGAAATACTAGAATGTAACACAATACAATAAAAAAAAAAAAAAAATTATGACCAAGCCGTTTTGTCCTTTAAGTAGTCGTTAACAGTATAATATCCTTTTTTAACGAGGCCATTTTTTATGTGCATCTTAAACTTTTCAATAGGCAAGTCCAATAGACCATCTGGAATTTTGTTGTAAAAGCGTATTCCAAGACCCAGGAAAGATCCATGAACCTTCTCTAGCCTGTACCGAGGCATTACAAGTTTATCTTTATTTCTAGTATTACGGTTGTGCAAATCACTATGTTTGATATATTCATTTATATTGCAACGAACGAAAACTATGCAATTAAATATAAATTGGGATGCAGCTGTTAATATACCAATCTCTTTGAATTTGTCCCTGAGAGATGTCTTGGAGCCTAGCTGATAAATCGCCCTGATAGCTCGTTTTTGTAAAATAAATATAGTCTGTATATCAGCTGCTGTCCACCATAACAAAATACCATAAGACATGATACTATGGAAATAACTGAAATACACAATCTTAGCCGTTTCGACATCTGTTAACTGTCTCACTTTCCTAATAGCATATGCAGCTGAACTAAGTTTACCAGCAAGCGTCGTGATATGTTTGGTCCATTGAAGTTTCCCGTCAAGAGTTACACCCAAGAAAACGGTTGAATCTACTAAATCCAATTTTTCATCATTAATTTTAATATTAATAGGTTGATCACGTACATTAGGCAAAGCAAACTGGACACACTTTGTTTTCTTTGCATTAAGCTTTAGATTATTTACATTAAACCAAGTAAGAATCTGTGAGAGTGCTTCATTTACATCGTCAAACTGAGTTTTATTCCTGTCAATATTAAAAATCAGGGAGGTATCATCCGCAAACAAGACAATCTCACAAAATCTTTCTGCAAAGAACGGTAAATCACTACATAGTATAAAACAAAGTCGCTTTCTCTGTCCCTATGTCCCTTTGTATGCTTAAATCTTTGAAACTACGCAACGGATTTTGATGCGATTTTTTTTAATAGATAGATTGATTCAAGAGGAAGGTTTATATGTACTTTTTATCCCGATATTCCCACGGGAACGGGAACCACGCGGGTGAAACCGCGGGCGGCCGCTAGTCATTTATATAAACCAAAAAGAGGAACGGCCCTAAAATTGAACCTTGAGGTACGCCCATCTTAACATGACAGCTGGATGATTTTTCGCCATTAATGTCAACGGTCTGAGTCCTGGAACTGAGATACGACAATAACAAATTTTGAGCATTATTCTTCACACCATAGTGATTTAGCTTCAACAGCAGCGTCCGATGCTCCACGCAATCGAAAGCCTTAGACAAGTCGCAGAAAATGCCAAGAGCATTCTGCGACCCCTCCCAGGCCTTAAATATATGCCTTAAAAGCGCAACCCCAGCAGCAGTTGTAGATCGACCCTTTGAAAAACCAAACTGTTTACTATGTAAAAGATGATTTAAATTAAAATACGTTAATAACTGTTCCAGTATTATTTTCTCAAATATCTTAATAATGAAATTAACATGGGCTTAGATAATTGGTGTGATTGTAAGAAGTTATTTATTATTTATTTATTTAAAAATTTTGATACAAAAGTGCACTCCATAACAGCTAACACCTCAATTTTAGGTAAATATGCATCCGATTATCCGATCACTGGTTGAAACACACTGAACGAGGTCGTGGGCCCGCAATTAATAGTGATTTATGAGACATTTATAAAAAACTAAGGGATGCGAACTTGATGCATCTGAGCCAGGAATCTTGGCATTCGGTTTACAGACGTTGCACGGTTAAAGCGTGGCTCACGAACTCGTTACTCGTTTCCTAAAACATAGTCTTAGAAAGAATGTTAATAGGATATCTAGATCGTCACTTAAATTCAGTGTTAATCGCAGTTACATTAGATTTGATTATTATCAACCCTCTTATTAAGCATTCGCCAGCGTTTCCCTTTGCCCACAATCATAAGCTCGTAATAAATAATGGTAACCCATCCTGATGCTGTTCACGAGCCTCACGCTCCGACATCAGAAACTGGGATTCACGCCGCAAGTGCTAAGTGTTGCAGGTCATTTAAAATGAACACTAGAAGTCTAGAAATGATCTGCTTGGGCAAGTTAGTTTTAACCGCTCATTAGTTGATTTATTTAGGTAGTTAAAGTGTAATTTGACAATAATTGAGCGGGATGTGTGATGTGTGTGTGTGCTATGTTTTATGAACAATTCTCCAGGAACGAGTGAAGCAGAGTCGAGCCTCAACTTCAACGGTCAGTCGTTCCATTTTTATGTTGGAGGTGTCCAATCTTTTTTTTGCAGAGTGACTAAAATGTAGACACAAGTACTCTATAAAATATCGTGATACAATGATTTGACAGATTTTGTGTTTACATTGTTAAATAACTCCCGGAGGTCCCGGGTTCGATTCCCAGTGGGCATGCTTTGGTGTTAAGTACTTGATTTGGGTCCGCCGGCTATCTGTCGCCATTTGTCTGAGTTTTTGCTATTTAGTTTGTTGTTTTTAGATAGAAATAAGAAAGTTTTTTTGGACTGAATCCACTATTTGTGGATTCCGGGAGCATCCTTGTCATTATTTTGACATCGTGAATGATGATTGCTGGCATTTATTTACCTACCACAATAACCCTTTGAATTTTATGTTGTTGGACACTTCTTAACATGTCTTGTTTAAGAATTATTTTACCATTGTTCATTGATTGTGTATGATTTGTAAACTTATACTCTAGCTACGATCATAAGAGTTCAATTATGATCCCAAAATTTAGGACTGATCTACAATGTGACTATGTTTACACAAAAATATGAACGTATTTTACGATTACGTTAATAAAAATGGAAACAAAAAAATGTGTAACGTGTTGCAATAAAATATGTGATAAAATAACCTTTGACGCCTGACCGGCTGAATGGGGCCTGAGAGCAATGGAAAGTCTATTGTGTCTCATTTCTGGAGCGTTGAAGGAATAAGTAACAAAACAATTTAAAAGTTACGTCCTAAAATGTCTGTAATTTTTTGTAGAGTTAAAAAAAAACTGTCGTAAGTTTTTATTAAACTCTCTTTCCAGAAATGTGTAATCATTTGTTAGTTTGTTTTAAGTGGTGTTCTTGCGTTCACTCGAAACCACAGCAAAAAAATCAGAGTGCACACCTCGCCCTGCGTGATAAGTAGGTAATGTTTGCCCTTTGGACATCTGTGCATAGCAAAAAAATAGTCGAAAAACAACAGTTCTTATAATATCCCATGTAATATCCATGCTGCTTTATGCTTCATTAGAATGTAACTTTTGAAACAGAATACTAAATAGTAGAAGTACTTTTGATTAAAACTATTTCGGTTTGCTTAAATGAATTTGTTGCAACTAAGTTATTGATAATGATAAGTAATTAGAGCACCAGTCTTATTTCAAACATTTTCTTAAAATGTAATTCACACGTCATCTTCATTGCAATAGCTGTGAAGTATGTGCGTACTTTATTTTAAAGAAATTAATGATGACGATGCACTTAATAAACATGTTTAACTAATGTCGGTTAAAGAAAACTGGTATCATCTGTCGCACACACGGAAGCAAGCACTGCCGCCGTGTTTAGATGATGCGATAATGATCGAACTAATGCAAATTAGATTATGATAAAAATTTAGAAAAAAATATCAAGCGACATTCCTTAGTTTGAATGTCAAGAATCTACTACTTTAATGCCACTTTTACGCGTTTTCAGCATTATGATTATGACAAGAAGAATAATTGCTCGTTGAAAAAATCATAGGTACGAATATTCTACAGCAAATTCGGAGGTTTTTTTTATGCCTGAATTATTATTATTGTTTGATGATCTATTCCAGTTTGTGTGATATAGATTATCGGAATCGTAATGTTAGGTCTCAAATAAAACAAATAGAAAAAAAATCGTTGAGATATAAGTGCCTGCGTGGTCGAGTAGCCGTAGTGGAAAGTTTATTTTGGTTTCCGGTTACGAGTTTGGTTTCCATGTAGGTCTCGTGAATCTTCGTTGATAACACTTTTATGATGAAAAGGAGTGTTTGGTCATAATGCGTATCATTTTAATGCTAAGTTATTCCCGAAATATGAAATGGTGTCTCCTGTGTTCACGTAAAGTTGGTCGCGCTATGACCTTAGAAAGACAATACTTTGTGACTGTACTAAACAATTTTGCTGTAATACTATTTAAGGCACCTGACGGGGTGTAATTTTTGTGTAATACGTGGTAATACCTAGATACTGTTCATAGAGCATTATAATGTAAGTTTTATAAAGGACCTAATTTTAAGCAGAACTTGATAAATAAAAGTTGTAGTAATTGATAATAAAAGGCAGTAAGTGAGTAATGATGACAATTATAAATTTTGGTCATTTTTTTTTCCTTAAACCATGATTGCTTTTTGAAAATTAAACGTCAGGATTAGCCATTGTCGGCGATAATTATGTAATGTAATAACGAATTAGTGTAATATTGAATGTGGAAAATGGATATGTAGGATAAGATATTTTCATAATCATAGATTATGCTGGTAAACATGACTATGAATAGATTACGAGTATACTCACTACCTATGCTTATGCTATTAACCCAGGTTAACTGGTCGGAGACTGCGCGGCGATAATGAGTAATGTGGGTAGGTTGCAGTAATTGTCGGTAGATCGAAAGTATTCCGATGGTGGACTGTGTGTCCTGTGATATCGGCAGAGTTCCGATGGTGGACTGTGTGTCCTGTAATATCGGCAGAGTTCCGATGGTGGACTGTGTGTCCTGTGATATCGGCAGAGTTCCGATGGTGGACTGTGTGTCCTGTGATATCGGCAGAGTTCCGATGGTGGACTGTGTGTCCTGTGATATCGGCAGAGTTCCGATGGTGGACTGTGTGTCCTGTGATATCGGCAGAGTTCCGATGGTGGACTGTGTGTCCTGTGATATCGGCAGAGTTCCGATGGTGGATTGTGTGTCCTGTGATATCGGCAGAGTTCCGATGGTGGACTGTGTGTCCTGTGATATCGGATGTGTTCCGATGGCGGACTGTGTGTCCGGATGGAATAGGATACTTCCCGATACTGACCGACTGATATTGATTGTTCCGATAGCTTGTAACAATGTCATGTGAACCACATTATCTATGTGATACAAAGCGTAAAATAGAATCAATTATTATGTTATGATCAAAATTAAAACATTGCTCCGCTGAAATAGTTAATACCTAAAGAGCCTGATGATAACTGCA
The DNA here is from genome assembly GCA_949710035.1 of Crambus lathoniellus. Classification (NCBI taxonomy): domain Eukaryota; kingdom Metazoa; phylum Arthropoda; class Insecta; order Lepidoptera; family Crambidae; genus Crambus; species Crambus lathoniellus. Next base: position 10,255,689 of record OX453321.1, read on the forward strand.
CTCATACGATAATGCACCATAAAATAGAAATGTGTAGTGGAAGCTGTTTAGTTATGACTTGTCGTTTTGTATTTTGGCAGGATAGCCGAACGGTAAAGTCTTTAAAGTTGCCTTGTTTGTAAACTTGACAGTTGTTAACTTTAGCACACGAGGACATGTGAAAGTCAGGATCGCCGTGTCGGCGCCTGGCCGATATCAATAATTAGGTTCATAAAAACGTACAAGTTATTTTTATTTATTGCGTAAAATATTCGAGTGCTACGTAATAGCTCTTGTTGGGTTTTAAGAGTCAAGTGTTAAAATATTGATTTGACGTTCTGGGAACAAACGGTGTTATAACACACTGAACGAGGTCGTGGGCCCGCAATTAATAGTGATTTATGAGACATTTATAAAAAACTAAGGGATGCGAACTTGATGCATCTGAGCCAGGAATCTTGGCATTCGGTTTACAGACGATGCACGGTTAAAGCGTGGCTCACGAACTCGTTACTCGTTTCCTAAAACCTAGTCTTGGAAAGAATGTTAATAGGATATCTAGATCGTCACTTAAATTCAGTGTTAATCGCAGTTACATTAGATTTGATTATTATCAACCCTCTTATTAAGCATTCGCCAGCGTTTCCCTTTGCCCACAATCATAAGCTCGTAATAAATAATGGTAACCCATCCTGATGCTGTTCACGAGCCTCACGCTCCGACATATACAGGGTAATTTTTTTATCAGTGCACAAATTTTTAGCATCGACTCAGAATCGATAAGGAGAAAGTTGTTCTCTTACCGATTCTGAGTCGATCCTAAAAATTTGTGCACTGATAAAAAAATTATCCTGTATATGTTTACTAGAAGATTCTGCGAACTTCGTATCGCCTTATCGACAGCACGCCACCTACACATGCATTAAAATTATTGTTTTAATTAATTCACACAGATGTTTTTTTTCCAGTTTATCTTATAAAATTGAATAATTTATATCTTGCAGACTTGATATACAGCCTACGAGAGCATGACTGGGACTGCAAAGCCATTTTTTGTTACAGTAATCTCTATATTTTATATATTCTAGCTCATCTGCACTTAACATGTCTTTTTTACATTGACTACACCCTTTGAAGATATTTTTCTTTGCATTTTTAACGAAATATCCACTTACATACTGTAAGGCACCCATTTTGCGGGGGTAATTTTTTTTTTCAAGGGGTGTGATTGTTATGTCTGGTATATTGTTTATTTCACACACAATTTTTCTTTGCAGTCACTGTCTGTGATGATGACATTACTTAGAGCATAACAATTGTCTGTTTCACAATTTGCTTCTGGAGTATGGACACTAGAGAGGCTATTAACCAACAATGTCGTATAAGCAGACTCAAATTTTTCGGGAGATGGGTTTACATTGCGACACCCGTGACTTCTAATGGACCCAAAAAAGTTTTCGACTGGGTCCACATTCAGATGCCGCATCCAAACTGAATTAACCCCATATTTACTATGTTTTTTTTTATTTATAACTATAGAGTTATTGAGAGAGGGCATAGGCCCTCTATGGTCCATACCCAGTTATTAATAGTTGGGACATGTTCCTTTTTCAAAGATTGCGAATTAATAAATTTCATGTTTTTTAAAAAAGTTTTTGAAGCTTGCCATACTTCGTGGTCAGGGGCGTGCATCAGTTTTCCAGCGCAGTAGGCACTGTAGATGTAACTAGTGGTAGTTGCACTTATCATTTTAAAATTCGTAATATTTAGGCCGAGCGACGGCGACGTGACGCGGATAAAGTCGCGAGCGGAAGGCTATGTTGGATATAAATTCGCTTACCATATATTTTCCCGCTTTCTTCAGACTGTAACTAATGTTCTGTATGTTATGTGAATTTACTTCCTAGTGAACTTGCTCTCAGTGGCGTGCATTGCATATAGGCATTTAAGCAGTGCCTACCTCGCAAAATCGAAAAAATTACCATTAAATTTTAGTATCCGTGCTCCCCAATTATTATTGGTTGAGCTTACTAAATTATGATACTTACCTAATTTTTATTACTTATAACCACTGACCTCTATTTATTCGTGCATAAAACAAAAACTTCCTTCATAAAAAACGCGCAGTGCGCGACAGTAGGCAGTTGCCCGTCTGCCTACTTGAATCCTATACAATTTACTATCACTGGCATTAATATTTTTTATTTAAATGAATACGACGAAATAAAAATGTCGTACTTCCCACGCGTAATACACTGACGTTCGACCTTCGCAATTTATCACCCTTAAGTAGGTATGCCTACAAAAGCACCGGCGGCGGTGTTTATAATTAGTTTTGTTTTTTGTCCAAAGATGGCTCTGTACGTTTCTACATGGCGGTGATACTTTGTTTACTCTATTTACATATTTTGCTACCTACCTCCTGTTGTCCTTAATTTAATTGTTGTACAGTATACATTGCCGTTATACTTCGTTGGAATCGTTGGTGGTTTTATACACTGACTAAGGCACACGCCACATCACATAGTTCGTGAGAAAATTCTTTGAAATTTTGAATATACCAAAATAGTGCCTACCTATTCTGAAAAGCAATGCACGCCACTGCTTGCTCTGCTCCTATCCTTTGGCACCTGGCGGTCGTGTGCGGTGGAGCGAATTTTTAACCACCACAGATATCTCAAAAATGCATGAATATAACATGACTCGTAAAGAATCACACATGTCATTTGAGCGATAGCCGTAGTGGCTTTTAGAAAAGCCGTTGTATTTGTTTTATGTCACTTCACATCACTCACGATCACGAATACCGGGTTTAATTAATTAATAAACGAGTAATAACACACACATATTGAGAGGTATTTAAATTTAACTAGATTTAATAAAATTTAGAAATAATGCGAGTAAAAAAGATATTGCTGCAGTTTGTGTCGATCGTACGTACTTTTTCGGTTTGTATTATAATTGTATTTCTAAAAATTATTTATATACAAGATCAACTCGTCTGTCTTTTTGTAAATAAATATCTAACACGTCTTTATGGAAAGTTCCTGATCGTTTCAAACTCGTCAAAAGATTTTTTTCTATAGAAATTTGTGAGAGATCAGTGAGACGATTTTGCCCTTGTGTATTACGCAAATACGTATGAATACGCTTTAAACAAGAAAAAGATCGCTCGGCCGATGCACTACTAACCGGTATTGTCACTATTAGTTTTGCTAAACGAATGACTTGAGGGAAAAGTTGATACATATTATTTTGATACAAATGGTCTATTATTTCTAAAGGATTCAATTGTCTAAATTCGTCATTATTATAAATGCATTTAAGTTCGTTGTGCAAACGATCAAAATTAAAATTAAATGACCCGTAACGACTTTTTAAATCGTTAAAAGCAATTTCCGGAAAATCTGCAGAATATTTTGCAAAATTTTCCTTGGAAAGTAACTGAAAAAATACTAACATTTTGATGTCGCTATATCTATTGCGCGACTCCATCGAAATGTTATCGATTATAGCTTTTAAAATCCGCCTGTAATGGATTTTAACATCGTCAACATTTCGTTTTCGTTTAGGAGGGCCACACAACCTTTTTGTATTTTGGAAAATCGTATTAAATTCCTCAATAAAGTGACTCAAAAAATTTTCGAAAGCATTTATTTGTTTAAGACAAGAAGCAATATCAGACGTTTGCTTTTGCAAAGAATTGTAAAGTAAATCAGTTTTTTCAAATATTTCGCTGAATATTTGTAATAGAAAAATAAATTCAAAATCTTTTAAAGTCACTAAAAAAGTGTTGGCCTGTGTTAAGGTTTCACCGTCCCACGAGTCAGGATTATCTATAATTTGTTCAAAAACGTGTATTAAAAGGTCTAGCTCATTTTTAATCACGTTTACTGTACGAGAATTATAAGTCCAACGCGTGGGAGCACAACGGGGGATTTTTTTCGCACCCGGTTGTTCGTTATAAAAAGCCAGTCGTTTAGTACTGTTACTGAAAAAGTTACTTATTGTTTTTATAACGTTGAAAAATCGTTTCGTCTCACTAATTCTTTCACAAGATTTGGAAAGGACTAGATTTAAAACATGAGCCGAGCACCATACATATAACGCGTGAGGGCAGTGCTTGCGCACTAATCCTTGGACTCCGTTCTCCCCGGACATAACATTAGCCCCATTATATGTTTGAGCAACTAATTTAGAAATACAATCATATTCTTTAAGACACTCTATAACAGTCTTGCTAAGAAACTGAGCTGTTCGATCCGAACTGACATCGATAAAACCAACAAATCTGTCTACGATTTCATTATTATCGAAATATCTCAAAATAAGAACTAACTGTTCTTTTCCACTAACATCCGGCGTTTCATCTATCATTACTGCAACGAAATCAGTTTTACTATTTTGAATTTTAATATCACGTAACATATACGTGGCAATTGAAGAAATCAATTCATTTTGTGTTCTATTCGAAAGACCAGTGAAAGCATTCGAATAATTATGAAGATGATTTTCTAAAAGCCCGTCGTATTTAGCCAAAAGTTCAACGGTTTCTATAAAATTACCTTTATTCAAAGAAGATTCTGTTTCGTTATGTGCTCTAAAAGGTAGCTCCTGTTTTGCCAAAAAACAAGTTATATCAATTAAACGAAAAAAAATATTCCTATTGCGGTCGACTTTCGCGTTATGGCGCTCAATGTCGCCTTTTAATTGCGCACTAATACCTAATTCAACGCGATTTTTTCCAAAAGAAAGCATAGACAGACATGCTTGAATATGTTTGTCGGATTGATCGTGTTTCTTAGCAAGATTTGTTAAATTATTCAAATCACCGTTACCAGTATCATTCCACACGGTCTTCGCTGTAGAAAACAAAAGACACGGAAAGCAAAATAATAAATTCGTATGGCGGCAACCAGCTAACCAAGTATAACTGTCGTAATATTTGGTATTAAAATGTCTGAAATTTTTACCTTTCTGTTGAGTTAAACTAATATTTGGCATAGGTCTATTGAATGAAACAATTTTTGTTTTATCTATGAACGAAAATTATTTTTATAAAAAAATAAAACCGCCTTCTAAAAAACCACATCAAAAAAGTAAGAAATAATTCCTCACCAAATAAATAACGTAAGTACTTTGAAGTCGGGCGTGAAACATGTACAATTTTTTGTTGTTTTTGTTAAAACCCGCCCGACTTCAAAGTACTTACGTTATTTATTTGGTGAGGAATTATTTCTTACTTTTTTGATGTGGTTTTTTAGAAGGCGGTTTTATTTTTTTATAAAAATAATTTTTATTTCACTCTTTTTAGTGCATCGTGCAGGCAATTTGCGTGTTTTCTGGTAAATAGGTATGTGATCAAACTCAAAACCTCCTTTTTCGAAGTCGGTTAAAATACCTTGAGGTATCCCCTTGTTAACAAAACAAGAATCATCTAAATCGGTTTATAAACAAAGGCCTAAAGATACGTATTAAATTCACATAAAGTGGTAACGAAAACGACAGTATTTTCAAGATTTCCTGAAAACTACTGAACCAATTTCAAAATTTCAAAAAATGGGACCAACTTGGAAACCAACCTGATGTAATAACGTTTGAACCATTTCAATCGGTTCAGCCGTCTTCGAGTAATCGGTGGACATACACAAAAAAAAAAAAAAACCTACATACAGACGAATAGAGAACCTCCTCCTTTTTGATTTAGAAGTCGGTTAAAAACTGTGCGAAAGGATACGTACGTAATTTCTGTAAGCAAATCGAATCCGGACAATCGGCACACTCTAATTTCTCCATTATATTTTAATTATTGATTACCTATATTAAGCACAAACACACACAGCAATTTCTTTTTATCACAGTACAAATACTCAACAGTAATTATCTAATTAGGTCTCGCGCGCGTGTGATGCCAAGAAGACAAAAACGAACTAAAATCAAAATGGCAGGAACTTTCGTTGTTGCAAATTACATCCGTAATTATTAATAATTCTATAACTCAATCACGGGTGCGGGTGGTTAACAATCACTCTTAAAATCAGCGCAATAAGGTTGAAACTCGTTGAACGTACACGCACTGCAGCGCGCGAACCTAGAAAGAGACGGGTCGGAAATCATCGGTTCATTTCGCGACAGTTCGTCTAAGTAAGCTCAACTACCTAACCCAGTTAAATTGAGAACATATGCATGTCCTTAGGACGACGCACATTTTCGGTAAACATTATACGCGGTTGTATTACCTTGACCAGTACTTTTTCTAATTTATGTTGTATGAAAGGCTGCTTGCATCGAATAGGCGATTCGGAGTCTGCCTACCTTAGAGTTAGGTACCTAAGTATTTAGTATTTAGCGAGGAAAAACTTATTGGGTGAGGTGTTAAATAGACGTTTTATTATAGAATATCTGAACCATATTAAACTAAATTAACTTTAAGTATATAATTAAATTAGTGGTAAATTAGTAGCATGTTATTTAGGTTTTTAATGAGGTAGGCACAGCCTAATTGCCTATATGGTATGCACGCCCCTGTTCGTGGTGTATTGATGTTGGGGTTGCAGCCCCAAGGAGTGGCCTTCCAAATTTTTTTCTTTTGCCGAAGCTCCCATTGATTGACCGAGTCAAAGAGCCGGTCAAAAAAGAATAAGCTGCAGTTTCTTTGGACTCCGATGATAGAATTCCTTTATCTGTAAGAAAAATAATAATACTTTTATTCAATCAAAACTTGTAAAAGAAAAATTACTACATTGAACATGAAATATTAGAAAAAAACGACCCATCCTCCAAGCTAGCTCCGCCGGGAATCGAACCCGGGAACCTTTCATTGTCCGGGCGAATGCTCTGACCGCTGAGCTGCGGAGTCGTTAGAGGAAGCGTCGAATCGTTCCAATACTTCTTACGCGCTGTGAGCCAGCGTTTTATTTATTTTTTCTCCAATTTCATTTTCAATAATAAACATTGCATTGTGAATGCAAAAACAAAAGTAAATATAAATTACTACATGTTACATTTATATTATTTCTAACTTAATAAGCTATAGCATTGAAATACCTATTAAATGCTTAATGAAACAGATGGTACAATACTGTGGTACCTTAAAATATACAGTAGGATAATTAAGTAGGTTTTCAATTTCATATTTTGGACAGCATGGGAAATGAACATTTTGGTAAACTTCTAGCTTTCTCTATCACTTTGGTAAACAATCTAATTTGAGTATGACAGCCGCTACATACTATTTAACTTTGAGTTTCACACTTCAGCACACTAGCATAACTTCAGCTAGTACAGTGACGTGAATTAAAATAATAAGCCCAAACAACAAAATAAGTAGAAATAATAACCCTTTCAGCACGAGAAGTCTTTTTTTTAATTTTGATATATTTATTGACTAATACAAATTCGTTAGGGGTTAGGGTACCTCAGAAAAATAATTTAAAATATCTCCCCCCCATGCCTTTCTCTACAACCCCCCCGCACGAATGTGCGTTCCCGGTTTTACTGTACGAACGCACGATAGTGCATAACTAAGAAATGACGGTAATTAAAACAGGTTGTTGACACTAAAACATATATTTCTTATTTTTATTATGAAACAATAGTATTACAAATCTTTGGGATCAATGTTCGGGAAACTCCGGCATATATTCGCGTCCGAAATACCTCAATGTCTCAAGACCTCAATACCTCAAAGTCTTTGACCAGTGTGTGTGTTACCAGTAATGACCTATGGGAGCGAGACGTGGTCGTTTACTATGGATCTCGTAAGAAGGCTCAAGATCACCCATCGAGGAATGGACAGAGCGATGCCTGGTATTTCCCTGCGCGATCCAATCATGAGATCAATCAGAAATGATGAGATCTGCAGGAGAACTAAAACAGCCGACATCGCTCAAAGAATTGCTCAGGTGAAGTGGCAGTGGGCAGGACACACGGAGAACCGATGGCCGTTGGGGCGGAAAGGTTCTCGAATGGCGACCGCGTACTGTACGTACCGTACCGACGTTACGTGGATAGGCCCTCTACAAGGTGGACCGGCGATCTAGTCAAGGTCGCGAGAAGCCGCTGGATGCGAGCAGCGCATCGTTGTGGAGATCCTTGGGGGAGGCCTATGCCCAGCAGTGGGCATCATTCGGCTGACATGATGATGATACATAGGTAGACCCATTGCAATATCGTCGGAAACGGGGAAATGTTCAAATTTGTCGAACCGTTTATCGAAAGACGGAACTGCTGCCGGCTTGTACCTCTTCCCAGGTATCTCGACAAATGAAGCTTGCTGATGCTGATCTTCCGTTGTTTCAATGAAAAAAGAGTTAGAGCAATTCATGACAGAGTCTGCTGAATTCACCCTGAACCAAAGCGAGTCTTTAGATTTAGATTTTATTTGCGTCATTGTCAATTTTGTATTGCCTCCATGGTAGTAAAGGTTAGTGCAGTCAGCAAGGTTTTCTAAAAAGCCTTCATTGAAATAATTTTCTAAATACTGCAATGGAGTCTTGACTTCGTTAGCACTCAGGAACGTAGAATAATCATGATTCTTATCAGTGACCCTCCAAAAGTCTTGACCTTTGTGCCTGTCGTGGTCGATTGCTTGGTTGGTGGTAAGTTTAGCTGTTCCTGGCGCCCACAGTTGTTCGAGCTAGCGGCAGTTGGTGGTGGGTTAGGTAGTAGATTTACCTGTTCCTGATGCCCACGATTTAACTGATTTAACGGCACAATTAATTCAGGATCACTATCATAATCGTTAGGGGAATCCTGCACAGGTATATCCTCATCTAGGAGACGAGGGACCTGAATTACCGGTTCAGTATCTTGAACAGAGATGTTCAGGTCCGACTGACATCCATCACCAAGCAATTCTTCTAATAAATTGTCTTCTAGTGGCCGTTTTATGAAAAATGAAACAAGCATTACTTGTATGAGTATTCAGTTTCATAAGTACAATTTCAAACGACAACGCACGATCGTGCGTTCAAACTTCATGGACTCATTGTTATTTCAAATATCATTCACCGAAAGAAAATAATATATTAATAGGTCTTTACATATGAAATTGCCGTTTTTTTCTTTTGTACATATAACTTAACAACTTTTATAATATTAGAAATATATAATTTCTTTAATATTGCGTTACATTAAGACCGTATCGAGCAACTTTTGATAATTTAATAACCACGATATTTGATTATTTACATAGAAAAAACTTATTCCGAAAGTTACGACTATTTTTGTTTCCAGAATTTCGTACTTTATTAGTTGTAACTTAGTGAAAAAAAAATTTTTTCTCTTAACGAATGTGTCATTTAGTAGTTAAAATGTCCATAAATACGTGTGTAAAATTTTGTAAATTTACATAATATTAGTCGTTAAATAATAACAAAAACGTTAGTATGGAAAAAAAATAATTACAGAAATCTCCATACAAAACGGCAATTTCATAGGTAAAGACCTATTATAAATGTAGTTTAACATTTAAAGTAACTATTGAAACTAAAAAAGGTGCTAATTAATCAAGTTTAAACCAAAAAATAAATTCTTACGCTTACAGGTGTCGTCCACAAACTTAACCTACATTTTGGAACATTTTTCGAATGTCCTCTAACGCCCCGCTGCCCCGCAACTGCCCTTGCACTATGTACCCAGACAAACGCACGAATGATCGACACCGTGTCGGTCGCTGTATAATGAAATTTCGCGCTAAAATATTTTTTTGCACGTGAACGCACGTTTAGTACGGTCAGTGCTGAAAGGGATAAGACGTATGGAGTGTGGCAATCTATCCACTTTAGTTATCTAGGTATGGTAAGATATCTAATAAAATAATGAGCGGACTAAAAAAGACATCCATAAAATGTTATGAAAAAATAATAATGTAAAGTAGTACCTTTTGATGATGATGCATTTAAGACATTTTGAATAGATCGCAAGGGTCTTAAACTTTCACTAGTAGTTATTGTTGGCAATGTCAATCCTGAAAAACAATAAATCACATTTGAAAAAAATAAATTGGTTTTCAATTTTATTGAGAAACTGAAACTAACATGCAATAAACTAAATTAGTTTTACTTTTTTGCATTCACGATGACATTTTTATCATTGAAAAAGAATAAAACGTGTCATGTTAATTTTTGTTCTTCCCACAACAAGATGGCGTCTAACAAATCTTTCTAACAGTAATTACTATCCTTATTGTTCCTACACCTCGGGACTGATGGTAAACTATCTAAAAACTCCTGCTTTGTCCGGGGGACACAAACTCTGTTGTTGGACTCACCGTTGTGGGAAAATAGAAAAAAACATGTACAAAATTTTATAAAATAAATATGGGTTTTGTACCAATAAAACAAAATTGAGGTTCCTTCTTTTATATTGAAAATAAATAAATAATTTAGTCTCGCTCATAAACAACGATAATTGTTAGGTATAATCCGGAACAGGTAAGTAGTCGCTGACAAGAGAAATTACACCATATAAGCTCAGTCGGGTTCCGTGGATTCTAAATTAGCTGATTAAGTTTTGCCAGCGTACTAACCCAAAAATGTTTATACTTCACATACAATTTCACTCAACCTGTCTTTAGGTTTTAACCTTAAATCTGGACAAATATTTAAAACTAAACTAACACATTTTGACATACCACATACCACCATCAATATAATAAATTAAGGTGTATCGATGAGCTCAGTGGCGCCGCCAATGGAAATAAATCAATTGCATTTTATTATAGGCTTAGATTAAAAGTTTCGGTTATTTCGCGCAGGTGAAAGAGTGGAATGCATTTTATAAATATACTTTTGAGAACTCAAACTTACGCAATAAGCCGTGAATCTCAATAGTGCCAAAAGTGGCCACATTTGGCAATATCGAGATCCATAACTTGGTGCTCATATTTGAGGCCATGAAAAAACATTTAAAAATTGCATTTTGCTCTTGTTTTTGCGCGAAATAACCGAAACTTTTAATCCAAGCCTTTAATAAAATGCAATTGATTTATTTCCATTGGCGGCGCCACAGAGCTCATCGATACACCTTAACTTAAAATCTCTAGACCGACCCCGAGTGGCCCATCACTGCAAAAACCATGTGCTCGAACAAGGTCCACGGTTATTTTGACATAAGGGTGAAAAAAAAAATAAGTATTTGGTACCTGAGGAATAGGCTAATCCTGAATTTGACTCACAATTTGACTAACTAATCTCCTCACATCGGCATATGTTATACTTGTGGAGTGATTTGCTTGGATGTGGTTTTTGATTACAATTGATTTCCCTCGCTAGAACAAAACAAGTTAGGTTATGCAAAGCACCACATAGAAACACAATAAGTACTTTGGCTTTTCCATACAAAATATAGGCACAAATGCTTACCAGCTCGCTCCAAAACAAACTACTCATACAGAGAAGCTGCTCCCGCCTCCCAGAAGAGCTCTCACACGGCGTGGAGAACCACTTCCTCAACACACAGGTCGACAATCCTTTATAGGTAAATAAACCTGAAACAAAATTCTTTATCACACACTATTCGGCAACTACAAAGAGTGAGAAATCTTTCTCCTGGCAGTAAATACTCACAAAAAAAATCAGTCAAATTGCATGGCTGATCTGACCAACGGTCCTCGTAGCAAAAGACCACGAAGTCCTAACAAAATCCTCATTTTAACATGAGTCAGCATCATAAAAAATTTGTTGCGACCACTTCTACAGACAATTCGCCATAAATGCGAAAAAACCTTCACAGCCCAAATGTTATTTTAGACTTAATTCACTCGGGGAACTGTAGCTATTTACTAAAATATACCAAAACACTGCGAGACTTCGAAACGAGCATCACATTATCTGAAACCAAATTTTGTTCAATTCCTTTCAGCAAAACGTCAAAATAACTCGCTTGCCATAAGAGAGAAATTTCCCCGCGTTACCCGGCGAATGACACATTTCTGGCAACACTGGTCATGCAATGCGCGCCAAGGCGATGCCAACCCATCCTAATTGAGAGATAAAAAGGACATTTCCTTGTTTTTATGGCTGAAATGGGTGTTGAAACCCATCAGAAATTATACCAACAAGAAATTTGTGGCAAAATAATTCCATTTAAGGAGTAATTTGAAGAAAATTTGCCACCATGTCTACCAACACAGGAAAAAAAAATCCCTAACAGAATAGGCAACTTTGCAACAAAAACAAATATTTATTTATTTATTAAAGAAATACTATTAAAAAAAAATGAATTTTATAATTAGATCCAAAACAATGCGAACACGATAATGTGAAAACGAAACGTGACAAACGACCCGTCTCACAACTAGCTCCAATGGTACTCGAACCACAACCTTTCACTGTCCGGGCGAATGCTATAACTACTGAGCTACCTATGGATTCGTTACTTTTTTGTAATACTTCATTTTTAATGCACAAAACTGTTTCAAGTTTGAAACCTGCTCACTGCACAAATATTTTTCTACAATGGGATTCACGTTTGTTGTTACAGGTTATGAAACATTTATGGCTCTTCCAAAAGCTATCTAATAATAATGTTATATATTATTGTCTTGCTTTGTGTTGGTAAAGACATAAACATATAAAGTTATTCATAAAAATTTGGCTAGACTGAATCTATGGTTTACTTGAAAAAATCACAATAGAAAATCAAGTTGTATCTCAAACTGATCCGAGACTAAGCAGACAACGGGTTAATACCTATTTAAAAAAACATGTGGACCAGATGATTGCTGCAATATAAAACTGACCTGGCATGTTCTTCGTAGGTACAGCTATATTGCTGAGTAAATTATTACGGCACCAGTACTTTTCTTCGAAATGTTTGTGGCATACACGGCGGTATTTGAAGATATGGTCATTGCTGAGACCCAATATTTCACCACCAACAGAATAGACCCAAGTATTAAAACGATCCTTGTTCTTAGGTGGGTTCGGGAACCGATGCAAAACATCCTTCGAACCTGAAATGTTTTATGAGTAGGTTAAGATGTGACAGATGTTAGGTTAAGTAGGCAGGTACTCAAAATGACTATCTACAAGTAAAAGGCAGACAAGTATGCCCAAAAAGAGTGTGATTAATAAGTAATAGGTACTTTTACTGTTTGAACATCCCGGAACTGAACACACTTTGTTAGACATTATGAAAACACAAAAACACCGTCTTCACAAGGTCCAGAGTCCTATCTCAAACTTTGGCTTAAAATCGTCACAAGCACAAAACTCGACACGGCCGGAGGAACAGAAGTTCTACTCAACGGACTTAGGTGGAGAAACACTTTGTAACCGATAATAAACTAGATAAAACAAACAAATTAACAACAGCACTGCTACACAGAACCGGCGGCCATTTGCTTGTAGTGTTGCTAGTTCTAAACAATAATAAATACAAAATATTTTTCTTGTAAACATTGACTGACACTACTTTATTTTTAATTTAAACAACTAGGGTTTTAAAAAGAAGGACAGAATCAGACTGCTCTAATGTAAAAGTAATAACTACATTAACGAAGTCGGTTACTAAGCCGTAGTGTTAAACCGTCTAGTATAAACTTTGTTTACTATTTTAATTTACATGTCCGTCACTAGATGGCGCTGTGCATAATTACATCACAGTATCGTTTGTGTTTCGACTTTTGTTATATAGTCTAGCCGACCTAAATAAATCATCCTTTTTCCTTGCCATACGTGTGTGTGTTATTTCACCACCGTTCCTGTTTTTTGGGATTTGTACATGGTCCTTCGAGCCGGATCCTATTATTGCGAACGGCACGGGGTTGATCTGTACATTTCCAGCTCTAAAAACGGAGTTGCGAGTTAGCATCTCCTAGGGTTTTTTTTTAAATTAAATAAAAAGTTTCACCGTCGAAGACGGGGGGAAACTGGGTTCATTCGCGGAGGGGGATATCTGACATCGGGGGGGGGGGGGGGGGCACCTCCTGAATCACCTTTCGGTGCACAATCCGAGTGGTGAGGGGAGCACCTCCTGGGACACCGTCCAGTTGACCAGTCGAGCTGCGGGGGGAGCACCTCCTGGGACATCCTCGACTTGGCCAGCCAAGCGGCGGGAAGCACCTCCTGAGACACCTTCGTGTGGACACCCCATCTTCTGGCGTTGGAGTTGGAGCAAGCTGAATCATCAGCCAAGGCGTGACGTGACGTGAGTTGTGACTTGTGAGAAGAAATTGTGAGTACAATTTTGAACCTTATTTACTGCGAGTTTCTGACTTTGAAAATAATCAAGATTTAGTGCGCGATACTTTGTGAGAAGATTTTAGTGTTACATTTTGAACCTTATTCGTTTGAAGATCTGAACTTAGTAAAATCAAGATTAGTGCATGTTAAATTTTCTAAGTGTTTTGGACTTAAAATAGTTTTAAGAAAAGTTATCCAACGGGGAACCTATGCCGGTTTTCTGAGCGAAGTGTCAGTCCAAACACTTACAAAAATTTCGACAAAAATTTCATGGACTTTGACTTTTAATTAATTTCCTTCGTAGAACTTGTACTTAGTTTGTAAGATTTGAGCTTCTTTGTGTTTGCTGGTTTTTTCTAACTTTGTGTTTATTTATTTTTTTGTTCGGTATAGTATTTATTTGACAATATGGCGGAGATATACTTTAAATTGCAAGAAGATATTTCCAAAAAAATTAGTAAAGCTCATACCAATTTTAAAAAATCTCCTCGTGATAGAATTGTACTATCTTATGTCACAGTGCGTTTAGAGGCATTAGAACAAAATTGGTCATTGTTTAATAGTAACCATCAAAAAATTATATTGGAACTTCAGGAAGACAAGTTAGAGGCATCAAATTATCAGAGAACCGAAGTGTATGAGCAAACAGAGGAGTTGTATTTTGGGTACAAGTCTCTCTTAAAAGAAACATTGTTAGCATTAGAGCCTAAATCTGTCGACGTACCTAGGGAAAGTAAAGTTCGTGAACAAACCGCAGTAAAACTACCAAAAATTTCAGTTCCAAAATTTTCCGGGAAATATTCAGAATGGGTCAGTTTCCGCGACTTGTTCACTTCCTTGATTCATAAGAACTCTGGTCTCGACAATGTGCAGAAACTCCACTACTTAAAAAGTTCTGTAACTGATGAGGCAGAACAACTTATACGGCATATACCAGTCACAGCAGACAACTACGACATCTGCTGGAATCAGCTAGAAAGCCGTTACAATAATAAAAGGTATCTCGCGAATAATATTTTGAAAAGGTTGACTAGTCAAAAGCCCTTAGTTTCCGAAAATTGTAGTGCTATCAAACAATTACTGGATACCACAACAGAATGTTTGTCTGCTTTGACCAATATAGGAGTTGACGTTAGTAATTGGGACGTTATCATAATATTCCTCATTAGTCAAAAATTAGACCCTGAATCCCGAAAACAATGGGAACAGAAGGTTAGCGATTTAAGTGGAAAGTTACCTTCTTTTGTTCAGTTCGAAGAGTTTCTGCAAAATAGATTTAGATCATTAGAATTTATAGATACCAGAGTTCAAAGACCGGAAAAACCACATTGTACACACGTCGCAGCAATCATTGCCACTTGTGGCTTTTGCAACGAGAGTCACAAGTTGAGTAATTGTAAGAAATTTGCACGGGAAAACACGGACGCACGTCGTAGCTTTGTCCAAAGCAACAATTTATGTTTTAATTGTCTTGGCAGGAGTCATTCAGTTTGCCAATGTACATTGACAACGCGGTGTCGTCTTTGCAATAAAAAGCACCATAGTTTACTCCATCCCAAAGGAACTAAATCAGCCACTGAATCAAAGGCTGTACAGTCTGCTAATGGTGTTGTTGAGGTGGCAGATAATGCCAAGCCAACCCATTCTCAGACTCATGGCGAGGGTCAAAGGCCTTCAGTAGTTGCATCTTGCTTCACAAGTGCAATCGACCAAGTATTATTGGCCACCGCTTTAGTTAAGGTAGAGTCGCAAAAATCGAAAACAGCTTTTGTCCTTAGATCGTTACTCGATCAAGGGTCTCAAGCCTCATTCATAACTGAAGCGGCGGTTCAATTGATCGGGCTCAAGAAAATACCAGGCACTAGTTTGGTATCAGGTTTAGGTGGTGACCAAGCGACAATTTCCTCAAAGTCGTCGGTGATTTTAAAAATTCAGTCCCGCCTGGACCCCGGCTTTACTATTTTCGTTAAAGCTCATGTCTTGACAAAGCTCACAACCTTATTACCAAGTAGTAAGGTCTCAAGTCTTCCGACGTTACCAGCTCTCCCGTCCACTGAATTAGCAGATCCGTATTTTGCAACACCAAGCAAAATAGACCTGCTTCTTGGTGCAGAGGTGTACAGCCAGATTTTGTTAAATGGTTTAGTCAAGGATCCCCAAGGTACCGTTGTTGCCCAACGTACAGCCCTAGGTTGGATCCTCTCTGGCAAAGTACCTTCCGCTCATAAAGATACCAACCATGACGGGTCATGCCTTAATGTAGTGAGCCTACATTTAACTCAACCCACTGAGAACGAACTCCTCAAAAGGTTCTGGGAGTTAGAAAACGAACCATCGTTTGACAAGTCCAAGCATCTATCTTTAGAAGAAAAAAGGTGTGAGGATTTATTCAGCCAGACAACTAAGCGTGACGAGTCTGGTCGATTCGTAGTTAAGTTACCGTTCAAAACACAAGAACCATCTTGCTTACACGGTAACTTGAATGATATAGCACTCAAACGGTTCTTCATGTTAGAAAGGCGGCATCAAATGAAACCAGAACTGAAAGCGGAGTACACAAAGGTCATAAAAGATTACCTTGACCTAGGCCACATAGAAGTGGTAAAAACGCATGATGTGCAGAATAGCAATGTGGTATACCTACCACATCACGCCGTTGTTCGCCAAGACAAGACCACCACCAAGGTGCGTATGGTTGTTGATGCTTCATGTAAGGATTCCAATGGGGTATCACTCAACAGCGATTTGATGGTTGGTCCAACACTTCAACCGGAACTTCGGCACTTAATCATGAGGTGGCGTCGCTATCCGATAGGGTTGGTAGCTGACATTGTAAAAATGTATTTGCAGATAAGAGTAGCGGATGAAGACGTCGATTTTCAGCGCATTTACTGGCGAGAAAAACCAGATGATAATTTACAACATCTTCGGTTCTTAAAAGTAACCTTTGGGACGTCCTCAGCTCCTTATCTAGCCGTACGTTGCCTAAATCAATTAGCCTACGAGGATGGCGAACATTTTCCTTTAGCTGCTCCCAGGGTCCTCAATGAGTTCTACATGTACGACCTGATGACCGGTTGTCATTCTGTAGAGGAGGGACTCCAAGTATATGAGCAGATGAAAGGTTTGTTGCAACGTGGAGGCTTTCCGCTTCAGAAATGGTCCAGCAATAGCAAGGAGTTGCTGAACGAAATCGCGGAAGAATCAAGGAACGTCAACTCTAACTTAGAGCTCAAAACGGATAATGATGTCATCAAGATCCTCGGGTTGAAATGGGACAGAGAATCTGACGAGTTTCGCTGTACAATCGATCTACCTCCTCTGCAACTTCCCGTGACAAAACGGAAGATGGTCTCCGACATTGCACGTCTGTTCGATCCTCTGGGCTGGATAGCACCCGCCGTCACTACTGCGAAGATCTTCATACAGAGAGCGTGGTTGGCTGGCATAGACTGGGACGCCGAGCTGCCTGCTCCGCTGCTAAAAGACTGGCTTGAATTCAGGGATGATCTTCATACGCTTGCTAAAATTAGGTTGCCTCGATGGATGCACACTGATAAAGAGGATCAACTATTTGAACTGCATGGGTTTTCCGATGCGTCCAATGCAGCCTACGCTGCGGTGGTCTTTGCACGCATAATTGATAAACAAGGGAAGGTTTACGTGTATCTAGTTACCTCCAAGACAAGAGTAGCTCCTGTTAAGCAGGTGTCAATTCCCCGTCTTGAGTTGTGCGGTGCAGTCCTATTGGCAAAACTCCTGAAAGAAGTAGCAGAGACTTTAGATGTTCCGAGGGAACATTGGTATGCGTGGACCGACTCGTCGATTGTTTTGGCCTGGCTTAAAAGTCATCCCAGCCGCTGGAAGACTTTTGTGGCAAATAGAACCTCAGAAATACTTACCATTTTAGACGGCGTTCAATGGTCCCACGTTGTATCCAAAGAAAATCCTGCAGATCCAGCATCACGAGGTCTACGTCCATCGGAGTGTGCTAATAACCTGCTTTGGCACCGAGGTCCCGATTGGCTATACCTAGAAGAAATTAAATGTAGAAATGGAGAACTTGAAGGTACAGATCTGGAAGAAAGAAAGCAGAATTTAAAAAGTTATACCATTACCGTGCCGGGTAATGAAATTGAGGATATAGTGTCAAGGTTCTCGTCACTTACCAAACTTACCCGAGTGTTGTCCTTTTGTCGAAGAGTCCTTCGGTGGAAGAAACCTGAAAAAGAAAACACACAAGAAGTTAATACATGGTTAACAGCCAATGAAATCAATGAAAGTTTACTCACCTGTGTCAAAATGTGTCAACGATTTCATTTCTTCGAAGATATCAACAGCTTAGAAGTAACAGGAAAATTAAATAAGAAGAGTAAACTTACTTCCTTAAGTCCGTTTTTAGATGCCAATCAAATACTTCGAGTTGGCGGGAGACTTCAGAATGCACAAGCAAGCAGCGATGTAATACATCCTATCATTCTTCCGCACAAGTCACATCTGACTAATTTAGTTATAGCCAATGCGCATCATAACACGATGCATGGTGGCCCTCAAATAATGCTCAATTATTTGAGGAGCAAATATTGGGTAATTGGTGCTAAGGACCTTGTGCGCCGGTTGGTACATAAGTGTGTCGCTTGTGTCCGCCAGATGGCTCAGACTAGACAGCAACTGATGGGACAGTTGCCTGAGGCGAGGGTAACCGCTAACAGGCCCTTTTACAAGAGCGGCGTTGACTATGCCGGTCCAATCAGCGTTAGAGCTACGAAAGGTCGAGGCCATCACTCCACAAAGGGCTATATATGCTTATTCATATGTATGGCCACCAAGGCCATACACCTCGAAGTGGTAAGCGATATGACATCCTCGAGCTTCTTGGCGGCATTTAAAAGATTTGTTGCCGGACGAGGTCATGTCGCTGATTTGTGGAGCGACAATGGCACCACGTTTGTAGGAAGTGCTAGAGAGCTGACAGAACTTTTCGGTGCGGAAAGATCTAGTTTCACAGCCGAAATAGCGGATTGGATGGCTTCCAATGGAACTAATTGGCACTTCATCCCTCCCCATTCTCCAAACTTTGGAGGGTTGTGGGAAGCGGAAATAAAGTCGACCAAATTCCATCTAAAAAGAGTCATAGCTAACAGCACCCTTACCTTCGAAGAAATGACTACGACTCTGGCTCAAATTGAAGCGTGCCTCAATTCGAGACCAATTTGCCAATTGTCCAATAACCCTGATGACCCAACCCCCTTGACACCTGGGCACTTTTTAGTAGGTGGACCATTAATTGCTGTACCTGACCTTAACTATGAGAGCTCAAATATCAGCACCTTAAAAAGGTGGCATTTGACTCAGCGGATGGTGCAGGATTTCTGGCGGAGGTGGTCCCAGGAATACCTGACACAGATGCAACAGAGATACAAATGGTCAGAGCAAGTCCCAGAACCCGAGGTAGGGAGTGTGGTGCTGGTTAAAGAAGACGACTTGCCGCCCTCTAGATGGCTTTTCGGGGTAATAATTGAGAAACATCCTGGTTTGGACAATCTTACGCGTGTTGTCACAATAGGATACAAGGGCAATAAAATTAAGCGACCTGTGTCCAAACTGGTTATTTTAACCGGTTAATAATTAGTTTACGCAGACACTATACGTGTCACATTGTAACTATGTTTTTGTCATTTTTGTTATGTATTTAAATTTAAAAAAATAGGTTTGTTGATTTTTTTATTTTTTGTTGATGGTTAAGTTTGTTTTAAATCGTAGAATTAATGGTTTAAGTTCTTACTGTTGGTTTCACTACATTTAAAGTTAGTTCCCACAATTATTGTTTATTTAATTGTCACTGTTTGTAATTTAATATTGGTATATGGACTTGGTCCATGGCGGCCGGAATGTTAAACCGTCTAGTATAAACTTTGTTTACTATTTTAATTTACATGTCCGTCACTAGATGGCGCTGTGCATAATTACATCACAGTATCGTTTGTGTTTCGACTTTTGTTATATAGTCTAGCCGACCTAAATAAATCATCCTTTTTCCTTGCCATACGTGTGTGTGTTATTTCACCACCGTTCCTGTTTTTTGGGATTTGTACACGTAGTCTGAGTAAAATTCAATGGTACTAATACATGCAATAAATGTACAAATGTAAAAATGCTGCTGCTGGCTGCTGGTCACCCAGAACATACGACATTTATCTACCGCAGACAGTGCCATCTTGCGTATACTGTTCAAACTACGTAAAAAAATAATGCTAAGGCGTGCCATCTATTAACGTGTTTTAGAACAACAAGGTCATATAATCCTACCAAATTAAAAATCACTAATTTTTAAGATACTCTGAACATTGTGGTGTTCTTTTTTATGTGGTAGGCTTCGTCGATAGGCTATTACTGCTATGTTAGTTCGAAGATTGTGTACCCTGGCAACTAGTTTTTATAAACGCCAATGCCCACTTGGGCTTGTACTTTGACAGAGGGGAAATACTT
This sequence comes from Crambus lathoniellus, assembly GCA_949710035.1. NCBI lineage: Eukaryota > Metazoa > Arthropoda > Insecta > Lepidoptera > Crambidae > Crambus > Crambus lathoniellus. The sequence continues at coordinate 10,276,346 of OX453321.1, forward strand.
CATATGCCTACTCCCTCCCGCGTTGCTCGAAGGCGCAATACTTATTAAGTACCTAAAAAAGTATATAAATATTATCCGTTATCTAGTTTCCATAACACAGTTTCTTAATGATAATTACTTATGAGCTTGATAATTGGTGTGATTGTAAAAAAAATATTATTTATTTATTTTCTCCTTTATTACATTTAAAATACATACAAAATTATATTTCTAAATATTAAGTTACAATGTATAACACTAAAAAATATAACATTTAAAAATACAAAATGCAGTTCCCCAACGGTAGCAAGATCAGGGTCCCGGCTACCGGTAGTTAAGGATCCAGAGACAGGAACCTTCTCACTATACGGGCCGTGCCCAGAAGTACTGCCTTCTGCATCTGACCGACTGACTGCCTTCTGATTCGACCTCAATGTGATTATCGAGCCTTCCCTTTATGTTTCAGAGCATTTCCTTCATTTCGGTGAAATTTTGTTCAACCTTATCTATTCTAGTCAATTTCCTGGACTTGGACGTCGATCCTGGAATTGTCGATGAATTCTCAACGTCATCACTATCCGCCAGCTCTCACGACGACGCCTCCTTTCGGCTCAAGTGCAGAGGTTTCAACTCTGTCAGTGAAGCAACGATAAGTTCATTTTCGACGGCGGAACTTCTGATCCATGATCCGATGGAAGGTGGAGAAATTATAAAGTCCCACACAGAAGGGCCACCCAATCATCTTAATCTTCATGTCTCCAGATAACACTCATATAATTCTTGGTTACTTACATAGATTCAGATACAAACAATCGATACAGTCGTCTTAGAGATCTTATTTTCTTGAGGCCAGGTTGAAGACTGAGCTCTCTTGGCTCGTCAGTCGGACTCAAGTCTGGCTATCCCCACCGATTTTACCACACAGATTGGCCCTTTTTTTTTTTTTTTTTTTTTTGTTTTTTTTTTTTTTTTTTTTGTTTTTTTTTTTTTTTGACCCTGGAGAAATGCCGTCGCATTCCCCTCCGCCCGGGGAGACGAAGGGGATATGTGGGGCTCGAACCCACTAAAACCCCCGGGTTGTTCTCTACACATGCGGACAGAGTTTGCGGGACAGATGTGTCATTCACCGCGCCCTCCGCCCCGTGTTAGCGTCCGTGGCCGACGCTCCTCCAAGTTGGAACGACAGAACGTTCCACCTCCGGTGTGGCGCGCCGAGAACACCTGGCGCGCTCCTCCACCACGGGAGCCTTGGTGGACGACGAAGTTCCCCGCTCCGCCGCCCGGCCCCCCAACCTACTGCACCGCGTCCTGGCGCCGCCTGTCTCTCGAGAGGCGTGCGGAGCGGCGAACTACTGGGCGCTGCTCCCTCGGGGGCTGCACATCCGGGTGTTGTGGGGACGCCTCTTCCATGGACGACCCCCTCTCCTTTTCACTGTGCGCCGAACGACTTCGGTCTCGGCGCACAGTATTCCCACCAATACAGTTCCCTACTTTAGTCCGTCTGCCCTCATTCTCCGAGGGTTTTCCTTCCGGGCGTTTGCCCATTACAGGTGGCGGGTTACACCACCGGCTCCCCATGATATGCCTGGCCGGCAGCCCACTGGCGGCGCAGACCAGGCATTTTGGCTCAACTGCTTTGCACCCGGCCGTCGTGTGGCCAGGCTCGCCGCACTTAAAACAGAGGCGGCCCCTGTCCGCCCCGTCCGGACATCTCGGCTTAGTGTGCCCCACTCCCATACAATTATAACAGCGTAACGGAGGAGAGGCAAGGAGCTTTACGTGTGCAATACTCCAACCCACCTGTATCTTGCCATCCCGGCACAGTGCACCTGCAATATCCAGAGGGCACCTGATACGCAGGAATCAAGTGCTGTCCCTCGCTACCATGAGCTCGGTCGTCTTTAGCCTATGTGGCGCACAACTTGTCTTAGCCGCTATAGCCGACCCCACCTCCTCCTTCGTCACTGACTCGTCAAGCCCCGAAATCTGCACACCAGCTGTGAGCTCTGGGCGGCTAATTTCAACCTCGTCTTTGAAGATTTCGCGAAGCTTTTCGGCCAGGACGTCAGCTTTAGTGCCAGACGGGTCTTCGAGCTGCATCACCCGCGCCCCTGTCCGCGACTCCCTCATCCTCACCCCTTCCTCTAAGCCTACGTCTTTGAGAGAGATGCCTCGCTTTGCTTTGGCCATAATCTCGGCATAAGTTACGCCTCTAGCCTCCGCATGTGGCTGGAGGGTCAGCACCACCGCTGAAGTACCTGGGTGGTTCAAGTTTGGTCGACTTTGACGAGGATGCTTCTTCTGTTGCTCCACAGGGGTTGGTGTCGACTTAGCAAGGGATGGTGTCAGCTTAACAGGGGTTGTCACCTGTGCTTTTTTCTTTTTCCTACCGACTGCCTGCGACCAGGTTTCCTCCGAGGGGCCTGTAGACAGTTGCGCACTTATCTCGGCTTGACTTATCACCCCCGTCTGCGTAGGGGCCTTGGGGGGAACCGTCTTAAGGCCTCTTAGCTCCTCGTCCAACATACTCTTCATGGAGGAGAGAAGGGAACTCTTCATCTCCTCCATGAGGTCTTTAGTCGCCTGACGTTCACGGCTCTCTTGCTCACGGCAATTCGCCTTTAGCAGAGCAACTTCTTTCTTTAAAGTGGCAGTCTGCCTCCGCAGAGCCTCGATCTGCTGTAAGTATTCTTGGCCTTGCTGCTCCAGGTCAAATAAGTGCACCGCCTCAAGTTTTTTTTCCGTCTCAATAAAAGACAAGCAGAGTTCGTCCCACAAGATTCCAAAACCCTCTCCAATATCATCTAAGCGGACAAGGTCCGGTTTTTGGAGTCTCATACTTCGTCCCCATTTCCTCAACAGATTAATTTGTTCGCTAATTTTATAGGAAAGTTCACCTTTCTTCTCCGTGTATTCGGGATCCATTGAGATATCCGCCTCTTTATCGCCTGACGTACCTTTCTTCTGCTGATTGTCTTTATGGCCACAGTTTTCCGTCGGACCCTGGGCAATGTCCATCCTCTCAGAAACGACTTTTAAGTTTTTATTATTACCATTCATATATGAACCCACGAGAATGGGAGAATCGACAGTCCACCCGGACAGAGATCCCATTACCCGGGTAACCCTACATACACTGGGGGGGCGGGAGGTACCCCAGGTCCGTTCGGTATTTGGCAGACACCTCTGCCTGCCACCTTCAGGCGGTCCGACGCCCACGTCCCCGACGCCGGACCTTTGAGGATTGTTTATAGTGGTTTACTCCACGCGGCCCCCGTGTTAATACAACGACAGCCCCCGCTCCTGCACTACGTACAGGGTTACGGTTTGATCTTGCATTTTTGAAGGGGTTTCGCTCCCCGTGGCCCCCGTGACAGAACACGGCGGCCCCCGTTCTTGCACTAGGTACAAGGTTACGGTATAATCCTGGTTTTGGTTCGCGCCGGCCAAAGCCGGTAACCCCCTTCCACTGGGGGCCGTTCCCCTATCCACCACCTTGGGGACGCGCTCGGTCTCGGATCCAGGAACCGCATCACTCGCGTGAGGCCGAGACCACACAGATTGGCCTATTAAACTTAATAAAATGGCGTCAACAGACGGCATTACCAGTGTTGCCATAAAAAATAATGAAAAACCCTCTAGAATCATGACTTCATGACATAAGTTAGTACTTTTCCAAACAGTACCTAGTATGTTTGTATTTTTAAACAGTGTATTTTATTTTTAATGTATAATGTATTTTATAAAAATAATCCAACTTCCACTTTATTACTCATTCTAAAGTTACTTCCCACAATCCCCTCCTCCTTTTTTTGAAGTCGGTTAAAAAGTTTTTTTTTACGCGGTGCACAAATTTCGGGACTGGAGCGGTTTATTTTCAAAGTTTAATAACTTTTTAAGCATTTACATAATTCAAAAAGTAAAATCATAAGTAAATCATAGAGAATGACGTGAGTATAATTTAAAACCAATTTGTTATACTTTGGTGATCCTCATTGATTGTAGTTTTTCGGAGTAACCAATACAATCGAATTCAAAATATTTGTTGCAGAGTGAACATAATGCTGTTTTTTTCATATCTACTTTTTGTTTACATATAGCACATCCCAAGTAACAATTTTATTTGTAGAAAAAGAAGATGTCACTAACTATGATATTTTTTGGGCTGTTTTTGTATTAGTGGGTTTCACTTCCAATTGAGTTGTTCGCTTGGAGGACATTTTAATTGATAATTATTTTTCTTCTATTCCTCTGTTTTCTGATGTTCGCCAAAACAAATAAAAAAAAATATATAAGAAAAAGTAATGTGATGTGTCCACTATCCTTATTTGAAGCAGATTTTATCAAATGCAACATTTAGTTCATATTCCAAATTAAAAAGTTCTTTAGTGTCTCTATGTTGGATTTGAACTCCGGATCACCGAGTATGATTTCTCCTTGAAGTATCAGTGTCCCTACACTACGCCACGAACGCTATAAATAAAGCGACGAAGTTGTGCATCGATTTAAAAAAGTTCATTTGAATCGTCACAACGTCGTTATTTATGATTCAAAGATTCAAAATTGTTTATTCAATTTAGTTTGTTATTTACAATACTTGTGAACGTCATAGAAGCTACGCCATCGGTTCGCAAACCCTACAGCGGGAGACCTTGGAGAAGAACCGGCAAGAAACTCCAAGGGTTGTTTTTTTCTCCCTGTTTTATTTCATACAGAGTCGTCAAATTGAAAAATGACCTTAACATGGTATTGACTAAGGTCAGTTTCCATCACAATTACACAATGGGTTATGATAAATACAGTTAAGTATAGGCGAACTAATGATCATAGCGGTGAACAATTTTCAACTACTTAGGAACTCTACTTAAAGCTTAAATATTAGTTAAAAACAAAGGACAATTCTACTATATACTGCAAGTTGCGTTATACATGTTTTAAATGTAATTCTTAATAAAATGAAAAAGAAAACACGTTTTAAGGCAAGCAGATAAGAGCAGACCCATTCCTACTGGCAGCACCCGTTCACGAGCATGACGCATGAACCAGCCATCGCTTCGCTCAACCATATTTTAGGGAACGTAACGACTCGCCTCACACGCCACCACCGTAGAAATGTTTTAGTGAGCATGACATACTAAAACTGCCTACCTTAAATGACCGAAGTAAAAGCTTAACTAATATAAACGCTAATAATATTAAATATAGGACACGACTCACAATATCATACTGGGAACATTTGTTACGAGTGTTACGACCAAGGTGTTTTGTCGTTCAAATAATCATTTACAGTGTAATAGCAGCCTTTTTTGAGGGGGCCACTCTTTATATGATTCTTAAACTCTAGATATGATAAATCCAAGATATCACTTGAGGTTTTTTGTTATATATGTGTATACCTTGACCAACGAAAGATCCGTGCACCTTTTCTAAACGGTACCGAGGCATTACAAGCTTGTTTCTATTTCTAGTATTACGATTGTGTAAATCACCATGTTTGGTATACAAGTTAATATTGCGACGTACAAAAAGAATGCAATTTAATATAAATTGATATGCAGCTGTCAGTATACCTATTTCCTTGAACTGAACTTGTCTCTAATCGAAGTTTTGGAGCCTAGTTGATAGATGGCCCTGATTGCTCCTTTTTGCAAGATGAATATAGCATTAATGCCAGCCGCTAATCCCCACAAAAGAATGCCATATGACATGATGCTATGGAAATAACTAAAGTACACAGTTACAGCAGTATCAACATCAGTTAGCTGTCGTACTTTTCTAATAGCGTAGGAAGCAGAACTAAGCTTACCAGCTAATGTTGCGATATGCGCATGCCATTGAAGTTTCGAGTCTAAAGTTACACCCAGAAAGATCGTTGATTCTACTAAATCCAGTTTTTCGTTGTTGATTACAATTTCTGCAGGTACCGTCTGTACATTTGGCAGAGAAAAAAGTACGCACTTTGTTTTCTTTGTATTAAGCTGCAAATTGTTAGAATTAAACCAACCGAGTACTTGTGACAGTGCTTTGTTTACATCGTCAAAATTGTTTTTGTTTCTGTCTATGTAAAATATTAAAGAAGTATCATCTGCAAACAGCACAATATCACAGAAGTTTTTAGCAAAGAAAGGCAACTCATTAATATAAACCAAAAATAGAAAAGGGCCTAAAATAGAGCCTTGAGGTACGCCTAGTTTAATCTGAGAGCCGTTTGATTTCACTTCATAAAATAATGTTAACTGTCGGAGTTCTGGAACTGAGATACGACAGTATTAGTTTCTGGGCATTATTTTTTACACCGTAATGAGCTTCAACAGCAGCGTCCGGTGATCAACACAATCAAAAGCCTTGGATAAGTCGCAAAATATTCCAAGAGTATATTGCGACTTTTCCCAGGCATCAAACTTTAAAAGTGCTTTAAAAGTGCAACCCCAGCATCCGTGGTTAACTGACTCTTCGTAAATCCGAATTGTTTGCTATGCATGAGATTGTTTAATGAGAAATAAGACAATAATTGGGTATTTGACAGATTTTTTTTATTGACTTAAAATGTTCATTTAATTAGTAGCAACACAACATAGGTATTTATTTTCAAATATCTTGCATATTTTCAGCGATATAGGGCATCAAACTTTCTAATTAGACAAGGAGAGCGCTATAGACACGTGACGTCACATTTCTATAGCGCCATACTCTCGCCATAGAAAATTTCGTTTTAGAAAGAGATAGCTAGAGTCACAATTAAGTAGCTCATAATTCGCTTGTTATAATACATATTAAATTTCTTCTTTCACATTTGTTATTCAATAATGTTATATTTCTGAATGTCATTATTAAATATCTATATTACAACAACAGTCAAATACCCAATTGCTCTAGTATTATTTTTTCAAATATTTTGTTTAAGGCGGGTAATATTGATATTGTTCTATAATTGCTTGGGTCTTCTTTGTTTCCTGATTTAAATAAAGATATTACTTTGCAAAATTTCATTAAATCAGGAAAAAATCCTTGAGCGATACACTGATGAATAATGTTTTTAAGTATAGTAATAGATATGCCCCATAAATCAGTGGTAGTTTTCATTTTAAGTAAATTAAATATTTTGATTATAATGCTAGAATTAATTGACGTTCAAATTAAATAATGAACTACACTCATATACATGTTTTTCAAGAACCGAGACAGCAGAAGCTGGTGAAGAATTCAAATTAGAGGTGGTTACTAGGTGGTGGTGACTTTTTAATTTTATATTTTAAAAAGATTGACTTTGCTTTAGAACATGCTTTTTTGAAAATTTTAGAATATTGTTTTACATGTTCTACGAAACGAAGGCTGTGATTAGTTTCTCTTAATTTATATATTTCATACAGCCTGTTTCTACTTTTATAAATACCTGTCGTAGCCCATTCGCAAAACTTTAACTTCTGGGTGCATTTAATCGTTTAAGACTTGAAGATATTATTAAACTCATTCGTTAATAAGTCAAAAAGGGTTCTATAAAGCTTATTAGGATCATCATGCACGTATGGCATCATAGAAACTTTATCAACTACATTTTTTTCAAAATTACGTAGTCGCGTTTTTGTAACGGACCTGCATTGTACAGTTTTAGGTGCATCAACAATATCTAATTCATAGGATACCTTTAATCCGTAATGGTCGGATGTAATATTTTTAACAACTAGATTGTTAGTCGGATCAGACTCCGAAAAAACATTATCTATGCAAGTGGCTGAATGAGATGTTACCCTTGTGGGCTCCAAGAACTGATTAATTAAATTAAACGAATTGAACAAAGTTTATATTCGTGAAGTCAATGCACAGCTTTCGAGAATATCAACATTAAAATCACCGCATACTGCTATTGGTTTATTTTTTAACTTTAACTTATTCAACACATCCTCCATCACCGATTCAAATGTTTTAAAATTACCTTTAGGTGGTCGGTATACACATACGATGACTAAGCTTTTTAATTCTACACATGACAGCTCGACATGACGTTCTAAAGAAAGGTTTACAATATCCTTTCTTTCTCTGTAGCTTATATTATTTTTTTACGAAAATTAGAGAGCCGCCACGCGTTGTTGTCTTCTTAGATAATAAATTTGCTAACTGAAAATTATTCACACTACATGACAAATCACAATGATTCAGCCAGTGCTCAGTTATACAAATGACATGAATGTCATTACATTCTGCAAATAATTCTTATTCTAAAACTTTGCCAGACAGGCCCTGAATGTTTTGACATAATACGTTAAGGGAAGAGGGCTTGGCTGTTGTCTTACGTTTCAGTTTAAAGCCGATTTAGAAACGTTTTCACTTTGTAAAGAAGTGTTTATATTATTTAAATTATTATTAGTAGGTAAGCTACTAAAATCAGAGTCAAAAGACTTTGGCTTGCCACCTTGAAAGGTATCTTGTAAATTAAAAGCTAACAATTTAGCTATTTTTGTCCTAAACCTATTTGCAAGATACATAGTGTCCGATGTCAAAATAAAATTATTAATATCAAAATATAAAACCTTGTCACTATGACAATTTATCAAGTTGAACAAATATGAGTTTAACTCATATATATGCTGATTCTGCTCTTTCGCGTAAGGAAACGAGCTAATTACTAATTTAGAACCGGTTTCAGACTGTTGTTTCAATAAAAAGTTAATATTCATCAAGATTTCACGTTTCCTAACTTGGGAGCTGTCGCCACATAAAATAATTATGTTGGTCAAACTATCTATTTCATACAAAGACAAACTATGCACAATATCTTTAAAAGACTTCCCAGGTGTACGAGTCATGTAAATGGAATCTTGTATACTCGAATCTTCCTTCGACGTCATTTATCAGGATACCGTACATCGCATGTGCCACTGACTATCCGTGTTTAAAACGGTGATATGGAACAGTCCTATAGTTTTTTTTACAGTCAGAACAAATCTCGTCAAAACTGTCTTGTCAAAATTTTTCAATGAAAAAAGATGGTCAAACATAGATATAAAGCCAATTTACACTTTTCAAATTCGTAAAATCTGTATGGATCAAGGGTGAAAAATATGTTCATCGTCGTTGATCATGGTCTCCACCTCATTCTCCTTGCACGTATTATGATAGCTTAAAACTTCCAAAGCAACTCGATACTTATGTTCTTTTCTCATGATTCTGTCATATAACCTTGCATTATGCAGAGTAAGTATAAAAAAAAAATATTCTCTTAGACATAATAAATATGTAGGTACTTATGAATCGTCAACGTTTTCCTACCGCCCATTCAAGACTTTTTAAATTGACAAGAAGAACAAGTCCAAAGAAGTATAAATTAAATACAGTAGATCAGAATAAATTACTAGAAGGTTGGCGTATGAAATAATACCCATGGTGTACGAACATAATATTTATTATTATACTTGACAAACATGTCTCTCATATGGTGTAACCTACTATGGACTATGAAGAAAACGCAGACTCCAGATAACACTCATATGATATAATTAGTGATCAAACTTACAGGTACAGGCATAGTACAGGTATAACAAAATAGGTACAGTCGACGTCTTAGAGAACTTATCCCCTCGAGGCTAGTAGTAAATATTTTAACAATATAAACTTCTTCTCCTCAACAAAGATGCTATTGAGGATCAATAAAGCGTTTATGGATATATGTACTTATAAATAAATATTAAACAATTGTATAGTTTTTTGATCTCGTTTATCTCATGTACATACGTTAGAAATACCAGTAGGATTCTTAATTTGAAGCTTCAACAGAAGAGAAAGGTACTTTTTATTAAGTCATAAAGTGTATAAATTTCGTTCAACCATTCTGAAAATCTATAGGGGAGTCCTATGTCTCCAAGCAGCTTAATATAAAAGTCTGGATGTTTGTGACTCAACCACGCTTGAATAGTTTGGATGAAATTTAGCAGATAGTATCCAGATCCAGACCCCATCTAATGTTATGATAATGATGAAATTTTTACTACGCATCTTTGATTTAAAAATAAAATGGAACAGTTAGGTACCTAATGCTCTCGTCGAAGTACCACAGCTAGCTCAGATAAAGCTGCTGCTATGGCATGTACTGCAGAGGAGCTGCAAAACTTCTGCATGCCGTGCCTCAGCAGCAACACGTGCTTCTTCTATTCTAAGTATGTCAGCTCTCGCTTCACTTAGTGAGTAAAGACTAGGACGAACTAAAACAAATAAATGTAATATTATTAATATGCCACACAATAACACTAACACACATTAAAAATCAAATCAATTATTAAGAATTAATAAATTATAGCTATTTTTTTTCAATATTGTTATTGTAAAATTTTCATGATTTTACATTCAGTAACTTTATGCATTCACAATGCAATTCTGTATGTATAGGAAAAATGTGATAGTAAAAAACCAAGAGCCCTGCAAGCCCTGCAGCTTTCAGGTGGGATTCATACAAAGAAACACATTTTCCTATAAGTTCATTCCTGTTTCAATAACTTGATTTCCTGAATAATAAAAAACTTGCTTCTTTGCCGCCGTATCTGTCTTGGTGCTGCTGTAGGTGTAGAGCCTGTGGCTGGAGCAGGAGGGGCAGGGGACACTAGCGCAGCAGAAGGACCAGGATGGATGAGAATGTTGTTCAATAATTTGATCAATTTGATGAAAAAAGACAAATAAAATAAGTACAAATTCTCCTTATCCATCCAGGGGACCCTAAAGATATTCTATTTTAGTCACGATATTCCCATTCATCTCGCTAAGTGTAGTGGCCATTTATTACCTTCTTGGGGGCCACTACACTTCGCTCCTAATAATAATCGTATAGCGGCCGCATTTTCGCAAGCCAGCCGTATTTCCGCCAGCATGCCCTCCTCCACGTGGAGCCGGCGCTGACATACGTTACTCACCTATCAAAAATGATATCCATATTCTCCTGATCCTTCTGGCAAATTTCCACTAGGGAAATTTCATCGTAAACAACCTCTGCGAGATTCCTTAAAAAAATAAATCGAGTTGTATTAAAAATTTTCATAAATTTACTCATAAGATAACAAACCTGTGCTCTAAATGGGTCTTCTTGTACTCCTCTGATAGGCGCACCAGCATCAGCGCCAATGATCTTCCTTGCTCTCTCTTCTAGAGGAGTAAAAACCACATTAGACGGCCCTGCTCCAGTTGGACGGCGAGCAACACGGTCGGTCCTTATTATTTTATTTCTCAATCGGTTCTTAAAAATTGTCCAATACCGAAACAATCACAATTTAATTAATAAAAATCTAACATTACAATTAATGATGTTTACCCAATGGGTTTTAAATTGCCAGTCTTTAGTATGAAAAGTAACATAGTGACTGTAGCTTTAAACAACAAAAACAGACATACCTTAGACCAACCGACTCCATCCTTATTAGCACCATCTCCAATGCTGTTTAATGTGCTCGCCACTTCGTTCCACAGCCTTTTATTTCTTTGTCGCCCTTCATTTGAGCGATAGTGTTTTCTAAGAAATCCAGAAGCTTCTCAAGCTGTAAGACACTGACTCTTGTTGACTGGAATGCAGCCATTGTGTAATTAATTATTGAAATTAATATTTAGCCTTTACTTAGTAGAATTTGTCTATCTAAAATATTATGATTTGCACCATCAACAAGAAATAATACAAAGACATTATTTATTTCAGGCCACTAAAGGCCCTTACAATAAATAAATACCTTGCAGACTAACATACATATATTTATATAAAACAATTTAAAAACTTAAATTGACTTTCGGGCAAAGAAATTCCGCCAACGTCCCGTGTGCTATGTGTTTACAAAACAAGTTATTTTTTTTTTAAACGTACGTCATTTAAAACGTTGACAGTACACTTGTGACAGGCCACAGACCACTTTACGCAGCCCACTAACGCCACCTAGTGTGGAGTTACAAAACAAGTTAAATTGTTTTCTTCGAAACGTACGTCATTTAAAAACATTGGCAGTACAGTTGTCACTTGTGACAGGCCACAGACCACTTTACGCAGCCCACTAACGCCACCTAGTGTGGAGTAGTAAAAAACTTATCCCGCCGTCTAGGGACGGGTAGCCGAAACTTGTGTTTCATTCGTTCGTTGCCTTTGGTTACTTGAATTGCAAATACATAATATTTTTACTTTGAATTCAATGTATTTTTGAATAAAAATTTATTTACGTGGTGCATTTGTAAAATTTGGTAAAAAAGTGGCATTTCGTTTTAAATTCCATATTATATTGAAAAAATAAACAAAGATTTACCGACTGTTTTGCGTGATATAACGCAATTTCATGATACGTTTTTAAGCCACCGGTCACTATTACGTTTTCATGGAATGGACAGATTTACACAATTCGAATTTGCATTATACGATCGATGTTCAATTGTATCGATTAACCAGCCATGAACTATCTTACACAATCGCACTTCTTCTTACTACGAATAGGAGGTAGGTACTTTAAGAATAATTGTTCAAAGTGCTTGCACTTGCACGTTTTTGTACATTTCCTTTAACTTTGCGCGCACTAACAGTAGATACCTACAGTGTCACTTTTTAATCGTTATCATTTTAATGTGCAAAGGACAATGCTCACATAGTCACATTAATTACTGCATAGAAGGCATCACCGAAATAAAATCTCAATATGGCTGTTTCATCTTAATCGAGTGTTAAACATTTGTAAAAATGTTTCTTTCGGATGCGAGGGTTTCCTCACATTGATGAAGCAACGCTGGCCTACAGCGTAACAAGTGATAGCAAAATTCGACGAGTCGTGTAAGCCTTTCGGTAGCTTAGTTGGTCAGAGCATCGGGCCGGATTCCCGGAGGCGCGGGTTCGAATCCCGCCTGAAAGCTACTTATAGGGCTCGTGGTTTTTTACTATCACATTTTTCCTATACTTACAAAACTGCATTGTGAATGCATAAAATTAATATAAAATCTTATTTAAGTCTTATTTTGCAAACCAACTACTTTAAATTGTTCGAAATGTTACAACATTTGGAATAAACTTAATTAATGATCCTCTTATTAAATAAATACCTGAATTGTCGTGTCATGATATATTAAAGTAATTGGGTCCATTGAAACGTCCCAATGCTGGCGCTCTGGTGAAGCACCTGAGCTGCCTTCATTTTTTCTCCTGGAGCACCATTGGTGAGTAAACAGTAATCACAAGGGTGACTCTCTTTAAAGGAGAACAAATCACTTAGTTTGTAGTTCATCAGCAGGATCCTGGTCTTTAGTCTAGGAGCACTATTAACGTAATCTGACAAGATCTTGGCCTCCTCTCCCCTTCCCTGGAAGGTAGCTCCACTCTCAGTTAATTGTAGGATTCCGTAAGTGCACTGATATTGTCCGGGACCTTAGAGCAACTCAATTGGTTCTTGGCGCTCCCTTGTGGCGGCCGATGAAAGGGATCGGGGTTGAGAAACTGGGGCCTGAGTCAATTTGTTTTGTACGTCTTGCAAGGTGAGCAACAGAGTTTCTGCGGTGGTGGCTAACTTAGCGAAGGTGCTCAACTGTTCGTTATACACCCGAGTTGTTTCATTTAGACTTTTTATTTGAGCTTTTGAGGTCTCGATCGCTGTTTTCTCTCGGACCGCCATGTTGTCGATCAGGGTAGCCATACCTGTGATTAGGTTATTGGTTTGTGACGCCGTCACCCCCACAACTGCAGTTTCGAGGCCCATTAAACAGCCGAGAAGGGCTTTAATTCCCCACGAACCTACAGCCCCCAGTGTGAACGCGAATGTTTTCTTCGAAGCCCCGGCCCTTGCGTCAATGGCCCTTAAAGTTGCTGCAGGATTCGATAGCTGTTTCCCGTGGGGGGAATATCCGATAATGTTTAGGTTAGCAATGATCTCGGGGGAGAGCAGGATTCCTTGCTTAAATTCGACGAGCAGAGAGTGTAACGCAGCACAAAGGCTCTTGTCCCCTCCGCAGTCATCTACTAGGGCCATACCGTCGGATGATCCACCCGTCGAACTCCCCTCTTTCTGACCTGATTTGAATGTCATAGATTCGTCAGCTTGTAGTTCTAATTTCGAAGTGGATGCCGGAGTATCCTTTGAGAGGCCCTTGTCATTCAGCTGGAGCAACATAGGCTCTGACATGGTGATCCGTTTGGTAAGTTCTTCATTGATGTCAGAAATCGGAACACCCACAGCTAGATTCAATCCCTCCGGATCTGACCAATCCTCAATCATGTCAGGACCAAAATCTGAGTCAGGATCCATCTCAATTGAAGGGTACCTCTGAGCGACTAATCGCCTGGCGACTTGGTGAAGATAAATAGAAGATATAAATAGTAATGTCTCAACACTAGGCACTCCGATTACAACATGCAACGTAGTAACCGAAATGACAGTGATCAGGAATAAGATTATAATCATAAGTATCTTTTTCTTGTTACGAAGTAAAGATCTATTTCTATGAGCTATTTCAATAATAATGAGAGTTTGATTTTAACAAGTATATTATTTTCTATCTTTTAAATTTTTACATTATTATTTATTCCTATATGATTCTCATGAAGCCATATTAGTTTGACAAACAAGACATCAGACTTTAGGGATATTGTTATGTTGGCCAGTGGCAGCCTGGTGGTAACATGAGTATATTTTTTTTTACTTACTATGATTTACCAGATTTCACAAACTATTGATTTTAATAAAGGATGGTGCATTTTGTATTTGTAATGCATTTTTTAGTATTGGACATTATGCAAATCCAGCATAATTTATTGTTTGATATACTTACATATAAATAAATATTCCATTCATACTAAAGCTAGAAACACATTTTTCTGGCGCAGTGCAGCGCAGCGCAGCGCGATCGGTTTCATACATTTAGTATGGTTAGAAACACATTTATGCAGTGTGGTGTGGCGCAGAGCGATCTGGCGCGACGTCGATCGCTCGGCTCCGATTGCGCCAGACCCCCCACCACTTTCTAGCATTGTATCGTCAGTAAGGCTCGGTAGCGGACTGCGCAGCGGAGCTCCGCATTTTGCTTTTTACTACTTATGTTCTCCGATTTCTCCGTCAATAATGGGCCAATTTAAAAATTATTTTTTTGTTTAGAAGAGTCACCAATTCATTATCATGTAAGGTTGTTAATTATATTGTTAAAACAGTAATAAAGTGGTTTTAGTACACTATACTTTTTAATTTTATAACAAAAATAATGTATATTTCCCAACGGACTCGCGGATTTGAAAATAAATTACACTAAATATTTCTAAAATCGGTTCAGTATTTTTTGAGTTTATCGATTACAAACAAACAAAGTGTATTTATAGTATTAGTATAGATATAAATTGCATCTCGTATTCATTCATCATCATCTTATCATAGTAATCATCAACATATTTTTTTTTGGATTTAATATGTTCAAGTAAGAACAGAAATTGTTTTCAAAATTAGAAGAAAACATAATGCAGATGTTAGCTCGGCAACGACTCGATTGACACTGATCAAAAATTTCGTCTGAACGCGCTGCGCCACACTAGTAAAGTGTGCACACCCGGGTCTCGCGTCGGTCGACGCTGCGCTGCGCTGCGCTGCACTGCGCCCGAGAAATGTGTTTCTAGCCTTAGTCACATACTGTACTTACTATCTGCTATTTTGGCAAACATCCCTGCTGCGACGGTATGGCTTAACACTTGCACAGCAATCTTAACTTCATCTTTTGATGAGTGTATGGTTGGAGATGATCGTTTGTTAAGCCCGGAGCAAAAACAAAATTTGGGTTGCAGTTGTCCAGCTGGTGAAATTCTATAATATAACGCCATTTAGCAATACCTGCAAATTCAGATGTTTAAATAAATTGCATTTCGTTATGATTGGTAAGACAACTTGAATTATCATTTTATAGGTACACAAACTGAATAAACAGACAGATTTATATCCATATCAGTGAGTATAATGCACAAAAAAATGTAATCAGACGTAAGCGACTGATCTTTGACTTTCAGTTGCCTTGCATTAAATATTTTTATATTAAAAAAATCGTACCTTTCCCTGTTTTATTTTCAGATGTTATTTCTGCGACACAATTAATATCATACTTCATAAAATTATTTCTGAAGCACTTCAGTAGGTGTGGCACATCAAAAATAGACAAATATCTTTGTTTTCAAATTTAAAACTTGGTTTTTTGGATGTTGCTCCCAATATGGTAAGGGCTTTTCTATTTACACCGTCAATGTCACAGACAGTTGCCCTTACATTAATTCCAGCTTGGAAGCAATTGTTGTAACACCTGAAATCAATGAAAAATGTTAAATAAATAAAAAACTAATATTCTTATATATAAAACTATTTAAATGTTTGGGTTTTTAAATGTTAAAATTGAAGGATACGTACAGAATGTGATTTAGTGTAATTTATTATGTGGATGACCACATGACAACCCACGACAATTGTGTATGAACATAATAATAAATAGTAGATTGTATTACAAGGGAGCAAAATAATATATTTACGGCGAGGGCGCTATTTTGAATCCAGAGCGCAGCAGCGAGGGATTCTAAAGTAGAATCCTGAACGCAGCGAGGGATTCAATATACGCCGCCCGAGGTGAAAATAATTTTGCGGCCGAGTAATACACTCTGCTTTTCATCCCCCTCTATAAGAAAAGCAGTAAAGACAACTCAAACTACCTACCTTTCTTTGTCGTTCGGATACATCATAGCGCTAGTCGGGCAAGAAAAAAAAATGAATTTTAAAATAAAAAAAAAAAATAAAAAAAAATATGTCCATCAGATTTCTTATAAGTATCTCCGGGGATGCCGTAGGGGGGGGTTGAAAATTTTGTTAGATTTTAGCTACGACTCACCGTTTACGAGATATTCTCAATTTTATAAAATTCCGTTTTTGAAAATTTCTCGGTCCCGAAAAAAGTTCCGGCCCCATACAAAATCAGTTGATTTTTTTTTAAGTACTGCACACCCTTTGCTACACTCCAACCAATGCTTCTTTAATTATGTTCTAAATTCAAATCTCGTCGTTTTGGAACCTGTTATGAAGCTGTTCAAAATTCAAATCTCATTTATACCCTCTTGTCATAACAGGTAAAAAATGAATCGTTTTGGACCCTGTTATTAGATAAACAATCATCGCTTTTCGAATCGATGGGATAAAAGAACTATAACATGTGCACACATTGTGTGCACACATTGTGTGCACACAATCAATAAAGAGATTGTCTAGCTGCTAGATTCTAGTCTAGATGTTATTATTTTGTATCATTATGAATGACAACTCTAGTAATTAGACTCTAGTCTAGCTTAATCATCAAATCATGAACAAATAATATTTACCTCTTTAATCAGCACAGCAAGCCTATCAACTGTAGGAAACCCACTAGAAAAGTTGTGAGCGATTGGTTGTTTTACAGTTTTTCTAATGCCTGCCAACATAAAAACTAAAGCATATGAGGCCACGGTGGAGGATCTCCCTTGGTTTCCATGGTCTTGAAATCCATCAATCGAATCGAGTTTTTGATTATACTCCAAGTGTTTTTTTAAGGACATTTCATCAAACATTAGTATAAATTCATTGTCTGATGGTTGCAGAGTTTTTATATAAGCTTGTAATACATTTAACACAGCTTGGCTGACTCCAGTATTAAATGGTACCCTATTCAGTACTAATTTTAGGGTGCCTGGAGATGGTAAACTGAATAGTCTCCGCATCAGCCTATAACATGTAGGAGACCTTAGTTTACTGTCAAGTAATACTCCAAGATCTCTAATAGTATTTACCTTTTCTAATGTATTTCCAGATAGGCTATAAGTGAAATTACTTCTCGACCTTTTCTTTGTGAACGAAATAGATTTACATTTACTTAAACTGAGGACCAGCTTATTATTGTCACAGTATGCACTAAACCTGTCCAAGTCCTGTTGTACTTTTAGGTGGTCTTCGTAGGAACTAATTGTTTGGTATATCTTAAGATCATCAGCTTACATCAAAAACTTGCAAAATTTGAAACATTTGTCTATATCATTAATGAATAGAATAAAAAGAAGGGGGCCTAAAATTGATCCTTGAGGAACTCCAGAACTAATTAAGGTAGCATTAGATTCGCAGCCGTTGATAACAACTTTCTGGGTTCTATTAGAATTGTAAGATTTGAACCAACGCCACAAATTACCGCGTATTCCATTAAACGCTATTTTCTCTAAAAGGAGTCTATGATCCACTCTGTCGAAAGCCTTTCGAAAATCTGTGTAAATGCAGTCTGTTTGCACATTACGATCTAGATTTTCAAATAAAGTTGAAGTATATACTAAAAGATTTGTAATAGTCGACCGTTGTTGTACGAAACCATGTTGTTCTTTGATAATGCATCTGTGAAGACATGGATACAGAGCATCGTGTACCATATCTAGTAAATTTATCTGCTAATGGGGGAACTGTTTATGATGAATATTTGCGCATAATATATATTGAAATCATTAAATTTTTATTTTTAATAACATAGTATTAAACTTATTTCTTTTCTCAGAAAATATGTCGATATCATTCAACATATTGTTGTACATATTCACTAAGCGGTACATTGGAGATCGTTTACCTGCATTCGTACGGCATTTAGGAGTAGCAAATAGTTTTTTTTTTCGCGACGATCTCATTTGCGATCTCAAAGGCACTAAATAACTTATTTTATTTGCTATATTAATGCAGTTGTACCTATTTTGGCAAATATCATATAATACTATGGCTTCAAGGTGAAATCGCCTAGACTTTAGGTCCGATAATTTATACTTTTCCAATAATTGTACATATGACAAACGGGCACGACTACATCTATAATGCATACTTTTCAAAAACTTTCTCTGCACTGTCTCGAGATTTATCACATATTAATAGTATGGGTTCCAAACATTCACTGCACATTCTAGTTGTGATCGAACTAATGCCTTATATAGATGTAAATAAGTAGAAGCTTTTTTAAATTTACTTTAGGAAGTTTGTTAGGGACAGTTTGTAGACCAGTTTCATCCATATTAAAAATTTGTCTGCCCACACTTTTATATTTATTCATAACCTCTTTTAAATTATCATAAAAGCGCTGTACTTGAACGCGGTTAAAGCAAGCAGCATGTGCCAAACTGGTATTTTCTGGTTGACGAAGACTAAGTTGGTGTTTTCTTGCGAACCCTTCCACTTCTTTTCTTTATTAAATCTATGCTCAAGACCATTTTTTTCGCCAGATCGTATGCAATTCTTCCTAATTCTTTTTTAGTGAGTCCATAGAAACATGCGTCTTATTTTCGGCAATGATCTGCCAAGCTATTTTCTAAGAGAGGGCCAAATACACTCTTGAATCTTCCGAGAGACTAGGGAATGGTGTCGGCTTTTAGCTTTTTTTCTTAATGTTGCTTCCGGATTATTCAAAGATTCCGCAATAGACCTCTTGATTTGACCTTTTGCTATTTTTTCTTTTACTTCCTTTAAGATTTCCTCGGTAAAAAGTAATTTTCTATCAGATTTTCTTTTATATTTCCCCATCTTGTTTGTCCTGTAAAATAATAATTAAAAATCACAAAACCCAGGCGTGCTGTTTATTTTCGTGTTATACAAGCTAAGAGTACGCATGCGTACTCTTTGGGTGTGTCTTAGCTAATATGCGTTTTTGGGCATGGACCTTAATATTTTTCAAAGCACGTGTAATGGCGACATAACCTCTTAAAAGCATCAAATTGGATACACAAATATCTAGTAAAATAACAGTCGAAGGATGCAAATTAATCACAACCCTTGCAAATCGTGTTTAAAAATCTAGAAAATTAAGATCAAACACCTCAAAAATCTATTTTTAGCTATAACATTCTTAATAAATACCTTAGCGATGCACTTTGGCGTCCTTCACTTCGGCTTGACAGCTGCCACTGACATATGGGAGTGGTGTTGCCATTCCGTAAAAAAAAAACTACGGGAAGCACTGCGTGCTCTTTGGTAGCGCGTACTCTTTGGTGTCTCTACCCTATAGAAGACGTCATTGATAGTCACTTCTGGTGCCAGAGTTAGGGCTCTCCAGTCTGAGGATTCTTCAGTTCTGTCGTTTTGTTTTGGACATTCCTCGATGTCGTCATCGGACGACGGGTATACAGCCTCTACTTCGGATTTGACGTCAATGTGATTATCGAGCCTTCCCATTATGTTCCAGAGCATTTCGGTAAAATTTTGTTCTACCTTATCTATTCTAGTCAATTTCCTGGATTTGGATTGGATTTGGATTTTCGATCCTGGGATCGTCGATGAATTCTCGACATCATCACTATCTGCCAGCTCTCACGCCGCCTCCTTTGATCTCAAGAGCAGAGGTTTTAACTCTGCCAGTGAAGCAACGATAAGTTCATTTTCGACGGCGGAACTTCTGATCCATGATCCGATGGAAGGTGGGGAAATTATACAGCCCAACATCAGCCCACCCAATTATCTTAATAAAGATTATGAAGATGTCCTTGTAGGTTTTCCCGGGAGAGAGGTACATTCTTGATAGAATGCTCTAGCGAGTTCGACTGTTAAAATAGCGAAACGGATTTTATTTAGCACAAGAGGGTTCTGTTGCGAAACTAAAAGATCATCTCTGGTATGAGGTATAACTCTCCATTGAAGCCATCCATCAAGTAGGTAGGTAGAAGCCAATTTCTTAATTCGCTCCAAATTAAGATTTTCATCTGGATCTTCTGCTTCACACATTAAGAGCGGGCGCGCACGGGTGACTTTTGTCTCCGCAACTATTTTGTCACTCGCATCAAGTCTACGGGTTAGTATGAAAGTGCGCGCATGAGCGACGCGACTTTTTCATACTGTAGCGACGCACTCATATCGCAACATAAGCAAGACGCCGAGTATTGAAGAAATGCAGGATCAGCGAAAAGTACGAATGTAAACATCGACGCGCAAGCCTGACGTCACACACTACGTCAAGACAGAACTGAAGAATTGTATGGAAACATGAATCGCGCTAACAGAGTTTATCAGATGCGTCACATAAATACAATTTCCAACTACTAACAGTTGGGCCGCGGTCCCCGAGCACAGACACCTAGCTCGGAGGAAGTACTTCCCCTTTCGCTGAATATCTGGCGAAACATCCTGCCAAAACATTGGTGACCACCGACATTGGACAGCAGCAGCCTTCTGAAGAATCAAGGTATACCACCCCTCATGATGGAGTCAAGCCTACAAGGTCCACGATCAGCAGCAAACGCGACTTGGTCCTGCGGCAACTACTCGAAGACCGGCGGACGACGGCAACAAGGCAGCCCACGACCGAACTGAAGGGACATACCAGCGGCGTGGCAGTTCTGCATATGAAGCTATACCGCCTATGGAGCAGCCAGCAGCACACGCTCGTCATACTGGGAGACTGGAGCGTCACTGGCCTAACACGAGTATTTCAAGCAAGGGGGGGTGTGATGTAGCGACGCACTCACATCGCAACATAAGCAAGACGCCGAGTATTGAAGAAATGCAAGATCAGCGAAAAGTACGAATGTAAACATCGACGCGCAAGCCTGACGTCACACACTACGTCAAGACAGAACTGAAGAATTGTATGGAAACATGAATCGCGCTAACAGAGTTTATCAGATGCATCGCATAAATACAATTTCCAACTACTAACAGTTGGGCCGCGGTCCCCGAGCACAGACACCTAGCTCGGAGGAAGTACTTCCCTTTTCGCTGAATATCTGGCGAAACATCCTGCCTCAACAATACTATTGGTGTGAGAAACAAAACAGTCACGGTAACAAAAGTCACCCGTGCGCGCTAGCTCTAAGCGGGCTTCCAGTAAAGACGCCTTTTTTGGTAAAGCCATCTGCGACACAATGGTGAATATGCATATATGAATATGCTGCGACATTATGATGAATATTGGACATTTTCGCAGACTGGACGTTCTGCGAACTGGACATTGTGCGAATTGGGCATTATGCGAACTGGGCATTATGCGAAATGGACAATCTGCGAACTGGACATTGTGCGAACTGGACGTTTTGCGAACGTTGGACATTTTGCGAATTGGACATTATGCGCCTAAACGCTGCGACAAAACATAAAAAATTAGAGTCAAGAAACTCCTAAAGTCGATCCAGGCGCTGATCAAATCGGGCTAAGAAGTTGGTTTTCCAATAAATAAAGACCCCTTAAATCGAGCCGTGTGGCTCCTCAAGTCGAGCCGTAAGGCTTTGATTTGATCTTCAACCATGAGACTATATTTCTATCTTCGTCTTTATTTCTATTTTTAATAGAAGAAGAAGCTAAATATTGCAAATCAAAGAAATCTGTATTACTCACCATTGGTTTTATTTTTTCCCCTGAGATCTTGCAGAACGGAAAATGTTAATCCAGTCTGTCATGGTAAATGCACTTTTATGTTTCTTAGCAGACTCGATTGCGGAGTGCATTGAGTCACACTAGTCGTAGCGGTACACCCCGAAATTCAGTAAAATGCTGCAAATGGTGTTAAAGGCATGAAAATCGGAACGATTGATCTTTATGCCATAAGAATCAATTTGACCCGTAGCACGAAAAAAAAAAAAAACGAAAAAGGAGTGGAGTTATGACGTCATCTTTTATTTGTATGGGAAATTTTTGTTTGTTCTGAAACCTATCGTGTAAGGTATCTAATGAAAGGGCTTACTAAGCCGATTCAAAAAAATTTCAGTCACTTGTTTTAAGATAAAGTAAAAATCATTTTCAAAACATACCAAGTTTGGGCTCCTCCAGATATGATTCGGTTTAATCATTATTTGTAAACTATACCTTAAATGGTAGGTAATAGCCTCATATCCAACCACAAAAAAAGCAATTTTAATAGTAGATTGTATGACAAGGGAGCAAAATAATATATTTACGGCGAGGGCGCTATTTTGAATCCAGAGCGCAGTGAAGGATTCTAGAGTAATCCTGAACGCAGCGAGGGATTCAATATACGCCGCCCGAGGTGAAAATAATTTTGCGGCCGAATAATACACTCTGCTTTTCATCCCCCTCTATAAGAAAAGCAATAATGAGAGCTCAAACTACCTACCTATTTGAAACCCTTTAGTTCAGTACTGGCTTCTTTGTACTTGGAACAAGTAGCACATAAATCCTTCTTGGGCTTAAAGAATGAGTAATTGTAATTGTTGCAAAATATGCTCCTATATGTACACTGTTTTACAGACGTGGCATTCCTTTACAAACAAAATGATTTATATAGCTCATACATCTTGAGTATAGAGAGGCCACTTTCAAGGTACAACTTTTGACTTTGTTTCCTAACATAGTGACTTTCCATGACAGGAAAGCTCTCAATGTGTTCCTTTACTAATGAAACATCAACTTCACTAGTCTTGTTTCCTGGTGCTTTTCTTCCTCTCCTGTCTGATCCCGAGAAACATCCTGTTGGACCTGCACCCTTTATGGCTGTATTTATAGGCCCATTTGAAATATTTAACGTCTTTTCAATAAAAAATGCACAAACTATGCTTACCAGCAGCATTTTCTAAATAAAACATTTTTGATAGAGAACGATTTTCACTCAATCTATTTTTGCTTCTACGTTTAGGTACAGCCACAACTACATACTTAATTAAATAATCTTTTTGTCTTTTATAATCTGCGAATCCCCAGTAACTTTTATATAATTCTGTTCTTTCTTGTTCAGTAAATATAATGTACAGTGAAATCTACATTTTGTGCAGTCAACTGGTTTTGGTTTTTTAGCTTCACATTCCTTTTTCTTATTTTTGTATGGCAGACACTCTGCTCGCTGTTTTTTGTCACATTGGCTTTCCAGTTTCCTGTATTTCTTGTTCTGCATCTTTTTAATTTTCTAGCGTTTTTCTGTTCTATCTCATAGTCAGAAAAATCAGATATAATATCTTCTCTTTCTTAAGGTGGCTGGTAGCAAGGATCGTCATCCGATGCTGCACTGAAGTCCTCCATCTCATCATCAGTTTCGATAGCATAGTCTACAAGCCTTGCTCTGTTACATTTTGAAATAACACTCTGGAAAATAAAAGGACTTGTTGATAGCATGCACTTAACTGGATCTAACAAAAATATAATAACAAAACTTTAAGAACTTACATTTTTATTAATCAACAACGGACTCCATTGAGACAACTATGATGGAATCATTATTATTGTCATCATTGTCAACATGGTTCTTTGTTACAATCTGTTAAAACAAATTACATATTACAATGAAGAAAAGTAAAAGGTAAGACTGGTAACTATAGATAGACTGACCATAAACTGATATGGGACCATTTAAGTACCTAGGTACTTACATCATTATAATTTAATCCTTGGGATGAAAAGATTGACTGTCTGACGTTGTAATAATATCACCTGGTTGAACATTTTCCTTGTTGCACTTTTGAATGTCTTCATTCTTTTCCTGTATTAAACACACACAACTGATATTTAAGAATATAAAAATTTCCTATGACTATAACAACATAGCATATATCTATACTGTGCTATAACTATGCAGTGAGTACTATTAAGCGGTACAAAGTTACTCAGATTTACCACTATATTATATCCTGATTCGACATCTTGAATTTCGACTTCAGCATTTCTTTGGGAATTCAATTGAATATGCTCAGTATTACTTTCAAATAAATCTCGCTGTGCTTCCAGCATAGAGCGGTAGTTCTGTAATGTTGTTGTAATCAATTAGCTTTACAATTATATTTTATTAAATAACCAAGCTAAAATTTCCTGTTGTGCAATGGAGTCCGCTATTGCGAGAGCAACTAGTTTTTTACCCCTCTTGTTTAGGTAATCACTCATTTTAACAATTAACACTGATTTTCATGTAAAATATTAGGTCAAACTGAAAATATGCGAACTGGCGTCAACAATAAAACCTAACCTCTAAAGCGAATGTCATTATAAGTGACAAATGTCAGGAAAGTGTTGCCAGGTAAAGTTCATGAAACGACAGGTGAGTTTTACTGGCCGAACAGAAAGATGACCTGCATACAACTAAGATTACAGGAAAAATTCATTTAGTGCCAAATAAGTTTTACCTGCAAACAATTATTTAGAATATGTACCTAAATATTTTTTCCACTACTCAGTTTTGTTTTGGAGCACGATACGCACTTAGTGATATTTTTCCTACGGTAGATTTTAGTTTTAAAGAAGCAATAACAACAAAATCTCATTAACAGTCAAAATGACACTTAGTGAGTTTTACCTTTGAACCGACGTGTTTATATTATTTAAATTATTATTAGTAGGTAAGCTACTAAAATCAGAGCCGCCTTTTAACCGCCTCTATGGTCTAGTGGTTCACACCACCGACTTCAGACCCAGAGGTCCCGGGTTCGATTCCCAGCGGGGGTACATATTGTATTTGGTTTGGTTGGTGGTAGGACTTGTTCTTAGTCCGCCTGGCTAGCTACCACCATCTCATCTAAGTCTGACGCCATAACAATGATGTTTTCAGCATTATTGTGTTCCGGCAGTTAAAGATAAGATAGCCAGTTCCTCGGTGAGGATTCCGGGAGTAGTGCGCTTCCACCTTCAGCCTTATCACCACTTAACATCAGGTGTGATGAAGGCTAAGTGCTACCCCGTAGTTGATAAAAAAAAAAAAAAAAAAGAGTCAAAAGACTTTGGCTTGCCACCTTGAAAGGTGTCTTGTAAGTTAAAAGGTAACAATTTAGCTATTTTTGTCCTAAACCTATTTGCAAGATACATAGTATCCGATGTCAAAATAAAATTATTAATATCAAAATATAAAACCTTGTCACTATGACAATTTGTCAAGTTGAACAAATATGAGTTTGTGACAATTTGTCAAGTTGAACAAATATGAGTTTAACTCATATAGATGCTGATTCTAGTTAGGTTTTTCGCGTAAGGAAACGAGCTAATTACTAATTTAGAACCGGTTTCAGACTGTAGTTTCAATAAAAAGTTAATATTCATCAAGATTTCACGTTTCCTAACTTGGGAGCTGTCGCCACATAAAATAATTATGTTGGTCAAACTATCTATTTCATACAAAGATAAACTATGCACAATATCTTTAAAAGACTTCCCAGGTGTACGAGTCATGTAAATGGAATCTTGTATACTCGAATCTTCCTTCGACGTCATTTATCAGGATACCGTACATCGCATGTGCCACTGACTATCCGTGTTTAAAACGGTGATATGGAACAGTCCTATAGTTTTTTTTACAGTCAGAACAAATCTCGTCAAAACTGTCTTGTCAAAATTTTTCAATGAAAAAAGATGGTCAAACATAGATATATAGCCAATTTACACTTTTCAAATTCGTAAAATCTGTATGGATCAAGGGTGCAAAATATGTTCATCGTCGTTGATCATGGTCTCCACCTCATTCTCCTTGCACGTATTATGATACCTTAAAACTTCCAAAGCAACTCGATACTTTTGTTCTTTTCTCATGATTTTGTCATATAACCTCGCATTATGCAGAGCAAGTATAAAAAAAAATTATTCACTTAGACATAATAAATATGTAGGTACTTATGAATCGTCAACATTTTCCTATCGCCCATTCAAGACTTTTTTAATTGACAAGAAGAACAAGTCCAAAGAAGTATAAATTAAATACAGTAGATTAGAATAAATTACTAGAAGGTTGGCGTATGAAATAATACCCATGGTGTACGAACATAATATTTATTGTTATACTTGACAAACATGTCTCTCATATGGTGTAACCTACTATAGACTATGAAGAAAACGCAGACTCCAGATAACACTCATATAATATAATTAGTGATAAAACTTACAGGTACAGGCATAGTACATGTATAACAAAATAAGTACAGTCGACGTCTTAGAGAACTTATCCCCTCGAGGCTAGTAGTAAATATTTTAACAATATAAACTTCTTACTGCTTCTTCTCAACAAAGATGCTATTGAGGATCAATAAAGCGTTTATGGATATATGTACTTATAAATAAATATTATACAATTGTATAGTTTTTTGATCTCTTTTATCTCATGTACATACGTTAGAAATACCAGTAGGATTCTTAATTTGAAACTTCAACAGAAGAGAAAGGTACTTTTTTATTAAGTCATAAAGTGTATAAATTTCGTTCAACCATTCTGAAAATCTATAGGGGAGTCCTATGTCTCCAAGCAGCTTAATATAAAAGTCTGGATGTTTGTGACTCAACCACGCTTGAATAGTTTGGATGAAATTTAGCAGATAGTATCCAGATCCAGACCCCATCCAAATTTTTACTACGCATCTTTGATTTAAAAATAAAATGGAACAGTTAGGTACCTAATGCTCTCGTCGAAGTACCACAGCTAGCTCAGATAAAGCTGCTGCTATGGCATGTACTGCAGAGGAGCTGCAAAACTTCTGCATGCCGTGCCTCAGCAGCAACACGTGCTTCTTCTATTCTAAGTATGTCAGCTCTCGCTTCACTTAGTGAGTAAAGACGAGGACGAACTAAAACATAAATAAATGTAATATTATTAATATGCCACACAATAACACTAACACACATTAAAAATCAAATCAATTATTAAGAATTAATAACTTATAGCTTTTTTTTCTTCAATATTGTTATTGTAAAATTTTTAAGATTTTACATTCAGTAACTTTATGCATTCACAATGCAATTCTGTATGTATAGGAAAAATGTGATAGTAAAAAACCAAGAGCCCTGCAAGTAGCTTTCAGGTGGGATTCATACAAAGAAACACATTTTCCTATAAGTTCATTCCAGTTTCAATAACTTGATTTCCTGAATAATAAAAAACTTGCTTCTTTGCCGCCGGATCTGTCTTGGTGCTGCTGGAGGTGTAGAGCCTGTGGTTGGAGCAGGAGGGGCAGGGGACACTGGCGCAGCAGAAGGACCAGGGGGCCGATTCTCAGGCAATCGAGAAAAGTTCACCTTTATAAGCTCGAAATTCAAATATAACACAGTTTTTGTATTGTCAGAATTTCACAATCGAAAAAGTTCGATCGAAAACCAGTCGAACGCTACGAGTGGTAAAAACCAATAGATGTTCGTATACGAACTTAGCTGTCAAAATGAATTTGTTGACATGTGGGACAGCTTAGTTTGTTTGAAATGTTCTAGCTTTTCAATAGAAACCACAAACAAAATGTTCGACATACGAATTACCACACTGAAAAAGTTCGAATGCCTGAGAATCGGGCCCCAGGAGATGGATGAGAATGTTGTTCAATAATTTGATCAATATTCTGATCAACAAATCCAAATGATTCACTGAAAAGACAAATAAAATAAGTACAAATTGACCGCATGGTTGGTTATGATGGCCCCTTCTCCTTATCCATCCAGGAGACCCTAAAGGTATTCGATTGTGGTCACGATATTCCCATTCATCTCGCTAAGTGTAGTGGCCATTTATTACCTTCTTGGGGGCCACACTACACTTCGCTCTAGTAATAATCGTATAGCGGCCGTATTTTCGCGGGCCAGCCGTATTTCCGCTAGCATGCCCTCCTCCACGTGGAGCCGGCGCTGAGCTCTCTCTTCTAGAGGAGTAAAAACCACATTAGACGGCCCGGCTCCAGTTTGACGGCGAGCAACACGGTCGGTCTTTATTTTATTTTTCAATCGGTTCTTAAGAATTGTCCAATACTGAAACAATCACAATTTAACCTAACATTACAATTAATGATGTTTACCCAATAGGTTTTGAATTGCGAGTCTTTAGTATGAAAAGTAACATAGTGACTGTAGCTTTAAAAAATAAAAACAGATATACCTTAGTTAGACCAACCGACTCCATCCTTATTAGCACCATCTCCAATGCTGTTTAATGTGCTCGCCACTTCATTCCACAGACTTTTATTTCTTTGTCGCCCTTCATTTGAGCGATAGTGTCCCAAAGCGAGGTTTTCGTGGTTTTCCAAGAAATCCAGTAGCTTCTCAAGCTGTAAGACACTGACTCTTGTTGACTGGAATGCAGCCATTGTGTAATTATTTATTGAATTATTGAAATTGATATTTAGCCTCTACTTACAGCCTTTTATTTCTTTGTCGCCCTTCATTTGAGCGATAGTGTCCCAACGCGAGGTTTTCGTGGTTTTCCAAGAAATCCAGAAGCTTCTCAAGCTGTAAGACACTGACTCTTGTTGACTTGGATGCTGCCATTGTGTAATTAATTATTGAATTATTGAAATTGATATTTAGCCTCTATTTAGAATTGTCTATCTAAAATATTATGATTTGCACCATCAACAAGAAATAACACTAATAAATCATTTATTTCAGGCCACTAAAGGCCTATACAAATCGGCTGCCTCATTCCCAAGCCAGTTGATAAAACACTCCACTAAGTCATCACTCACACTATTGTACGGTGTTTGGTAATTGGCCATCAAAGCCTCTTTGAAGTAGGCCACTGATTGCAGGCTAGTGGCACTCAGTGCTGCAGCAATTGTCCTGAAAGAGCTCATCTGGGCAGACTCCTTTTCTTTCAAAGTTGCTGCTAGAGCCTCCAGACCCATTTTCTTGAGTTAGTCTTTCTAAGATCAGCCGGGAGCATGTTTCGCGGAATTGCCCCTGCGGGAGCTGCATCACCCTGGTCTTCTTGGGGTTGAACATCTCTGGGCAATTCGAAATATATCGAATCCTCACCTCCAAATTGGAACACCCCAGTAGCATCAGGCAAATACTTCCTAATGAGGGATTCTATGTTGACATTCTTGGTTGCGAGGCCCATTGACATTTCTATTATGTGATTAGCAACTGTCGCGACGAACGCGATGCTCAAAGAAGTTTGATCTTGGCGCCAATAAAGTGACATCACAACTGTCACGGCAATGACAGGCCTACAGTGATTGTCAGTTGTAATTCCATAAAACGACGAGTAAATAGTTTAAAGTGATTCAAGATAGAAAACCGAGCTGAGGAAACCGTGCTCACCGTGCTGAATATAAAGCTAAGTATTTAAACATGATAAGATACTTTACGATAATAAGTATTGACGGTGGAATAAGAAATTTACTTGATAAGACTAACCACAAATTATTATGTCTGTTTCTATGCGGCTTAAGAGAGAGCTGGCCAGTTCTGGGATGTGATCCAAGAGGTATCTCAATTGCGATAGTTCTATTGAAGTAAATGGGGTATGAGATACGTCTTGGATGGAACGTCCCCTTGGATATTGTGTTTATTACAAAGGACGACGGTAAGGCATAAGTAAAATCTTGGATGACAAGAGCTTAATGAAATCCGGAGGATGCTAGCTGTATAGCGTACTCTGAGACCGCTACTTGGGTGCGCCTTGAAGTAGTGATGAGAGATCCTCCGGTAGCCACAGCCTAATAATGAGATTAGATCACCCACGAGAGGAACACAGATATCAATTCTTATATACTTAAAATCCGGAGGATGCTAGCGGTATAGCGTACTCTGAGACCACTATTTGGGTGCGCCCTAGAGTAGTGATGAGAGGTCCTCCGGTGGTCACATAGTGAAACAGACTAATGGTAGAACTATGTTAACTATTTCTGAGAGTCACATCGGGATTAACTTGCCAGAACCTACATTAACATCTTAAATACTTAGAATGCACATATCAGTTGCATTATACTCCATTTATAATTACAGGAGGATGATGTAATTAACTCAAACCAAATTCTCAACACAACACCTCAGGGCTGGAATTATGAATACCGTTTATAACACACTAAGGCGAAGCAGGTAAACATTGGCAAGAGCACTAATGTAGACATTAATTGATAAGGGAAGGAATCCTCAATGGTGAGTTCTTTCATCATCCATACATCGTGATCGGAGAACCTTACACCCATTCTTCATCACGACATGGTGGAGGTGCTGGGATCTAAAACACAGGATCAAATGTACCTACCCACTTACAAGAAAACTAAAAAGAAATATTGTACTATAATACAAGACAATGTACTAATTTGTTCTTAATCTTGATACCAAGCCCTGCAGTGTTGTGTGAGTGTGTAAAGAGATAGCTGGGGGTAATTCGGACTTCAATTCTGAGGAACTAAAAATAAACGTGAATCTAGGACCCATTTTAGACAGCCTAGAGATTGTCATCAAAGCGATACACCTATCATCAGCGAGCACATCAAAGTCATCAAATCATTTCTTATAGTATTAGCATTGATATGGCCAAAATTTATAGGGACCAAAGGATTTTATTATTATGCAATTATTAAGGTTATTATTGACTCAATTTTTAATTAAGTACTTATATGATTATTTTTTCCAAATTGAAACCCAAAGGGAATAAATTAATTTAGACAGTGGTTATCAATTAATGTGAGTATAGTATTCACAATAAATCAACAATGCAACTGTTATAAACAAAAATGGAATATTAGGTAGGTACATACCTACATAGGTAAATTTATATTCAAATTGTGATAGTGTTTAAATGAAGTGTTTATATGTTCTTTAAACATATAGTGCAAGTTATTAGAGCACATAAAGGATTTTAGTTAAAGATTAAATTTATTAAAATAGCAAGTAAAAGTGTTAGTAAATTCAGTTTCCATATTTTAAAGATTAACTATTTAGATTAGATTATACCTTTCCTTATTTCATGAAATAGTAGACCTGTAGGTACTATTTGTCTAGAAATTAGGATGCCACATGTTCACAAATTATTTAGGTAATACTTAACCTTTTAACCTACTAAAAAAGTAGGTACTTACATGTTGATCATACTTAATGGAAGCATTTTATCATAATGTATTACAGTCATTTCACGTCAGATTGGAAGTATACAATTAGGTACTGTAAAGGGAAATTTTAGTGAAGAAACATTGTTACCTACATATTTTAAATTATAAAAGTATGAATAGAAAGTGAATATTCGAGTGAAAAATAAGAATTGTTTTTGATATAATAAACTAAAATTAATTGTATTGAACAATAAAAATATGAAACTAAAATATTATTAAAGTTGACTAAGAAGATAATCAAATGGTGAATCATTCGTGTTTTATTACTAATATAAATGTTATATAGGTACCTGAAAAATATTTTAATTGAAATGTGTTGCTAATATTTATTACTATTCGTTTCTACAAACAATATTGATAGGCTTAAATAAAAATAATGAAGAGTAAGTATATAAACCGAGTTGTGTGAAAAGGCAATTTTCTTTTTAATATTTCAGTTGGAATCATTCTATAGGAATTAGTGTTCAATTGTGACCTGTCCTACCTATCCTTTATCAACAAAATATTGCGAATGTAATGGAGGTAGTAGTGCGAACTCGTCTGAACTTAATTAGCTAATCAGTTGATGCCCTTATGAGTTCTGGTCGAGAACGTTTAGAAATTTAAGTGATGGTATTTTAATATTGAAAATGTTCATGTCATAACCAAGAAGTTCAGACTTTCCAATGAGCGCTTCGTCTCTGAAACATACAACTATTTCAAACTTGTTCAAGATCCTTCTGCTGATGAAGTATCATCTTACACCAATAAGCAAGTGGAAGCGGATGAGTTAATTTCTGAGTTAGAAATAAGAGCTCCTTAATTTTGACAAAGGTAAAATTTATATTATCATGTGTCGATAATTCCAAATTAAGTGCCCGCTTACCTCGCATTGAGCTAGCCTGATTTGATGGCGATCTACTGAAATGGCATTAGTTTTGGGACCCACTTTCAGCTTACGTGGATACGCGCAACATTAATGATGTTGATAAACTATTGTACTTAAATTTGTGTTAAGCGGTGAAGCAGAACAAGCTGTTGAAAGTCTTGCCACTACAAACAAAAATTATAAAATTGCTGTTGATACGTTGGATGAACGTTACAGTAAAACAAGTGCGATTATCGATGCGCACTATGTTGCACACTACAGAAATGAAGCAGATGGTAGTTCAATTACCGAATGTAGAAATGTATTAAGTGAAGTGCAGGGTCACATAAAAGTTTGCAATCACTTGGTGAAGACGCGAATCATAATCACCTAAGGGTATAATGCTCATGGAAAAGTTTCCCGAAGATCTTATTTATGAACTCCGCATAAAGATGTGCAATGGAGATAAATAAATAAATAAATAAATAAATGGTTTATTCAGTACTCCATATAACAAAGTTCTCTTAAGCTAGATAAAGTAAAGTAATGTAATATTATCAATCAATTGACTATATAAGTAAGAAAAATTTAACTTAAGAGAAATAATAATAATCAAAATAATTAATAACTTCACCTAGGGTAGAGAGAGACTAGTGGATTAAATAAAGGTTTACAATTCAAAAGACAAGATAGAAATAACAAGTAGGTAGATGGACATTACAACATAAAAAGGAAAATTAGAAGAACAAAACCATTATCAGCAGAGTGAAAGGAAAATAGCTAAAGTGTTTTGCGTTTTTTTTCCATATTTATTTATTTGACTAATAAGTGTGTGCAAGGTCTTAAAGCGTGTTAAAAGTACTGATAATGGCGAAAATACACGGTTCACTTTTGACTTTCGGTTTGGATGAAGCAACCAAATTTAACAATGTAAACGTAGAAGTGAATCATTCAATGGAAGTGTACAGCCGCATTCAATCGCGTTGAAAGGGTCGAGCTTGCTCAATATTTTCACTTTTCCGTTCAGCGTTCAGTGCAGTTGAGCGAACGTTGAGCGTGTAAACATAAGAATTGAATGATTGTCTGGATGTTCATTCTCAATGTACTACCTGATTGGTAGAACTTTTCAAGCAACGCGAGTTGATTGGTTAACTTGATAATTAAAATAGTTCACTTTTAATATACTTATTAACAGCAGTATCTTTCACTTCTGCGCTTTTCAACCAAAGTGAATCAATTTGATTGGGCCGTGTAATGTCGCCATAACTTAACTTTTGTGAAAGTAATCACTACAATAATGAATGTACCGAATACAAAGTTATTACCGAGGTAGAAAATTAAAACTAAAAGGTCGATGTTATAATCGTTTGGGAATAGGTAACAATGCTAGTGAATGTAAAACTTAAAGAAAATGCCGTCACTGTGGTTCGATGAAAATAGACTGTCTGTGTTTACATTTGGAGCACAATACCCCCAGATAATTAAAAGTTCTATTGTCTATTAAAATTAGTCACGCGTATGACCTCTTGATACCTGGCGTCCTTTACAAAGTGCTAAATAGACCATACTTTATAGCCAGAATATTTTTAATCTCTTACATTGACAACGAACGGCCGACCTTTATGTAGCATCAATTGCCGAGCGTTGTTTTTCCTGCTAAAAAAGGTACTAAAAACGTGATTCGATGCAGCGGATAAAATTTAACCAATGGCAATAGTTGGTCCTTGAGATTTGAGACGCATTTTGCACTTAGTGGCCGGAATTATTAAGTACTCGTGCTCAGGAGTTCACAGCCGGCATGGCGGCACGTGGCCGATATACGTAACGAGACCGCGATAATACAGAGTTGCTAAACGATTCCGAGTATGATGTGTCGTGTGGTGACAGATTTTACACCTTCAATAACGGTATCCTGATCTTCAGCTGATAAAGAATCGAGCGACAGCGATGATGGCGAAGACGAAGGTAATTTACCAACAGGCAGAGTTCGTAGTCGTAACCTCATCAGGATTGGTCGTCGAAGTCGGGGCAGAGGACGTACTCACTCTGGGGTTCGTACTCGTGCGGGCACTTGCAGTCGAGGTCCAGGTCTGTTTCAAGATGCAGCTATTTGGAAACGTGATGAGTTTAACGTTTGGTACTACCTGCAGAGCATCGGTGGGAGCCACCTGACTCCCGACACGCGACCTACGTAAATACCTTATTTCTTATAAAATAAGGTAACATTTAGTTTGGCCCATTCGGTCGCCAAAATTCGTCAGGTTAATTTGTGGCATTACATTTACATTCAATTCTATGCATATTTGAATATTTACACTGTTTGGTTAATATACCTATACTTACCTATTTATAGATTAATGACCTAAAGGCCTTTATAAAAGACAAAAAATACTTAAACACAAAATGTCCAATGGCTTTGTCAAATAATAGTTAAAAACATTTGTTTGAGTGAAAACTCAGGAAACGGTAAATTTATGTTTTATTCATCTTGCAAGGTGTCAGCCTTTGCAACAAAAACTGTTTATTGCTTTGTAAGGTACATTCGACCTTAGTGACAACTAAGCTCATTAACCTGTGCGCTCGGAGATGTGTCAAGTTGCATCAATAACTTGACATCCGTCAGTCTCGAACTTGAGGTGGCGGAAATCGAAATTTAAACTTTATTAATTACATAGTAACGTCATTTTTCGATTGGTTGGCTGAGGCACATGTACATAATCCGAGTAATATGTCGATATTTTGTTTAGGACGTCTGTGTTCCTAACCCGATCGTACGGGTTGATTGCTTAGGTGTCAGGAGGATAAATAAATGATCGGATTATACAGGCAAATGTTGTGGCTCACATAACTAAGGGATCACATGCCCATGTGGTATAGTAAGATTCGTAAGATACCAAACCTTGATATAGTTTTGAAAGACAACATGACATTGGCTGATGATGGTTCAAGGAATGATAATGCGGATATACTACTTGTCAATGACTATTACTTTTCATTCGCTTCCAATACAAGAAAGGAATTCAGTGACGACTTTTCGTGGTACAATCTGGGTTTTGGTTGGGTATGGTCTGGTCGATGCCACTTTCCTGAGATGAACCGAGACAAATTTTCTGTTTTAACACACTTTCAGTCTAGTGAAGTAATGGAAAATCACTTTTTGAACCGTATTTACCACTACAAAACGATAACCTTAAACAACTTGGGAACCTTGAATCTATTGGGATCACTGATTCTCCGAAGTGCTCTAGAGATGAGGATGCGATAAATCATTTCAATGACACCAATACATGGAATACACGGATAATCGATATACCTAATGTGAAATGGCCATGGGTAGAATATCCACCTACCACTCTTCTTGTGAACTACGGATTAGCATTAAGACGGCTGACAAGTTTAGTTAAAAGATTGAATTCAGACACTTTACAAGCTTATAGTGATGTACTGAAAGAATAACTAGAAAAAGGGGATTAGGGAGGTTGTTAAAGACACATAATCTTCAAGTAGATCATCCTGTGCATTATTTGCGACATCACTGTGTATTACAAGAAGGAAAAAATACAAGGTTGAGAGCTGTGGTCGATGCATTCGCAAGGATTAAAGATAAGAATAGTCTCAACGAATGTATAAACATATAGATGACCTCTAATGTTAGAAAATCTTACTGGCCTTCTCGTCAGATTTTGTAAACATAAAATTGGTACCTATAATAGCAGACGTTGAGAAACCCTTTTTTACAAGTGGGTTTACAACTCCCTGATAGAGACGTGACTAGATTTTTGTAGTTGAAATATTTAAATGAAGACTTTACACCTGGTAACATTCAACATTTTGTCGTGTCCCATTCGGTATAATATCTAGCCCATTTTTATTAGATGCGGTCGTTAAACAGCCTTTGTTCAACGATAATGATGACACTAAAAACTCATTTCAGACGATATTTAGGTAGTTAATTTTGTCACAGGGACTGATTCAGTAGAGAAATCTGTTGCACTATTCAACTATGCAAGGTAATCATTTGAAGAACTCGCTATGAAAATCAGGCAGTGGAAATCTAACTCGGATTTTTTTTATTAATCAGATACCAAAGAATATACAAGATAACGAAAAGGACTCTATCAAAGTTATAGGAATAGATTGGAACATTAAAGCTGACAAACTAAGACTCAATCCCAAATTTACCTTCTTAAAGAATTTACAACAAAAGGAGGACGATCTGTGGAAACAAAAAGTAAAATGGTTCGATATTATTCCAAAATCATTTTGCGAAACATTGGATTTAATAAGAATCGGTTTAAACGAGGTCAAATAAGTTAAAATACCTACATTTTACTGTCATGCAAACTATGAACAGGCTCCCAATAAAAACAAATATGAATTGCACGCATTTGCAGATGTTTCAAAACAGGCATACGCTGCCGTCGTGTCGCGAGAATATGACACTCAAGGAAATAGGACGTTCGAAAGTTTAATAGGTAAGTCGCGGTTGGCTCTCATAAAAAATCAAAAGGATTTAGACATTCCAAGTTGTTTACTTCGCTATGTAGATAAATCACTCCGGCTACCAATCCACAATCAATTTTTATGGGTCGACAGCGAGATTGTGTTGAGCCGGTATAATATCACAAAGTTATTACCACCTTTTGTAGCTAGCCGCATTAATGAAATAAAATTTAATAAAGAACTTACCATGAGATACGTACTGACTGACCGATCTAAAACCCGCTGACACAGCAACCAGAACCTGCAATTCTGTTAAAATTATTCAGTATTGGTTATCATTATTCATATGGAAGTAGTGTAGGACTTGTCAGTAGATGAATGTGCTATGGCTATTGGAAGGCTTGTTGCAGTCAGAAGACTGCCACAAATTCTAATATCAGACAATGCTCTAAAGTTCAGGTTGACGGCGAAAGTATTAATATCGGATATACCAGAACTCGCGCCATGGTTTGGAAGATTTTATGAAAGGTTGATTGCATTAGTAAAAGGTTGTTTAACGAAAACACTTAATAAGCATTTGCTCAATCATAATCAGATACACAATATAATCATACAAGTAGAGGCGGTAATCAATACACGTCCTCTTACAACAGTCGGAGATGAATTTGAACATGTACTGACTCCTGCCGACTTTCTACTTATTAGTGGCTCAATTGTGACAGATAATTCTGAAGTTGAATTTTTAGAACCAACCGCTATTACAAAGAAATAAATTAATTGAGGCGTGGGTAAGATATTTTGAAAGAATATCAAGACACAATATTTAGACAATTTAAGAGAGAGACGAAGCGTACACAAACAATCCAGAGTAGTTGTGGATAGAATTCTGAAAAAAGGTGACATGGTGTAAATTAAAAGTGGAGCAGGGCTTTATAAAAACTTGGCCGTGTATCAGCTGTGATACCAGATTCAGACGGAAAGATCAGAGTTACACGAGTAACACTATCTTCTGGTGAAGTATTTACTAGATTAATCAGTCACTTATATCCTATTGAAATAGATGAGACTGGCAAAATAGCAAATAGAAAAAACAACTCTTAATTTAAACGCACCCGTAGTAGCCGAATAAACGCATCTGCATTGGGAATAAAGCTTGCATCTGAAAAACTTGGACCAGAGGCAAACATGAGAGGACTAAAAGATTGTCGGCACAAAGGACTCAAAACCTAGTTTAAGCAATGAACCAAAAAACTAATAAAATTGGTTTAGTTACAAATTTGATGTTTCACTTCATTGCCATTAGTCAGATTGAGGTCTGAATTACTATCAGTTTCTTCTGGGGCGGGAGTGTCGTGAACAGTCACGATTCCAAGCCGTCAATAATAATGATAAAATATTATTTGTCAATAGACTGGCAACCGAAAAATAAATGTCAGAAGTTTTCTGGTGATGTTCTTTTGTCTGCAATTTGGCGGATACAAAATATATGAAAAAGTTATGTTACAGCGTTGTTAAGAGATAAATAAGAAATTGTATGTTAAAAAGTGTGTGATAAGTCGATGGACTTCCTCATTTGTAGTATTGGGAAGCAGATGCGTATCTTGCAGTTCATATCAGATAAGGCCGAGAGGCCAATGACAGTATGTGTGCAGATCCGGTGCAGGTACATACTTGTATGTGTGCACTTAAGTTTTTCTGAGTCCATAATTATTTCTAAATTTTTGCTAACACTTATGAAACTATAGTTATAGTAATAAAGCCGTAAGTAAGTATTAAGGAATTAAATACCTACTTAAGTGCAGGTACATACTCGCGATCTATTCAGTTTATGTATTTATATTAAAACCAACGTATGTTAACGTTAACATGTTTCATAACCGGCGCTACTCGGAAAAATATGGACTTTTTGATTTAAAACTATAGGACGGTTACAGTTGTTAAAATCTGGTAATAAGATATTATTTCTTCATACCTTTATCTAGAATCGTATAAAACACGATTTTATGATTTTGCCTCGACACTTTTTATTTTTGAAAAGACCTCTAAAAAATACGAAAAGTGAAGATTATTCTTAAATGGGGTTACTTACACTATTGGAAATTGGTTTAATAAGTGGACACCAATAATATTGAGGATCGTATAGAAGCATTTTTTAAATCGCTGTAGTTTTTAATACGAAGTGATTTTGTGTTTTGTTTGCCTAATCTGCAAAATCGGTCTCGCTCCCGCGCGCGTCGTTTTCTCATTGCTACTTCGCTTCAGCACATTTTTTCCGAGTATCGCCTTAACTTTCCTGGAGGGGGGAGTGTCGCGACGAACGCGATGCTCAAAGAAGTTTGATCTTGGCGCCAATAAAGTGACATCACAACTGTCACGGCAATGACAGGCCTACAGTGATTGTCAGTTGTAATTCCATAAAACGACGAGTAAATAGTTTAAAGTGATTCAAGATAGAAAACCGAGCTGAGGAAACCGTGCTCACCGTGCTGAATATAAAGCTAAGTATTTAAACATGATAAGATACTTTACGATAATAAGTATTGACGGTGGAATAAGAAATTTACTTGATAAGACTAACCACAAATTATTATGTCTGTTTCTATGCGGCTTAAGAGAGAGCTGGCCAGTTCTGGGATGTGATCCAAGAGGTATCTCAATTGCGATAGTTCTATTGAAGTAAATGGGGTATGAGATACGTCTTGGATGGAACGTCCCCTTGGATATTGTGTTTATTACAAAGGACGACGGTAAGGCATAAGTAAAATCTTGGATGACAAGAGCTTAATGAAATCCGGAGGATGCTAGCTGTATAGCGTACTCTGAGACCGCTACTTGGGTGCGCCTTGAAGTAGTGATGAGAGATCCTCCGGTAGCCACAGCCTAATAATGAGATTAGATCACCCACGAGAGGAACACAGATATCAATTCTTATATACTTAAAATCCGGAGGATGCTAGCGGTATAGCGTACTCTGAGACCACTATTTGGGTGCGCCCTAGAGTAGTGATGAGAGGTCCTCCGGTGGTCACATAGTGAAACAGACTAATGGTAGAACTATGTTAACTATTTCTGAGAGTCACATCGGGATTAACTTGCCAGAACCTACATTAACATCTTAAATACTTAGAATGCACATATCAGTTGCATTATACTCCATTTATAATTACAGGAGGATGATGTAATTAACTCAAACCAAATTCTCAACACAACACCTCAGGGCTGGAATTATGAATACCGTTTATAACACACTAAGGCGAAGCAGGTAAACATTGGCAAGAGCACTAATGTAGACATTAATTGATAAGGGAAGGAATCCTCAATGGTGAGTTCTTTCATCATCCATACATCGTGATCGGAGAACCTTACACCCATTCTTCATCACGACAGCAACGCTCTCAAGGTCATGTTTGTTTTTGGTTAAGTAAGGACCATACTCTCCAGCATAGTCCGCTAGTGAGTTCCTGTCTGTCCCGCGGGAGTCCTTCCTGCTAATAACAAGGCATACGTATGCCAAGTCGGCATATTCTTTCACAGTGACAACTGGTTCAACCAGTGTACTGAACCTATTAACCACAACATGTAATGCCAGTCGTGCAAGGGCACGGAATTGGTTTTCTGGGATTAGAGTACCAATCATCGCATCTAGTGGGAAGATCTGCATTTTGGTGATCACATCAGCCACTGTCAATGCACTGGTAATATTCGATTCTGCGGCCTGCTCGATGACCCAGCAAAGAGAAGAAGCTGGAGTTGACTCCAAGCATTTATATGCCGCTGCTAATGCCTTGAAGAGCTGCTCATGTGACATTTTGGTGCTTGAGTGTGTTGGGTTTATGGTTAACTGGCCTATTAATTACTGTAGAGTACATTACCCAAACATTTATCTACTTCGGAAGGTGTGGAAATGAAACCAAGGTTTTATGGTGACGAGCCCCTGAGTCTGGCGCGCAATGACAACTGGTTTATTAAATCAATAAAGGTTGACAGTACACAATATATGGTATATAGTTATAACATAGTTTATATGGTACGTATGGTGCTGCATGCACACATGTACACAAGTGTGTCACTGTGTGCCTACAAGTGCATCCTACTGAACTCATTTACAACCGCAATATCCAAGTCGGGTATGCCTGTGATCCCATCCTGCACCCTCTTGAACCGGCTCATGATCCAAGCCGCCGTCTTGTTCTGGCCCTCTGTCAATTTATTTTCTTAGTCCAAAAATGTTTGACACGCAATCTTTTCTAAGAAGCTCTGTCACGGGATAATAGTGAACAGATTGCATGCAATCTCAGTAGTTCCTACTGAACTCGTACATTATTATGTTGCGGGTTGAACTGGAAATTCCACGATACTGGATGTGAAATGTCTGTTTCCATTATTCAAACTTATTGATTTGATTAAAAATTTACTGCGAATTTTATTATGCCAGGCGATGTTCCTCTCCAACCAATTTTCATATTTTTTTTTAATGTGTAGGTTGTTCGATTAGCAGTCTTTAGTATTATCCAACCTTGCTGTCAGGACGCGCACTACAAACGACTTGAAGTTTGTATTATGGGGCGATTCCAAAAGTTGCACTCTCAAGCAGAAGTTGGCCTTCTTCTTGATGTACTCTGTCACGTCCTCCGTGGTGACGGTGTAATGCAGACGGGACAGGTATACCGCCGTGGTCGGT
Organism: Crambus lathoniellus; assembly: GCA_949710035.1. Classification (NCBI taxonomy): domain Eukaryota; kingdom Metazoa; phylum Arthropoda; class Insecta; order Lepidoptera; family Crambidae; genus Crambus; species Crambus lathoniellus. The sequence continues at coordinate 10,318,019 of OX453321.1, forward strand.
ATAGCAGCTCACAGCAGGAAGTTGGGCCCTGACGGTGCGGTACCATACTGCTTCTTCTTCGTCGCGCGCTGACGATGTTCTCCTTTTGTTACGGACCTCGATTAAACCTTGGCAGCAGGTGCTCTTCTGTCAGGCAGTTTCTGAATCAAAGATCATTCTGCGACCGCGAAGTTGTTTTGGCGGCAACAGCAGCACAGTCAAGTGGACTGCGCGGGCGCGCGCGGAGCCACCACGGAAGAAAGCAGCGGTGACGGGGCGCGGGCGGGAGGCGCACTGCTCGCGGGGTCGGCGCTCGCCGTCGCCGCGCCGGCGGCGGCGGTTGCGCTCGGGTTCTGTCGGGCCGTGGCGGGGTCGGCGACGAAACTGCTGACTTGCAACTCGACGTCGTCGATGTATCGAGGCCTGCCCAGCATCTCATGTTTACATTACAGCCTGCGATCGGTGATCTACTTACTGCGAGCGATTCACGTAAATCGTCAATCCTCCAACGCACATGATATTCTAACCGCCGAACCGTATGTCAGCTATTCTTCCGCGAATAAACGTTGCCTAATTAACTCGCTCCGTAAGCCACAAATCAGCTGATCTCTTAAATTATCTTGTAAGGTATTCAGGAACTCGCAGTTCTTTGACAATCTCTTGAAAATCTACTGATTTACCGATTCACCCACATGTTGACGTCTCTGACGAAAACGATATCTTTCCGAAATAAATAAAGGTTTTGGCTGCAAGTGTTCTTCCATCAACTGAACAACATCTTTGTAGGTTTTTGAACTCGGCTTATCGGGGCTAGTTAAATTACTCAGCAGTTCGTACGCTTCATCTCCCATCGCCGCGATTAATGTAGGTAGCCACACATCCGCATCCATGTTATTCGCTTTGAAGTACATTTCGAGATGTTCGATGTACACAGTCCAATTTCCCGATTTGATGTTAAATTGTTTTGTTTTAGTGGAGAGTCATTCCAAATGGTTGTTTCATGTACTGACCCTGGCCAACGAGCAATAACACTTCTTATTCTTAAAGTTGCGTAGCAAATTGCTTGTACATTGATAGAAAAGAAGCCTATGCTATTCCTATATAATTCTGCTCTGTTACCTACGTCCGGGTGAATTAATCTTAATGTGAGTGAAGTCTACTGCTCCAATGACTCTTAAGAATCCAGCTATGTCGAAAAATTTTACGGCCACAGTTCACGGCCGTTCCTCAGCAGTGGGCATTTTCACATATTGTTGCCCCAGCCATCAAATAGCAGTAGTAACATTTTCTATCACACGGCACACTGTCGCCATGCTAACGTTTGCTGTGTCTCCTACGACTGCTTGGAAGGTGCCAGTCGCATAAAATCTTAAAGCTATAAGTAGCTGCAACATCGATGTTACACAGTCCCGCCTTTGTATTCTGCTCGGTAAATATTGTCTTATTTTATTAAAAATGAATCTAACAGATTCCTTTGTAAATAGAAACCGATCTTTGAATTGCTCATCGTCGAGGGTTACAAAAAAATTGGCCGATTTATTGCCACTCGTCGTCTCCGTGGTGTTGTATTTCAGGCTCCGGCTCCTCCATCGGTGATAATAAAGTATCGTCACTAGACATGTTTTTAGCCCATAGAATAATATAACTTTGAGCCACAACAACACAACACAATTTATTTAGTAATATGCAGGATAATTTGAGTGTCATTTAAGTACGCAGATTCGGTTAATCAACTGCCAGACGCTTAAGTTGCGTCCACACTTGTAACATTTTGGCGTATCCGAACGGGTATGTATCATAATAACTACGGTCGTTTCGACTATGGTCGAAATAACTACGGTCAAAAGATCTACTGTTCAAAATAACTATTGGTTGTTACACCTATTTTTAAAATAACTAATGAACGAAATCACTACTGGTCATCTCACCTACGAACAACGCACCTACGGTTGATTGAACTACTGGTCATTCACCTACGGTCAACTCACCTACACGGTTTATTAAGTTTAAAAGTAGTGACTCATGTACAGACACGAGCAATAATATTTAGGTATACAATACAACATAGAACTTTGTCACACTGTAGCGTTCCAAAAGAAAACGATCAGTGTCACAGAAGTCATTCAATATTGTAATATGACATAGTCCTATGTTGTATACATATTATTGCTCGTGACTGTATTGCTGATAGGTGTGAGGAGCGAAGCGACGAGCATGTTAGGATTACATGAACATACCGCGCGAGCCGAGCGTGCGAAGCGAGCGTGCCGCGGCAGCGGCCGGCGAAGCGCCAGAAGCGACTTTAGACATATTCCCATTTCCTATTAAACTGAAGTAGGGGGTAGGGGGGTGTATAAAGCCGATTCTGGCGCTTTGCCGGCCGCTGCCGCGGCACGCTCGCTTCGCTCGCTCGGCTCGCGCGGCGTTTTGGTCACTGTTCTAACCTAACCTAACTTGAAACGTCGGTTACATTTTGTTGGGTGGCGGGGAGCTTCGCCCCCCGTCCCCCCTTCTGTTTTCCCAAAATATATAAAAAATTTAAAATAACAAAAATTTTTTTGAACAAAAAAAAGTTTTCTAGATATTTTCATTTTTCAAAATTCATTCTTGAAAATTTTACAAGTCCCCGCTCCATACTAAAACAGTCAAACATTTTATGTTTGCGACACCCTAACCAAAAAAACAATCCAACGCGCCCAAATCCATTTAATAAACTTTCCAATTAATAAGCTTGTTGTAGGCGAGTCGTTCATAGTCGAAACAACCAGTAGATGAAATGAACATTAGCCCAATCGTCCGTTAGTTGAATCAACTGTAGACTGTTCAATCAACCGTAGGTGCAATGAACAGTAGTTGAGTCGTTCAATAGTCATTATGAAAATATGTGAATCGATCGTAGTTATTTCGACCATAGTCGTAATGACCGTAGTTATTATGATACATACCCGTCCGAACACAGTGTCTTTATCATGCATCGTTAGTTTTGTTGGACATGCGCTGTGGTAATACTGAAACAAAGAGACAATGTATTATAAAGACACGGTGTTCGGACACGCCAAAATGTTACAAGTGTTGATGTACTTTTAAGAATGCAGTGAGCGGGATTTAAGTACTGTCAAACGCGTTCTGGGGCCCGATTCTCACGCAGTCGAATTTTTTCAGTGGTAATTCGTATACGAACTATATTTCATAATATTCATATTCTGGGGCACGAATGGAACGTAGCATAGGCAATTTATTACGTTTCATTTCGACGTTTTTAAAAACGTTGAAAAAACAATTTTAATTTATTTTAAAAGGTCCGCCTTATTCATTTACGAAAACTGAAGCAAAACAGAGGTGGGGAAGGATAGCCGACGAGTTTAATTCTATAACGGGGGCCAAAAACACATGGGAGGAGTGGCGTAAAGTAAGTCTGTTTAATATCAGTTATTCCCTGAAAAAAACAACCAAAATTGTCCCACATCTCTACAAATTCATTTTGACAGCTAAGTTCGTATTCGAGTTTCAACTTCGATTAGTCCGAACATTCGAGTGGTTTTCGATCGAACTTTTTCGATTGTGCAATTTTGACAATACACAAACTGTTATCTTCGAAAAATATTTGAATTTCGAGCTTATAAATGTGAATTTTTCTCAATTGCGTGAGAATCGGCCCCAGAAATGCAAATTTCGAGTGAAACACAGCACTAGTTGATGTCATAAACTGTCAAATTTAATTATTCTCAAACTCGTATGCTCAAAGGATGATAGGCAAATTTGTATGGGACCCGTCCCCCCCTCCAAACATACCTTTTATGTGTGTCGACAGTTTCATACGTATCTATAAAGAGATTAATAGCCATATTCAATGTCAAAATCCATGGGACTTAGTCAAACCGAGAACCTCCTTTTTAAAAGTCGGTTAAAATACCAAAACCTTCTTCTAAATGTAACAAAATACTATCCTGAAAACTGCATCAAAATCGGTTCAGCCAAATGCAAGATAATCGCGGACAAACATACATACATACCTACATACAGATCAAACTGAGAAGCTTCTTTCTTTCTGAAGTCGCTTAGAAATGGTAAAAATCGAAGATTTTTTACTAACGTAGGTGTTACTTTTGTATTAAATAACAATATTAAAATAATGTTTTCTCAGAATTCCCACATATTTGAGGGATGTCGCCATAGTAATAAGTTGTCACTATATTAAGTTCCTTGTTTTGTATTGTTACCTATCTTTAATACTTCCAGCGTTTAGCAGTATCAGATTGATATGATTTTGTACAAATTTAGAATAAGAAAACACTTCTAACCTGGCTCCGCCTGGTCCGGATGAGGAGAGACTGGTTATCTGTCACACAGGGCTTCCTTGCACAGAGACCAGTCTCTCACATAATATTGTTGTCAACTATTGTGTGAGAGAAGAAATAAAGATTTATTTTATTTTATTTATTTTATTATTATTAATATCTTTCACCTGAGATACATTTCAAATCTGTTGGTTTGGGGGGACGTTTTGTCCCATCGTTCTTTAATTTAAACTTAATTAAAAACGAAAAATATTATTAAGTCATAGTTAATTCGTGCTTAAGACGTTCTTAACGTTAAATTCTCAATTCAGAAACCGGACATTATTAACTTCATGTGCTGTATAAATATAACTAATATATAATATAATATACGTTTTATCTATATATACAACTGGTTTTCCAGTTTCCTTCAAGCGCTTCATTGTGCGCAAATATTTAGCACGCCAGACCACGATTTCATGTCTCTCAATTAGAACTTATCGTTTTGACATTAAAAAATATATTTGAAACCCAATTCTTTTAAAACACCATGAAGACTAGTGATTCCACCGCATAAGTTTATGTCTTCCTGTAACACACGATTTAGTTTCCTCAAAGTCGGTACCGCTTTCCTTACAGCATAAAATTCACGAATTTTGTTACGGATGACGCACTTATCAAAATCATCAAGAACGACTTTCTTTGGTCTTCCTTTACGTTTTTTCCCTGGTGTGCTTACGCCGTTATTTTGAAGAACATTTTTTTTATGTTCGATATTGTATCTGTACTTAAGCCTGAAAAAAAAAATACCAAAAACATTGATTGAACCAAAACAAACTGAATAATACTAGGAAAAAGGTCCAACAGCAAAACTCAAGAGTTTGGTTGAATAATTGATTTTATTCCAAATTTTTACACGGATCTTCATTCATGGCAAAATGGAGAGAGAGCGAGTCGGTAAGTGTGCAGTTCAAGACAGTATAATTATTATGTGGCAGCGCAGTAGCGCCATCTAGTTAACATGTTACAATGTCGATAAAACAGTTTTAAATTAAACAATACTATTTTTCTTATTTACCACAAACGAATATTTAAATATTATCACATATTTAAATGAATAACTTTTAATTTATATCCATTTCGAGATGCCAGGGATTGGAGGTTACCTAGGGAGCCTAGAAAAAGTGTTACACACCAGACATCGCTGCCACACGTTCTATGACTTTGTTTTGGAGTTTTGCCGCTTTTTCTCTATGGCATAACTGAATAATATTAAATATCGAGCCCACGACCTTTGACTGTCCGGGCGACTGCTCCAACCACTGAAATACGGAATCGTTAAATTACTTTGAGGCTCTAGATTAGTTTGGGACAAGAAATGGAAAGGCAGAATAAAGAGTTAAAAGATAATTTATTTTATAACACTTTGATTATTTAAGCTGACAAATCCGTGGAACAGATTTCTTAGCCCTCGACAACGTTCCCAAGGCTATAGAGCTGAAGAGAAGAGGTATCGAGAGACAAAAAACTCTTCAGAGCCGTAACACACAATATATTATTCATATCTATAAATTAGAGTGATCACTTCGCCAGAATATCGAAATTCAACCTAAACTATAATTTCAATTTAGTATATTTTATTAATCATTGAGAAAATATGCCTAGGAAGTAATCACTTTGATACACTTAGCTGTATTTTCAAAATCGCGGCTTCCTAATACACACAACACTTTAAAACCAACACTTCTTGCGTGTCGCCCCGTCTGCGTCTCGCGATCCAGTATTTAATGGTCGATATTCCCCTAAAGCCTGACCTCCTTCCTTAAATCTAGACAATTATACAATACTAGCTTTCCGCCCGCGGCTTCGCCCGCGTGGACTACACGACGTTATCCCGCGGGAAAGTGATATTTTTCCGGGATAAAAAGTAGCCTATGTTCCTCTCAAGACTCTAAAGTATCTTTGTCCCAAATTTCATCCTAATCCGTTCAGCCGTTTTGGCGTGATCAGTTCTTCAAATTGTTAGTAGTAAGACTCAACTTACCGCGAGACGCGCTTCCTCGGTGGAGCATCTGGAAGGAGTATTCTTCCTGTCTCCTTCGCAACTTTACGTGCATCATACTCCTTCCGTAGACGACGCAAGACGTCGCTTAGTTGCAGCGACACCTTGCCGCACCCTTTCCAGCTCCGTTGCATAATTACTATCCGTATTTATTTTATTCCTGTAAAAATTAGGCATCAACAAAATAAATATTCCTAAGGTATGTAAGTACATAATGTTTAATATCTTTAATGCCCTAATTTACCTTGAAGTAGAGTCTGGAGGAGCCTCGTTAGCATTAGCCAGAAAAGGGCAGCCGACGGTTGACTCCTTGCCTCCTGTATAAATTTTAGGTAGTTATGTTGAATAATTCCAGGAATGCATCAATAAGTTCTTACTGTGATGTAGTAGCTCCTCTTCCTCTACTCCTGCTGCCTCTACCCCTTCCCCGGCTTTGTCCTCTAACTCGTCTATAATTTCACAGAATAGGTGAATAAAAGGCATTTGTTGAGGGAGAAACATACCATGCAAGTATTTTTTATCCCAATTCCCAATTATGTTATTTTTTCAACCCATAAACCACTCCAATAACCATTTAAAAAACGCAAAACGCAGCACATCAGGTATTGACAATGAGTCTTAGGCATTAAGCCACTTTTGCACATTTGGGCATACAGTTTTATACAGCTTCGCCCCAATGAAACACGTGTAGAGTAGTCTAATCGGTGAAGGTGCAAGGTGTATTGCTGTCTTGCTAAATGCAGGTATTGTGCACTGGTATTTTCGTGGTGTGCATGTGCAATTTTTTGCGGGTGGGCGGGCGGTGCATCTTGCATTTTGTGTTTTTTCGGAAGTAAGCTACATATACAACGTGTTAATGAATTAACCCAAAACCTCTTAGGTGGTGATTGTGCTCATGAATATGAACAATTTTTACTATGGGGCCAACTCTGCAACTCAACAAAAAAATCAGCTGTTTCATACATTTTGGTCGAGTAGGTATTGATAATTTTTTTTAACAAGTGCCTCTAGAAAAATTCGGAGCTGCGGAAGCGGTGCGCCATCCAGTCGATGGTGCACAAATGCTTTTAACGCTCCAGACTTCTTCGATACAGCTCCAGTGCTTGTTGCGCAATCTCCACTAGGCGTTCAATTAGGCGCGCTCGATCCCTGTCAATTCGAAGGCGCTGCTCTTTGTATCGTCGTGCCCACACAGGAGGGTCATCGTAACGTAACGTTGTCTGCGGATTGAAACAACATTTTTTTAATTGGTAGTTCTTAATATCTACATGCTGGGCATTAAGTTTAGACTTCACATTATATATATCTGTACAATTCTACAAAACTTTTGCATTTCTGTCTGACTGACAGACATCGCACAGCCGAAACTACTGGACGCAAGAAGCTGAAATTTGACATGTATGTTCCTTAGGGAGTGAAGGGTAGCACTAAGAGAGGATTTTTGGAAATTCTTCCTCTAAGGGGGTAAAAAAGGGGTTCAAAGTTGGATGCAACTTTTGTGAACTCAATTCCTCGGGGACAAAGTTGCGGGGGGAGCGCTAGTAGTAAAGTAATATATTATTGAAGAGAATTTAATGCTCTACAACCCTATGGACAGCATTTAGTTATCCGGTAAAAAGTAGCAAAAATATTTATTCCGAAATTGCAGACTTTCAAGAATAGAAGATATTGAAAAATTTGACTGAATGGAACTTGTAGCAAATTTAATCAGCTTTTATTTTGCACATACTGAACATGTCGCTGGGACGCATAGTTTCTAAGATATAATCCAAAAACCTTTCTTACTCGTGAAAATAATAACATAGCGGTACTTATTTGCTGTCTCTTTCTCTCTCGCACATTTAAAACTTGATTAGGATTTGTCGTCCCTACGCAACGTAAATCTTTTTTTCGTAGAGAAAAAATTCTAAATCTACTCTATGACAGCAACCATCGAAATTTCTCATGAAGCTAAAAAAACACCCATTGTTAAAAAAACAAAACTCAAAATCGTTTATTCAATTTAGGTTTGTTTAACAACACTTATGATTATTTAACAGTTATTTTACACAATCACATGTAAAGGTGTGATATTATGTTATATTTGTATATTATAGCATATCGTTATGCTACATTAAAATATTAGGTAATTTTTAATGCTATAATATATTAGTATTAAGTACCTAATATAATAAATAACCTATTATAACCTATGTTAAACTAAAAGTAGTTATTAATGTTTTTTACACTACTCAATTACTATTAATAAACTAATTCTTTATTCTTTTTTCCACTATTTTACAAATAACAACACCAATAAATTCATATTACGCTATTAAAAACAGAATTCTTAAGTACTTTTTTTAAGCCCCGAGCGAGCGAGCGTGAGTTCGCGATCAAGAATTCCACAGGATAGCATTAGTTAAATATTCTAATAACAGTTATAAATATTATAGCAGAAAAATAACATGTTCGTTCAAATCGCATGTCGTACGTGATTTATGATATAAGTCCTTATTGATAAGACATTAGAGTCTGTCTCAACTGTTTCAAATATAACGCGTTATTTTGGTTTTCCAACTTTCAAAATTCAACTCTATTTCTATTTAATAGATTTGATTACCAAGAAAAGAGAGAGCAATACTTGCATCGCGTGCGGCTGGATAGTGAAGGAGAACACAGTTCATTCGTTCAGTTCTGTCATTTCATTTGTTCATTTCGAATACACTAGATGGCGTGCGGCGCCCTGCTTGATATTTGAAAAACAGCATCACATCGCATCTGCCCCATGCCTTTGGCGGATGGCCCTGAAGATGACTGAATGACCGAATTGAAAAAAAATATAATATAGCAATAGCAGAATAAGTAATATTTTTATATTATTTGCGACAGTTATATTTTTATAACGTTATGTTATTTGCGTTATCGAATATAATGGACACCTTTAACTCCATGTAAGTAATTTTTAATATAACGGTTTTACAAAACAATAAAACCGATATTATGTGCCGAGAGGGAAAACATACAGCATTGTCTATGAAGAAGCAGTGTGTACTTAGCTTTACGATGGTGTGGTCTGGCCTTTAGCCATAGACAAAGTCGATCTTCCACTATTCGTCCGCTAGGTGTCGCCTGTGTCCCCAGCTAGGGCGGAAGGTGTTTGCCGCCATTCCGAGTCTCATAGTCTTCACCAGGAAGAACTTCCTGCAATGCTGTATGTTTTCCCTCTCGGCACATAATATCGGTTTTATTGTTTTGTAAAACCGTTATATTGATGTGCCTCCGGAAAACATACAGCATTGTCTATGAAGACGTGTTTGTTATCTGCTGGTGAAAATAATTAACACAACGCTATGATGATTAAGACATTTTATATTTATGTCTGATAAAAATAATGTTAAATTGTCATTATAATATAATAAGAAAGTTTTCAGAGTTAAGGAAAACGATCAAAATGGTTTTTACTTATTTCTAGGGAGACTAATCGTTTGCAATAATTGTTACAAAAATTATGTCTTGGACAATTTCCAATTGCCCCTAGAAAGTATTTTTTACCCCTCAAAGAGGCGAACAGATCTGCAGCTTCCTGAAGCTATCAGTAAGCACATTTTATACTTAATTTCATTTACTGCAGGATTAAGCTTTAATTAATTATTTAATTTAGTTACTTTGTCTTTTAGTCATGACCTAAAAGAAGTATTCTCTAATTATCTCGAGAAGTATTACTGGTATTACTGCCGGTATATTTGAGATGGTTTCCAAGCTGGCTATGAACATGTGAGTCAGTTTCAAGCCCAAAATATGGAATAAGAAAACTGTTTTAATGGACTCTGCGTCCAGATGATAAGAATAGTACTTTGCTGATATACTAGCGATATCGAGGAGTTAATAATCTTAGACTAGGTTGGCAGAAAGCCACTTTAGGAATAGACTTGGGTCCCAACCACATTTAAAATTTCGTTTCAAGTTTCAGTTGGAGAATTATAGTTTTTCTCTGTGAAGTCCAAAGATTATAATAACTTTTCTGTTACAATAGATTTATCAAGAATTTATGCGATATTATAAGGCTTAGTCAAGAGATGTTAAGGATCGTCTTGATTATCACCATCTAAAATATCTTCTACTCGCTGGCATATAAGCCGTTTAGGTAGATTTACGTCAGTTTTGTTTTTATTTAATAAATCTTTTCCTTCTTATGACCACTCATATTTGACTACCCCACCCCCAATTTTTTAAATTTTCAGGTGATTTGTAATGCTTGAACCTGTGGAGGTGGCAGTAACAACGTTATACCTATCAGCGTCTTGGACAAGTGCAGGATTTCACGCGTGTGATCCAGAGATCGCGATTTCGGAACTTGTGATCAGAGAAAGAAAGCTCGAGCACACTCTGGCTCGACTATCATGCATGTTCTGTATAGATGAGTGCCCCAACTCTACTCGGAAGCGTCCGTTAGCTAGAAAGTGAGTAACTGGAGGTTCTAGTATTTTTGTCGAGTGGTTTATGGCTCCGCGCCACAACACACACAGCTGTGTGGCTCCGCGCCACATCATCTCTTGGCATACCTTTGTAGGAATCGAGATAGTATGTCGAAGTTACATTTTGTCGAATTAGCGTTACAATATTTGTGAGTAGTAGCGGCAGTGCGGCCGTGCCGTGGCCTACAGAATCTCGCCGGCCTCGCTATTACGCATAACGAAATTGGCAAAGCTCCGCCGGGGTACAGCAGACTCTAAAGTGCACGCAGGCCAGGCAGTACCTCTGTTCTATGAAGCGATCTAGACTCCTGTTGAATTTGTCTACTTGCTACTAAATTATTCGCTATATTTTGAATTTTCTGCTGTATTTCGCCGAATTCGGGAATATTCCCAGTGTTGAGAGGGCGTTAGGGTAGGTTTTTAGTAACTGACTGTACAAACCAGGTTTCTCCAGGTGTCTAACGGCCTCCGCAGTTTCTTGGTCCATCGGTCTATTAGTAGGCAGGTAAGACCTTGACGAACTTCCGGGTCGGGATAGGGTGTCCGCGACCCTGCAGGTAAGACCTTGACAAACTTCCGGGTCGGGATAGGGTGTCCGCGATCCGGCACGTTACTGGGTCTCAGCGACCCAGCACGTTAGTGTTGCAATAATTTTCTACGAACTTTCGCTGGTAGGGTCTACGCGACCCAGCACGTTACTGGGTATCCGCGACCCAGCACGTTGCTGTTGCAATAATTTTCGACGAACTTTCGCTGATAGGGTCTCCGCGACCCAGCACGTTACCGGGTCTCCGCGACCCAGCACGTTGCTGTTGCAATAATTTTCAACGAACTCTCGCTGATAGGGTCTCCGCGACCCTGCACGTTATTGGGTCTCCGCGACCCAGCACGTTGCCGTTGCAATCATTTTCGACGAACTATCGCTGATAGGGTCTCCGCGACCCAGCACGTTACTGGGTCTTTGCGACCCAGCACGTTGCATTTGCAATAATTTTCGACGAACTTTCGCTGATAGGGTCTCCGCGACCCAGCACGTTGCTGTTGCAATAATTTTCGACGAACTCTCGCTGATAGGGTCTCCGCGACCCAGCACGTTATTGGGTCTTTGCGATCCAGCACGTTGCAGTTGCAATAATTTTCGACGAACTCTCGCTGATAGGGTCTCCGCGACCCAGCACGTTACTGGGTCTCTGCGACCCAGCACGTTACTGTTGCGAAAGTGTATCAGCCTCCGCGTCGCAGCCTGTAGGCGCAACTTAGTAGGTGTAGGTCGTCATGACCTGACCTCTCAAACACTAAGCGGTTATATGAGACTGCGCTGCTGTCAGATCCCACAAACGAAAATGCAAACACAAAAACGAACCTTGATAATTGGTCCTTAAAACCACCCGATGCGATTGTGCAGTAGGGATACGAGTGTAGATTCCTTTACTCTAGTTTTATATCTAGTTTTTTTTTTCCATTCAGTCTCCAAGCTGAAGGAACACCGACTTCACGGAATGTGAAATATGACAAAAGTGACTAGTTCTGACAAGTTATATGTGTTGGTGATGTAATTATAATTAGGTACTGTCTGCGCAAGTAATAATAAATAAAAAAGTGATGAGTTATTTCAATTAACTATTCGTTCAGCTTTCGAAGATTGGATGCATTATTCCATTGCTTTTCTTCCGCAGAAAAGGCTTGGAAATGAGACTGGGAGTCTTGTTTATAACAAACAGACCATAATCCTTCCTTTCAAAAGTGCCCGGATCAATCTGTTGTTACTGGTAATGTCATTGCATGTACATGTACTGGTATTGTCATTGCACTGGTATTGTCATTTAATGTTTCACTGTTACTTGTGAAGGCATTATTTTCTTTAAAAAAATGGTTAATGTGTGGCAAGAGCAAGATACACACATGAGATTCACTATTATTAACCCGCACAGATCAGTTTTGCGTATATAGAGGTAACTATATTGTGTTGACAAAACACACAGTTGGTAGTACGACCATAATGAAATACTATATAAACGTGTATAAAACAAACGTTACCTGTAATGTGCAAGATAGTGAAAGCCCAATTTACATGTGGGGTACTAACATTACGTTCTAATAAGATATATGAAGAAAATAATGTCAAATGTACGAAATAGCACATTGCTTTAATTTTTCAGTCTGTTTTATTATATTTTCGTTGCCGATGTGAAAAGAATTTGTTCCGTGAACATTTCTTAAATAATTTCAAAGATGAGGGTAGGTAAAAACCCAAGCTCATTTCTGGGAGCAAACGTAGCCTTTTTAATAAAATTCTACCGCCTTTAAATCAATTCACCTTTGTGTAAGTAAATTCAAAAGTTTATAAAGATTCACCCATGGGCAAAAGGGATAAAGACCCGCAATGCATGGTATTGATGTAACATAAACACTAGGCATTATGTTTTTTTTTTTTCTCTTTTTATTAATAATGTGTAATGAGTAACGATATAAATATCCTTAGCTCAGAAAACGCTAGCAAGTTTATTGTGCCTGCTATTCATGTTGGTTAGAAAAAACCGTAAACATAACTCTTTATTATTTTTAATTTCAATACCGGGTTGGTTAAAACATATCATGCAAAGCTTAAGCTTAAGCTTCCCTACAATTGTAGTGAACGTATTGCCGATTTTAAGAGTAACAAGGTTGAAATTCCATCATAAGTTTGAAAAGTTTCTTGTCAACTGGTTTGATGAACTTTTTATGTACATTTACTTAGTTGGTTCTAACAGTTTTGCATATCCAGTTGGTGTCTTGACATTGATACAAATCGGCTTAGTCAAGTTCTCATCAGTATTGTATTTGTAAAAAGACTGACCTGATATATCACGCATCGATCCGAGGATCGACCGTTACCTCAGCTCTTAGTTTCCTTTTCTCGGTGTTTGATGCTTGTTGATCAGTCTCACTGGAGCTGCTGGTCAAACTTTCCTCTTGTACTGGATCCCTCTCGTCGATGTCGATGTAATGGAGCCCGTTGACCAACGCCATATTTTTCCGCAAATTCCGTAATAACCGAGAAAAAAATAACAAATTTAATATAGATCGTTTATGAAAGACGTTAACAATTAACGTGTGAGTTGAATTTCCGATCTTTATTTGTAGATCATGAAGATTCAGGACTATTTTCGTCCGTACGTGACGAAAGTACACAACGCTATGAGACTCGGAATGGCGGCAAACACCTTCCGCCCTAGCTGGGGACACAGGCGACACCTAGCGGACGAATAGTGGAAGATCGACTTTGTCTATGGCTAAAGGCCAGACCACACCATCGTAAAGCTAAGTACACACTGCTTCTTCATAGACAATGCTGTATGTTTTCCGGAGGCACATCAATAGAATTTATACGAAACTTTCCCTTTTTTTCCTATGCCCAGCAGTGGGCGTCGTTCGGCTGACATGATGATGATGATGATGATGATGATTCCTTTTTTTTACTTCTGTTGATCAACTATTACCTGTTTACTTGTAATGCCTACTTAGCGGTGATATTTTTCCTTTTAGAAATAAAGAAATATATTACTTTGAATTCGTTGGCTTCCATGTCGGCCCTATGCTTCCGCTTCGAAGCGTCTGGTGAGTTTGCTGCAGATGAAGCTGATGGAGGAGCTAAAACATAAATTTTACACAAACTTTTACAAACTAAAATCTGGCTTAGGGCCTCTTTCACCATCCCCGAGTAAAGTTCTAATTAGTTACTTCCTGATTAGTACTAATTGGCAAGTAAAACTAGGAAGTATTTTTTTTCAATTTCACATAGAGGAATGAAGTTCCGATTAACTACTCAACAGTTAAAAGACTGACATAAGAAAATCATTCATTCCTATTGAATAGTTCACTCAATTGTGACAGCACAATGACGCGACGTTAAAATAACAGTTGTCATTAACGTCAATCTCTTCATGGTAATGTCAGTTTCACGTGGTGTATTTCTTTCTGAATAAATAAAAAATTACATGTTGTTGCATTGCATTCTCAAGTCAAGCCCCTCAAGTTAATTGACTTTATTATCATGGACAAATCAAAAAGAGAAAGGAGTGCAAACTTCAGTTCTGATGAGAGAGATTTATTGGTGTCGTCTCTTGTGCAGAAGTACAGCGAAATTATAGAAAACAAGCAAAGCGACGGTGCTACCTGGAAGAAAAAGGAGACTGCTTGGGATAAAATCGAAGGAGAGTTTAATGCTCAATCGGGTGGAATTTTCAGAACAAGCAAAACACTGCGGATCAAGTATGAAGGTTTAAAACGAAACGTACGTAAGAAGTCTGCGGCTATACGGTCGGAATTATACCGTACTGGTGGTGGGCCAAACACAGCCACTCCTTTGGACAACACTGAAGTTAAAATAAAATCAATGATCAGTCTGAGCACTGATGGGCTAGAAAGTGTATACGACTCAGATGTTTTACCTCTAGTCCCAGATGAAGGTGAGTGACTATTAAGCCCTTTATTTGTTCTTTTTAAATAAATTTGTTTAGTATATAAGTAGTCTATATAGTACTTATATAGGCTACTTATAGGGCTTGTGGTTTTATACTATCACATTTTTCCTATACTTACAAAATTGCATTGTGAATGCATAAAAATAATATAAAGTCTCAAATTTATTTAGTCTAAAAATGTTTTGGTTTTTTACAGATGACAATCTGAATTTGTCGATGGAGCAATTTATTGTGTTACCATCAACGTCGCAGGAGTTTGAGCTTGTGGCAGAAACGGATAATACTAATAGTATGTATACAAGGTCTCCCGCCGTAGGGTTTGCAAACCGATGGCGTAGCTTCTATGACGTTCACAAGTATTGTAAATAACAATCTAAATTGAATAAACAAATTTGACTTTGACTTTGTTCCATTTGAGTAAGTAAAGAGCTCTACCTAACCTAATCTTTCACATATTACTTTGGTGTTTTACAGATGAGCCACCATTAAAAAGGCAACACATCACTCTGAATGATAGTGAAGCTCCGGAAGAATCTTTTCCGCTAAAAACAAACAATGGTAGATACTTATCAGTTTATAACCTGTGCGCTCTAAGTTTGCCAGTGATGGTGTGAGGTAACTCAAGATATAGGCTAAAATAAGGTTAGCATAAAAACATTTACAACATTTACAAATGAAAAAATAGTAAATAAGGCAGTTAATACATAAAACAAATAATAATACAAAAGAAATAGCGGTTTGTGCAGGGAACGCACATTCCACTCACTGGCAAACTTAGAGCGCACGGCTTTATGTATATTTTCATGACTCAAAACTGGTTTGTTAATTATCAACTTACCTATGTTTTATTATTCCAGATGAAGTATTAGAAAATGTACCAAGTTTATCGACTGCAACTCCAACATCACATATAAGATGGGATGCTACCAGTCGGAAAAATTTGAAATCAAAAAGGCATCCTGCACTGATTGCTAAGAATTTTGTGTGACATAAAGTAATGAATAGATACAGTTAGCAAGATGGATAATTACTTTAAAATTTTCATGAAAACCATTTAATAATTGCATTATCAAAATAGAGTAAATGAATAATTTAATTAGTGGATGAAGAAAATAAGAAAAAATTCCTCTAGGTTCCAATGTTAAACCTTTATAGTGGGTACACACGCGTGTATGCTCAATAATCTTGCTTGATCTCGAGCAAGTACGAACGTGTGTACCATGCAAGTCGCAAGACAAATGCTCGAAGCCAATCAAAATTCGAACCAGATTCAAACGTCCATATTGTGTGTGCGACTTGTTTTTTATAATGTTAAAATTAATACTTATTATACTTGCATTGTCAAAACCTTTGTACAGCATTCAATTTCATTTTGTTTGATATTTTCAGCAAATACTCCAATTGAGTCGAAGAAGAAATTTGACCAACTTACAGAGTCAAAATTGGAGTTGGTGCAGCTTCAAAAGCAACTACTTGAAGCCGAAATAATAGAAAAGAAGAAGGAATGGGAGTTTAATGAAAAATTGCGCCAGTGGAAGGAAGAAGAGTACAAATTAAAATTAGAAAAGTTAAGAAAAGAATTAAACGAATGATTTTATAAAAATGAATCTTTTATTTTCATTATGTATTGTTATGTTTTTATTGAATAGTATTACAATTAATTATTCAATAGTGGTAAGAAATACTCTTGCACCAGTTTATTTCTCATGTTATTTAGATTTGGTAGTGAAGTGTTATTTATTATATCTTCATCATATTCTTGTGGATTACTTTGCAAATCATCTTCTCCAAAAGTTCGCTCATTTGTGTCAACAGCAATATTATGTAACACAAAACATGATACAATAATAGCTTGAACTTTATTTAAATTTAACGTTATTTGTCGCCTTAAGACAGGAAATCTATTTTTACATACTCCAAAGCATCTTTCAATGGTATTCCGAGTTCTTATATGGGACTCATTGTATAAATTTTCTGCAGGTGATGATGGGTTAAGGAAAGGTGTTAAAAAGTAATTTTTTAGTTCATATCCACTATCACCTAAAAGAAAGCCATTTCCAAATTGCCCACTTTCAAACTTTTGTTTTAGAGCTGAATTATTAAATATTGTCTGGTCATGTACAGAACCAGGCCATCTAGCAACAATATTCATACATCTTAAGTGGCTGTCACATGCTACTTGTACGTTCATTGAAAAATTTGATTTTCTATCTCTATAATTTTCTGCGGAGTTACCTCCTGGCGATTTTATTGCCACATGAGTGCAATCAATTGCAGCCAATACTCGAGGAAATCTTGCTATTTTATAAAAATCTTCCTTCAGGGACCTCATCTCGTCTGGGAATTTAATTATATTTGGGCTTAACATAGCAATTGCTACAGTAACTTTTTTTAACAATTCTGCTTGCTGTAGGTGGACTAACACCACTAAAATCGGCAGCACTTCTCAAAAAGGACCCAGTCGCTAAATATCGTAATGTCAATAATAGGCATATTTTTGATGAAACTGCATGATTCCTGAAATACAAGTAGGTAAAGATAAATTTAAAGGAATGAGGTAGGTAGGTATCTAACTCAAAACATTTTAAAGCTTTTATGGATGAGGTTAGTTTTAAGCTTTTGTCACTCACCTTTGAGTCTTGGTTATTATTCTGTGTTTTATTAAATTATGTACGTGGTTAACTGCATTTTTAGATAGGCGAAATCTGGCAAAAAATTCTTGATCGTCAAGTTCAAAAAAATAATCTACACGAACATGAAACACTCGTATTCTGGGAATTCTTTGTATTGGATTGTATTCTTCTTCTAACTCATCCATTTGGTGCTCTATTAAATCAAATAAATCCATATTTCTTTTCTTTTATAAGGTTTTGTATTACTTAGGTATCGTGTATGATAAGCAGAAGCTTCAAAACGTTCAAAACACAAACTGAGATAATCGACAATTAAGGTAGGTACTACTTGCCAGTAGAAGCTCCCAGTAAGTTACATGCTAGTTTAATCATTGATTAGCGTTACTCATAGATGGTGAAATTCGATAAATTGTTACTTGTCACTTTAAGCGACGATTAGCCTACTCGGCACTTTACTCGGAGTTGGTGAACGAGGCCCTTAGTGCGTGGTGGTCCACGCACGGTGTCGAAATCGAGTTCAAATCGACGACACTTAGGCGGTAGGTCCACTGTTTCCGATATTCTATATTTTGCATTCTTAAACGATTGCCAAGTCTCAACCCCTCAGACTCTTGCAAAATAGCCAACTTTTCTATGTATTCCCATTTTATTACATTGCCGTAAACGTCGAGTAAAATTTTTAAATCACCTAAGCACTAGCCAATATTTTTCAACATATGACATGTATCAAAAATAACATGCACTTTTAGCTCTTTATTTATTGGATGCAAAAATGAATGGTTTACTGTTTTCATTCATTTGCATGTTGGCACCCAATTCAGCAACACTGGAGAAATGTTCTGGTGGACCATCTAATGTCAAAGAACTAATTTCAACGCCCGCATCGTGTAGGCGTATTAGAACTTGTTTAATCAAACGAATTTTTGAAGAAACAGATAGACCTTTTACCAAAAAATAAGCAATTTTCATTTTTCTTTAAGCAAGACTGACCCGGTAACCGGTTGGACGGGTGTAAATTTTTAAATCACCTAAGCACTAGCGATTATTTTTCAACATACTTATGACATGTATCAAAAATAACATGCACTTTAAGCTCTTTATTTTACCAAAAAATAAGCAATAGGTAATTTCCATTTTTCTTTAAGCGAGACTGACCCGGTAGAGTTGATCCGATATCAACATGTCCTTGAATTTAATTTCAATTCATCTCAAAATTTATCATTTTATTGCCTAAATATTGATCATTGCAAACAATTTTTAGATAGTAATAAAACAACAATTTAATACATTATGAACAAGAGTAACGGGACTCAACGCGAAATTTATTATGTAGTATGTCCATATGTACGTATGTGTCGAGGAACACATCGCAGCTGTTAAAAATCGACAGACGAGTAAATCCGCGGCAGCTGAACATCTCCTAGAAGCTGGAGTTAATGATTGGATGGAGTTACATGATCCGAAAATTCTCTCCAACGTTTGTCATTATCATACTGGGACGGTACGAGTAGCGATTGAAATCAAGAAGTATAATTAAATTTCAATCGGGAGGACGGGTTTAAATTGTCATCAGCGTAGAATCCAGTGATTAACAAGTGTAAGCCGCTAATACTGTGAGTGTTGTGTGCCGTAATGACTTAACTAGCGATGATAAAAACAAAAAAAGGTGACAATTTGAGGGTGGCCGAAGATCTCCAAGCCCGCCCGAACAGACGACGCTGCGCACCGCCATTCTGGGCCTCAATTCTGCTATTTTACCACAAATTGCTATGTCGCGGACACGCCAATGATTTGCCAACGCCATTGATCTTAAAACGGTATTCTACTAATTTTGAGAAAAACTTCGTCAGCATATCGCTGGCACGTCGTCAGCATCGCATCGGCTTGGCATGAGTAGATTGAACTAGTGCATATAAAATTATACTTAACAAATGTACAAACAAGGGTCAATATTGTATAATAATATCTACTTGACACCTTTGACAATTTTGACATCCACCGTCTAGTTTCATATCAGCATCAAGAAGCTTAAACCAAACTGGAGATTGTAGCCTGAGTAAGAAATCGGTCAATTGCGAGTCGAACTCGCCCATTTATTTTGTTATTATTTATTTATAAATAAGGGTTGCAGGGTTCCGTGAATGGTACCCATGAAGAGTTCCGTACCGTACCTACTTAACATACCGATTACTTACGTCTAGCAAAAATACCACTACCATTTCTCGATACCAAAATATTTTTTTTTGTATAACTTTGTTTAACTTTTGACAGTTGCAATATTGACAGAATGTAAATAACCTTTACGAGAGTTGATTTCAATTACTATTTCAGTAAATTTATGCACAAGAATAACACATTTATTTTGAATGACCTTTGACCTTGAATGACGTCACGGGTGTCTAGTTGTATAACAGTACGTTTTTTTTAAAGTTAGTTAGTTCTTCCTCTTCCGTGCCTTAAGCGGGCTGTACATTCTCGGTGATACATTGGCCAATGCATTGATTGTACATTGACACTTTTGAAAGAACCTTTTAAGTCTTGTTCTCTCAAAAGTGTTTATGTACGATGCATTGGCCAATGTTTGGCCGAGAATGTACAACCGGCTTAATTCCTATATTTGGAGTCGGTTCTTCCCGTTATGCAGCGCATGGTCTTGGGTTGTCTGTTCGTTAAATTGAACCGTTGTTAGCGATTGTCAACCACGTGGCCTGCGGTCGTCCTCTGCCTTACTTTATATCGGCCTTACCTAGAGCCCTTCTCACAAAATGTTACTTTCGTCGAGTCTCATCTCATTACATGGCCGTTGTATACGTTCCTCCACCATCTTGCAAGTATCGATACTATACTCATGAGTAGTATCGCAACAAAGGTAATCAATACCGATATCGTACTCGCATCAAAAGTATCGAGTACTTTTTGAACCCATAGGATTCTAATTCTTTGCTGTATTCCGGGCCCCTTCAGGCTGGGGGAGTACCGCTCACAGAATCGACTATAGATGCGAAGCCGGCTATTAAAGAAAATTAGCAACCGTTATTGACGGCTATTTTAGTTATTAACGGTTATTTGTTTTTACGCTAAAAACCACCGCTAGGTGGCGCTAGCGGCTTGATTTGCTAGGTCTAAGTTCCGGGTCGACTTTTTAATTTGATTTGATTGATTGTAAATAAAGTATTCTTCCGCCTCGCCTCTCTCTTCTCATTTGAGTAATTGAGTACGTTATATCGATAATGTCGATCGATAATAATAATTTTCAGAAAGAATAAGAAATAAGAATAAAAATGACAATATCTCGAAAACGGTGCGTCGTAGCTAAAATCTAACGAAAATCGTATCACTATCACTACATAGTATAAAACAAAGTCGCTTTCTCTGTCCCTATGTCCCTTTGTATGCTTAAATCTTTGAAACTACGCAACGGATTTTGATGCGTTTTTTTAATAGATAGAGTGATTCAAGAGGAAGGTTTATATGTACTTTTTATCCCGATATTCCCACGGGAACGGAAACCACGCGGGTGAAACCGCGGGCGGCCGCTAGTTAAAACTAAAGCGGGTTCACAGAATACATTTACATACTAAGTTTCAAAAGTGTGTAGTCTTAATAGTTTTGGAATAAGTGGCTGTGACATACGGACGGACAGACAGACTTGACGAATCTATAAGGGTTCTGTTTTTTGCCATTCGTCTATGGAACCCAAATAACGAGTAAAACTGCAATCTTTTTAGATCAAAGTCTGATAATCTAACCGTCATTACCGTTTTTCGGTTAATAATAGTAAATAACGGGTTATTTTTACACCTAAACGACTAAAAATGTATCGAGTATGGTGAAAACTGTTGATTCTTACTCGGTATCTTAATGAAAAGTAGGAATCGAGTACTAAATTACTCGGTATCGTAACCAAAGTATCGAGTATACTAGTATAGGTATCGATACTTTTTGCGGATCTCTATCTCCAGTTTGGTTCTAAGCAAGCTTCTTGATCGATCGATCGATAATTCAAACAAAACTTTTTATTACATATTTATTACAAAGGCCTATTTATTCATTACGAAGTTTGATTCAGATGATGTTCTCTATGAGGAGCCCGTGGCGTAGTGACTGAAGATGATGATGATGATGAATGCTTCTTCACTCTTGTCGGAAATAAACGGCGATTTGATTTCCGCGATATCTTTTATTACCTACGTTTTCACTGAGGCGGAACGTTTTTATAAGCTCCGTGTCTGACAAAACAACTATCTTCATCTTAAAATGTGATGCTACATTGTTGTAAACACTTTTATCGGAGAATTTTTACGAGAAAACCATGAAAAAACGTATGGCTGCACAATTGCTTCTCAATGGCCAATTTTGACAGATATCGCGATGCCAACGCTATCGGCACAAACGTCAAATAAGAGCAGAATACCTATTTATGTTGCCGTGCTGCCGCTATTGTGACGCCATTGGTTAGTAGAATTCCGAAATGTATCAATAGCGGCTGGGTAGCCGCTATTCAACTTTTTTGACAGGAGCAGAATACCAAAAGTGTCATTTTAAGCTATCGCCATGCTAACGACGTGCAATTGAACTGCATTGCATTTAGCAGAATTGAGACCCTGCTTGTGCCACGGCTGCAGCAACATAGCCGAAACGTCAAGCTGTAAGTACATGTAACTACATAATAAATTTCGCGTTGAGTCCCGTTACTCTTGTTTATAATTATAATGGAACGCGAAAGTTTAAAATCTTATAATTTAATACATGCACCTATGAAATTACGTTTTACTCACTTTTCTGTAGCGAGTTTTACAAAACACATTTCCTCCTTCAGAGCTCGTGGTTCTATTAGTAGTACCACGGGCAATTTTTTTGTCCATAGTTTTGTCAGTAGGACTATAACAAAAACATAACTATTTTTTAAGGGCAATGGGCCTACTCATCAAGTAGTATAGTCAACGTCGATATTATGAAATGTTTCTGGCTCTGACGACCTATGACTTAATGTGTTGGTTTATTACCTACCTTTCTAGTTTTATAGGACGACCTGAGTGGTTCAGTGGTCACCATGCCGGACTGCCACGCAAGAGGTCCCGGGTTCGAATGCCGGCCAGGACAAAATTTTTAGTGATGAACTTTAATTTCTGTACTGGGTTTAGGTTGTTTGTTTTCTATGTATAACTAGCTGACCCGACGAACTTTGTACTGCCGAACAGTCAATCAATGTCTTGTTACCTCATAATTGAACTTAATTTAGGTACACGTATTTATCTACATCCTACTAATATTATAAATGTGAAAGTTTGGATGTTTGGATGTTTGGATGTTTGGATGTTTGTTACTCAATCACGCCAAAACGGCTAAACGGATTTGGCTGAAATTTGGAACACAGATACTTTGTAGCCTGGAGAGGAACATAGGCTACTTTTTATCCCGGAAAAATAACAAATTCCCGCGGGATAACGTCGTGTAGTCCACGCGGGCGAAGCCGCGGGCGGAAAGCTAGTACCTATATAAAACTCTTGCGACTGACTGACTGACTGACTGACAACGCACAGCCGAAACTACTGGCCGCAAGAAGCTGAAATTTGGCATGCATGTTCCTCATAGAAAAATATACTCCTAGCGGAGAAGAATGACAACTCCATACAAAGTATACAAACTGGTCCACTACTGCCATCTTATTTCGACCCACAGTAAACTTTGCGTCAGAAAGTAAGCGCGGGAAAATTTGAATAAGCCCGCGAAAATATGGATAGGGTTCCTAGCATTTGACACTTTTTTGGAAAGGAATTTTCACTTGTAAGAAAGCACAATAAGCAATACTAAAAAAAAAGTATTGCCTATTGAGTTTTCTTACAAGTGACAATGCAAATTAAATAAAACAAAATCTTCAAATTAAACTACATATTATATATTAAGTCAAGCTTTCCAGGTACACACATATACATAATTATCTTTTCTATAATATAATAACGATTCCTTCGGAATATCGAAATACGCATACATAATGTCCGAATTACTGACTGCTCCCTTGTGCAGAAATGGTGAAAGAAACTGAATAATCAGAATAAAAAAACAGAATATAATAAACCGACCGACTAAAAACTACTAAATTACCGACTAAAATACTAGGTTTGGTGGCGGAAAAATAGGTTTAGGTTAGGTAGATTGGCGACTAGTTCTATGTTAATATTCATTCTACATTAATTCTATGTTAATCAAATGTTAATAGCAAGCGTTGCATAGCAACTAATCTGGATCGCACCTATTTCTATCTGTGGATAGGTTATTCATTCTGGCCGTAAGTCGTTCACCTAGTATTTTTGTCGGTAAAAAAGTATCTGAGTCGATTGGTTAATTACTACCCAAAAAAACTATTAAAATAGTTATTTTTGTTATGTTATGATAACAATATTTTTTATTCACAATCCTTAATGTAAATTAACTGTCATATACTTATAACAATACTTCAAAAACAATCATCATAGCTCAAACAGACACAGTAGTTTTTTATATTATTATTCACATTTACTTACATTGCATAGTAAGTTATTGTTGTTTGTACAGAATTTGCTCAAGGGCCGTAAATTAACTGTTATTATTATAATTACTTAACTGTGCACAAAAGGCTTTTGTATTTTTGACATCATTTTTCATTTATTTATTTATGTAATATTATATTCATTTTTCTTTTGAGCGCACATGCTGAGGCTTCTTCAGAGAATGCTCGATTTTTTAGTATACAAAACCTTTTTGTGCATATAACAAAAACACTATTTAAAATTATGTTCATATTGTGCTCTCTATGAATTACACAACTGTTGAGAAAATCAAAATCAACTATTGTTTTTACAGATTCCACAATATTTTGTTTTAACAACTTTATAAATGATTTTTCTTTTAAAAAGTTATTAATGACTATAGAACAAAATTCTACGCACGCTATCATCTCTTTGGTAGTATAATTTAAGCTTTTTTTATGGTCACTATACTCCCGACATTCCACAAAGAGATGATAATTTTCTATACTACTCGACAAAAAAAATTGTCTACAATCATTGCAGTCCTTAATAGGTAATAATTTTAACAAAAACCCAGACACATATGCACATGCCTGGATTTCGCTAACATTTTCTTTAAATGCTTCTTCTGCATCAAAACAAAGAGCTAATGAAACATTAAATGATGCTTCATTTTCTGTCATATCATTTTGAGACTGTTTGGGCTTGGATGTGCTCAAAAGGGTATCAAAATTATTAATAATGACATTATTGTCTTCTTCACAGTTTCCTGTGGTTCCCATCACTACATAGTATAAAACAAAGTCGCTTTCTCTGTCCCTATGTCCCTTTGTATGCTTAAATCTTTGAAACTACGCAAGGGATTTTGATGCGATTTTTTTAAATAGATAGATTGATTCAAGAGGAAGGTTTATATGTACTTTTTATCCCGATATTCCCACGGGAACGGGAAACACGCGGGTGAAACCGCGGGCGGCCGCTAGTATGGGATAAATTGCTCAATATGGCCGTTTTCAGACCAGCCAAAAATTGCCCACATGTAGGATTGGTGTTTGATCCACAATTACCGCGAATACAACCAAACAGGTTCTCTAGCGGATCTTGCTGTAGTCTTCTCGTGGACATAGTTTTTATGCCGTGACGCTGGACCAAATTTCTCCACAATCTTTCTATACCATTTAAAGTCCAGATCCATCCGTCTTGTGATGAAGGCTTGCGTGGGCTCCCAACATACTTCATTGTCGCAAAGAAATCTTTCATTTCCGCAAATAACTGTATGTGAGGGCTTGTTGCAGTCATATTCGTAGAGTGAGGCTTTCCTCTGCGTAAATCCGAAGAATCGCTGTTCACTAAGTCAAATAACTTGTCCATATTGGCAATGACATTAGCAGTTATAGTCGCTTCTGCAGTAAGTGTCCCTGCAATATTCAAAGAAGTTATATTATTAAAAATATAATTTATTTGCTTTCACATACATTAAAGTTATTTATTCATACAATGGTCTTATTTGTATATTGGTTCTGCACATGACCTTGGTTGGGCATAGCAAAATGAAGTAAGTATTAAGTGTTTTTGCAGTATAACTCTTATTAGGTATAATATTAGATAAGTACTAATAATCCTAATTTAATATTATTTATAACTTCGAAAGTAACTATGTTTATCTGTTCCGCTTTCACAGCTACACTACAGGATTATGATCTTGATAAAATTTGGCAGGGAGATATGGTGCGAAAATGTGAACTCCACGAGAGCGAATCCGCGGGCAGTATGATGGTCATTTATAATTTAACAAAGGAACAAACAACTGTTTATGGTTTATGAACCGATTGCAAGTTATATATATATACTTAGATACATAAATGCTTATTTACGTAATTTATTTTATTTATTATCATCATATCAGCTGCAGGATAGCCACTGCTGGGTTAATGCCTTCCCAAAAATTTCCACCCGAAACAGTCGGAATTAGTGAAATACCTACTTACCATCAGATATTTTTGCAAACATCCCAGCAGCAACTGAATGACTTAACACTTGAGCAGCGATATTAACTTTCATCTTTTGCTTCGTATTTGGATTTAAATGATCTCTTTTTAATGCAGGTGCAAAGACGAAGTTTGGATTTTTGTTGTCCATTTCAAAAAAATCTTTTATATGACTCCATTTAGCAACACCTATAAATCACATAAATAAATTAAGTACAATACATACGTAAATGTTTGAAGTGATATTTATTAGCCATGAAAACATGGAACGAACTGACTTAACAAATACTTTAACTTAAAAAGTAATATTAAGCTATAGTTATTTCTCAAATAAGTTACTTTAGGAATGCTTACCGCTGCCACTTGCACTACTAGAGTTTATATTTGCTTTGCAATTTATGTCATATTTTATAAATAAATTGCGGAAGCATTTTAACAAATGTGGTGTGTCATACAGTGTTACAATATCTTTATTTTCGACTGTTATGGATGGGTGCTCTGCACTTGCTCCCAAGATCGAGAGTGCTCTTCTATTCACACCATCCATATCACATACTGTGGCTGCTATATTCACCCCAGCTTCGAAACATTGATGCAGAACCTGAAACCAATACTAATATTATAAACACGAAGTGAGTTTGTTTGTTTGTTTATTTATTTATTTATTTATTAGCCTATGTATATATATATATATATATATATATATATATATATATATATATATATATATATATATATGTATGTCATGCCTGCACTACTGGACCAATCTTGATGAAAGGCATGGAGATACTTAAACCTTAGTGGTTCAAGATAACCTTAAGTCTACTCAAGCAAAGCCGCGAGTGGAAATATATATATATATATAAAATTATTGGTCACTATGATATGATGTACTTAATACTTATAGCTAGTACTATTATATTAAGTAAGTGATTAGAAGCATAAAAACCCAATTTAAGAAACTGGCAATCTTGAATATACCTAAATGTGGTCAAGCAAAAGTATACAGCCATATTAAAAATAATAATTAAGACTACCTACCTCTTTTATGAGAACTGCAAGTCGATCTGCAGTAGAGAAACCACTAGAAAAAAAATGAGCTATTGGTTGCTTGATTCTTTTTCTTATTCCTCCAATCATAAAAACTAAAGCATATCCAGCAATTTGTTCTGTTCTGCCTTGTGATCCATGATCTTGGAACCCTTCTATTAAATCGTTTTTTGAGTTATAACTCAAATGTTTTTTTAACGACATTTCGTCAAACATTAAGACGAATTCATTGTCTGATTGTTTTAAAGTTTTCACAAACTTTTTTAGTACATTAAAAACTGGCTGATTGACGCCAACATCAAAAGGCACTTTGTTTAAAAACGTTTTCAAGGTACTTGGTGAAGGCAAATTAAACAACCTCCGCAACAAACGATAGCATGTTGGTGATCTTTTAAATATCCTGAGTGCAGTAATTTTTTCTTCCTTTGACCACCTTCTACCCTTCGACTTTCTATTAAAATTACGAATTTGCCCCTGTAGTAATAATGCAAATGCTGGAGTAATCTTTCCAGACAATTTCTTCACAGACTTGTCTTCTATTATTGCATTTAGCATTGGTTTTGCCTTTAAATTTTTTATTCGATTTTGAAGCTGACATATTTTTTTCAAATATTTTGTGCATTTCAGACGTATATTTTTATCTTTATCAGCTATATTTTCCTGCTCCTTTGAACTATCAGGCTGGGCATAAACTGGCTCAGTCCTATTCGTCATATCCCTCAATGCAACTTGTTGCTGTGAAGGTCCAGCTTGATCACCTATTTGATATGGCATCTCATGTTGAGTCTGGAATAAATCAAATGTTACATAAAATACTATGATTGTTGTGGAAAAAACCAATAATAAGTAATAAAATAAGCCAATATTTGTAAGGACAACATAGTTATTTATGTTATATATTTCCAATTTATACAGTATGATTTGATGTAAACAAACAAACAAACAAACAATCAAATCTTTCCTCTTTATATTAGTATAGATAAATTAAAAATTCCAGCATAAATAACTAAGGACAAGCTCGCTAGACAAAACAGAAATAAAATATTGACAATGCATTAATACCAAAAATTTAGACTAATATGTTTCTTTAAAATACTAGATTGGTGGTGAGATATCTTACATCACATGGGATAGCAGTTCTCAATAACAGATTCTTAGATGAGTCAGTAAAATCTTCATCTTTAAAATGTTTTTGGCACAACATTCTGTGCTCACTGTATAATTTCCTTTGTAATTGTATATCATTGTCTTGTTTGTCTGGAAATACATATTTTGCCCATAACTCGCACCTGAAAAATGTACAATAAAATTTGTGTTATTAACTACCTTTGAGCCAATAATTTGTGTTAGTTGATTTTGTAATGGAAAATAGGATACCTATATTATATAGCTAAAGATTTAAATAGGTAATTGAGAACATGGTCATAGTCATAGTCAGAGTCATGAAATATTATTTGAAATAAAACACCGTACAAGTAACAGGGTTTTCATCATCATTTATCAGCAGGAAGAAATCCACTGTTGGATATAATTCAAGCACATGATCTTCCATAATGACTAGTTAGTTGGTAGCGGCCTGCGTACAGCAGTATCCAGGAGCCCTGATTTGTCAATCGACTTTTGGGAGGACATACTTTGCTATGCTAGTTTCATTGCCCCTAAGACAACACTAACCTTGATTTTAAAATATTTTTCAGAAAGCCTTCTACGCATTTTCACATATATTTTACACAGTATTTTAGTAATTGTATTTAGTTACAACTTTAGCAGAAAACCATTACATTATGTTTACTTATAATTAGTAAGTACCTAGTATGTAAAGTCAGCTGCATAAATTATGTATAGTTTTGACCCTTGCTTGTACTGTACCCTATGTTCTGTGTCCATTGAGACATTATAACTCAATGTCTGTGTCAGGTACTCTGACCAAAAGATATTTTGGAAGAAAACTATAGTGACATGGTACAAAACAAAAGTGTACATTACTTATTTATGCAGCTGGCTGACTGTACTTGAAATATTCATACGTACTGAATTAAATTTCTTTGTCCTGGATTAGGAAAACGAAATAGTTTGATGTGGTCTTCAGCAGGTGAAGAGCCACATTTAAAACATTTCCGCCTATTCTCTCGGTCCGACATCGTTAAAGTTATTTAAAGAGTCCTGTCTCACAAATATTATCTTGCAATCAAACGGAGGAACAGAAGTTCAACTCAACGTTTTTGTAATAAGAATAGAGTCACTGTCTCAATGCAGATGGAAAATTGCACTTTAAAACACGAAACACAACAACCGCTCTCAACACCAACAATCACCCACAGCAATCGCCATTTTGTTGTTTTTTTTTTTACGTTTGGCATGTTCCATAGACTATAGACGGTGCGATCTATAATCTATTCCTGCCCACGTAGGTATTTTTTTTCTACCCATACAAAGTTGACCGGGGCTGATGTTCCTTGTGGAGTGTAGGGGAGCACTAAGAGAGGATTTTTTGAAATTCCCCCTCTAAGGGGGTTCACGCAGACGAAGTCGCGAGCGGAGCGCTAGTATTTATTAAAGTAACACAATTGTTATTTTTGTGATTAGAAATGATGTTCGGGAATACTTTGCTGATGAGCTCGTCTTTCGATGTGACGAAGTTGCAAAAATGCTGAGGAAGTAAAATCGATCCGCTCGATTCGTCGATAGGAACACGGCCATTACCGATAGTCAGCAATTGCTTTGAGAAATCTTTGGCAGATGAGTCGTTCAACAATGCAACTCTCATGTTTGCTGCCTGTTAATGTTTCTTCACATAGAGCCATAGATTTGTTGATAGAGTTTATTTCATCGGCAGCAGATAGCGGTAGAGCCAGATACTAAAATCATTGTGCCACCTAAAATTCTCTAGTCATCTTTACCCTTCAACGACCGCCCGCGCCCCAAAAAAAAGGTACATATACCGCCACTCGACACCGTTTTTTGCTGTGCTAAGCACTTAGGCCTTTGTTTTGTTCTCACGACCAAATGTTTATGGTTACAGGTACTTGAGTTACAATTCTGGGAAGAATATGAATCGGACTACAAGCTTACGACTGTTTGAAATTTTTATGAAGTGTTTATTTTTTGTTATCGTCTTTCGAGGTGGCCCTTGGTATTGCGCCCGTATGATATGATGAAGTCATTTGTGAGGCGTCAATGAAAGGCACGGCTCGGACACAGACTGATTTATTGACTCAAAGAGTACCCTCCACCTTAACAATAAAACGACCGCAACATATCGTCACATTTCTCCCCGCTAAGTTACGGCTTAAATTTTAACCAAAAAGCTTTCAATGACTTATTATTTAGGTATGAATTATATTTAGTTCGGTGCTCTCTTTGCTCGATTAACAGCACGCAGTGCTCGAGCAGACGCGCCCGGCGGTGTCGGAGGTGCCAGTGGCGGTGGTGCATGAGCCTCACGCAACAGTTTCTTTTCTGGCGTCGCCGTCGCTCCTTGCACCTCTCCGTCACCCCCTGACGCATCTTCAAATACATCTTCGGCTCCGTTATCAACCTCTTGGACGGGTGATTCATGATCAGGAGTCCTCTCTTTTATCACGCCGCTCATACGTGAAAACGAGAATTGACCCTTATAGTACCGTCTCCGCTAGGAACTATTTGGTCGACATGTCTACGCCACTCCACTCCATTACCTACCCCGACTTTATACGACACCGGCCCGGTCTTTTTTGTGATTGTCGCTTCGATTTGTCACCCTTAGCCGTGTAGTCCCTAGCTAGCACCGCGTCCCCCACGTGAAACTCCCTGTGCGAGCCCGGCGTTCGAGCCGCACGGCGCTCCTGCTGGTCGCGCACAGCGGCTGCCACGCCGGGGCGCAACGCATCCAAGCGGCTACGTAGTCGACGGCCCTGGAGCGCCACGGCCGGTGACACCGCTGTCGTTGCGTGGTCACAGTTTCTATATTGCAACAGAAATTTACTCAACGCCGTGTTTGCGTCTTCACCTTCGGCTAAAGCCTTTTTAACCGTTTTCTTTATCGTTCTAACTGCGTTTTCCGCTGCACCGTTACCCTGAGGTCTATACGGAGCCGAAGTTGTATGCTTGATACAATTCTTTTCACAATAATTTTTAAATTCTAGGGACGATTACGGTGGACCGTTGTCGGTCACGAGCTGCGATGGCAATCCAAAACGAGCAAAAAGGCTTCTTAAAACTTTTATTGTGGACTCTGCCGTAGTGGTTCGCATCGGTATGGCCTCAATCCACTTGGAGTGGGCATCCACAATAACAAAATATCGTACGCCACCACAGTCCGCGAAATCCGCATGGAGACGTTGCCAGGGGTGCAATGGAAACTCCCACGGATGCAAATGGGCTCGCGGCGGCGCGTCCGCCGCGCAGGCCCTACATACTTCCTGTATATCGCGATCCAAAGTTGGCCAATAAACGTAATTTCGCGCTAAATTTTTGCGTAACCGTGCGGGACGCGCCGCCGCGAGCCCATTTGCATCCGTGGAAGTTTCCATAATAATTAAGCATTCCCAGAAAACTTTTTAGTTGGGACACATTTTTAGGTATAGGAGCGTTGGAAATGGCCTCCAATTTTTGGGGTCCGGCCGCAAGCCGTCTTTATTTATTATCTTCTTCTTCTTCTTCTTAGCGTGTCGATCAACTTGACTTCAAATCCGTTCAAATACTGCGCCACACGTACTGCGTTCTCAGTGGCGTTATATAGGTCTTCGCGCGTGCAAGATGAAGGGCACGCGGGGCAGGACATTAGATGTGCCATGGTTTGGGAAGAAGCACCACATTCGCATCCTTCGTTGGAGGAATAGCCCCACCGGCAAAGATTATGCTTACATCGGCCCACCTGGGTCCGAAGTCTGTATTATAAAGCCTAAGTACTTAACGCTATCTTGTAAAAACCGACATTTGTTTAATTTCACAGTAAGACCCATGTTGCGTAACCTATCGAATACTGCCCTGAGATTCTTTATATGCTCAGTATCCGTTAATCCCGTTACACAAATATCGTCTAAGAAAACTACGCACGGCACGCCCCGAAGCGTCTCCTCCATAATCTTTTGAAATTTTTCGGGTATGCATGACAACCCGTAAGGAGTGCGCCGATACGCAAACGTACCCATGTGGGTATTGATGGCAGTATACGGTTGTGAGTCCTCCGTCAAAATGCACTGTTCATACGCGTGTCTAAGGTCTATTTTCGTATACTTCGCTCCGCCAGTGAGGTTTGCAAACAATTCTTCTATACGTGGTAACGGGTAGTAATCTCTTTTCAGTTTAGGATTAATCGTGATTTTGTAATCCCCACAAATCCGTATATCGCCATTACTTTTTACTACCGGGACTATCAGTGTCCCGTAATCCGAATAATCTACGCGGAAAATCGACCCATCGGCCTCGAGACGTGCCAGCTCGCGCTCGACCCTCGCGCGCAAAGCGAGCGGCACGGGCTGCGCTCGCACGTAAACCGGTTCTGTATCCGTCAGCTGCAGTCGAATCGGCCGCTTACAAGTACCGAGTTTATCACACAAAACTTCTGGAAAATCCTTACATAACAGATTCACATAATTATCATCTGTGATTTCATTGAGGTTTATTTGTTTAATTTCCAAAGCTCGCATCCATTCTCTGCCTACTAATGGGCGCGCTCCGCCCGCAATGACATATAGATGTAAGGCTTGTCTCTCTACACTTCCTAGACGAACATGAACCTCAATGTAACCAAGTGACGTTATGCGTGTTCCCGAATAACCACGTAAAATAAAAATTGTCCTTTTCAAGTTTTTTATGTAAAATAAACTTTTATACATTTTCTCGTTAATTGCTGATATACGACTACCGGTGTCTACTTCACATTCTATCAAATTATTGTCAATAGATAACTTAATGAAATAAGGTTTGTTACCTTGAGCAGTCACTGCGATGTTAAACATACCATCATCTTCCGAGTCCTCGCTCACGTAATTTTGCCGACCAGCACTATCACGCACTCGTTTGCACATCACTTTTAAATGGCCCCGTTGGCCACACTCATCACAATTATAGTTTTTAAATCTACACTAGTCGGACGCGTGCGGCCTGCCGCAGCGCCAGCAAGCGCGCGCGGCCTCGGTTGCCGCCCCGCGGCCGCCGCCGCCGCCGCTGGCCCTCCTTGGGCCCCGTCCATGTTGGCCGGCGCGTGCGCCCCGCGCATAATGCAGGCCCTCGCCCGCCTCGCCAGCCGATGTTCCAGATGAGCCTGTATTCGCCGATGCCGTGGAGCCGCTCACCTCTGCATGCTTTTCTGCGGCCTCCAAGGCCAGAGCTAACTCCACTACCTCTTTGTACTGAATTTTTTTTCCGCAAAGATTCTCGACCGCATGGCCCCGTCCGACCCACCTGCACACTGAGCCTTCACACCAGTGTTAAGGTAGGGAAATTACTTTCCCAGCCTTCATACTGACCTATTTTAAAATAATCAATGTGACGGTGGATCATACATATGAGTAGATACAGTGTTAACGTTGGGTAACCATCAACGATTTACCTTTCGGACTGTTGGTCCCACTAGTGGAACCTAGCTGTGGGACCAACAGTCTGAAAGGACGGTCTAGTAGCGAGATGCCTACTATCGGCTTTATTAGACTTTATAGTTTTTACTGGTAAAATGTAGCTATTACGTGTTTGAAGGTTTTACAAAATAGGCTTTATACCAGTTGTCCATGACAAGGCAATGACCGGCGTCTAAGAACCCATCCATGAGTCCGAGAATTACCTTTGCGGTAGAGTTCTCGAACCTATGGATAGGTTCTTCACGCATAGAGGAATTCTTCCCCCCGTAAATCAGGCACCGTGAAAGGTAACCCGTTTCGGCCTCACAAAGCTCAAAGCTTTTGATGCCGAAACGGGCTGCCTTGGTCCTAATGCACTGTACCCAGCTTAGACGGCCCTTCCATAAGAGAAGGGACTCGTCCAAGCTGAGGTACCTGCATGGCGTATACATGTTACGGAAGCGCTCGTTACAGTGCTCCAAAATGGATTTAATTTTTATAATTTTCTTCTCGTAGTTCGATAGAGAAGAGTTGCGGCAGGTTATCGACGAAATGTAGAAATCGAGAAATAAGTAGAAACCGATTCCTCGGCATCAGTTGCCGGAAATCGGGCATACCCAGAATTCCTGTCCTCCAATACTCAGTCATCACAGCCCTGTTGCACATTGACATTAGAATAAGTATTGCAAAATACCGATATAGCTCATCGGTGGAGATATCCCTCCAAGTGCGCAATGGCTCTGGGAGCTCTCCCTCCACCTCGTATATCGGCGCAAACCTTTGCCACGCATACTTATTAGTCTCTCGCACAATCTCTTCCATAATTCGTTCATCCCAAACAGTCATAAATAATTCTGTGGGATCATGAGTCGCGACCGTAGGACCAGGGCCTGTAGCCAAAGTAACATCGTTATGTGGCGAAACGACAAATATATTCGTTATCGTCTTTATGCTCCAATCAACTTGCGGCAAGACCACGTGATTTAGCGCAGCTTATACCAATCCGCCAATCCTATACCTTGAATTTCTTTCGAACTTCGTTATCGTTTTTGAATTGTTACTTTGGCTAAGGCCCCTGGTGTCCGTAAATACGTTTCTGGCTGGCCAGAAAACGAAGAAAAGTCTTCTGTCCAGCAGAAATCGTCATTTACTGGCCTTGGTTCCACCACACGCAACTCAAGATCCCCACCTTCCATATTCTTCATCCTTTCTTCGTCTTGCACCTGCTCCCTTACTTCCACCGCACGCAACAAACCACCCCCACCTTCCACATTCTCCATCCTTTCTTCGTCTTGCACCTGCTCCCTTACTTCCACCGCACGCAACTCAACATCCCCACCTTCCACATTTTCCATTACTTCTTCACTCTGCACTTGCTCCCTTACTTCACCAATCATTCTTCCCTCACTTGGATCCTCTTCCACCACATAATCAATCACATCTTCCTCACATGCATCATCTCCCAAATCCTCACGCAGAAGTCTTTTTAATGTTGAAGAGTACTCCAACTCTTCGTCGGACTCGTCCTCCTCCGAGCCATCGGACACCTGGAGGGCCCGGGCGATGGCATCGTCGTCGGGGAGTCGGACGCTGCGACGAGATTGTTTGGGGCGGGAACATGATGGCATGACCACCTCAGGTGTAGCGGGTCGTCTGCATATCTAAAGAAAAAAGAAAACAAGAACCATCACCCTACCGTCACCAATTATCAAGCGTGTTGCCCCCTAATACATACACACGTCATAAACATACATACTTCAAAAACTTATGACCGTGCTTTGTTGGGCCGTGAGCAATCCACCTGGCAGGCGTGGTCCATAGTTTGAATTCCTATAGAAAATATCAAAAAGAAGAACACGTCATCACCACGCCAGCACTAATATTCCTGGTTGAGCCTCTAACACATAAACACACACACAGACACACACGACATAAACAAACTTCAAAAACTTATAGCCAAGCTCGGTTGGCCTGGAAGCAACTCACCACCTCAACAAGTATGATCGGTCGTTTGCAAAACTATTGAAAAAACAAAATGAACTCATCACTCTGCGGCCACTAATCATAAAGCGTGCTGACCCTGTCAACCTCTTTCCCTGGCCCGGCTAAAGGCAGGGAATAGAGTGAGCAGATTTAATATTAATAAATAAAAGTAGTTTTTAGATGTATAATTTTAATAACAAAAAAAAGAAACATACCATGTACCTGTAATTAGGCATCAAATTATTAATTACAGTTACTAAATAAAAAAATATATAGATTAAGTTTTTATACTACATGTAAAACAAATGAGTGGAGTGGGTACCTAATCTTTTAAAATCGCTCTCTTAAAATAATAAATAACACGGAAGATTATTTTGTTCAAGTAAGTAAAGTTATTTACTAGAAAATCGTGATAAAAAGGGTACGATTTTATACCGTCGTCGTCGCACCGAAGTTGCAGTAGAAAATCGTGGCCATAAAGGGTACGATTTTATACCGTCGTCGTCGCACCGAAGTTGCAGTAGAAAATCGTGGTCATAAAGGGTACGATTTTATACCGTCGTCGTCGCACCGAAGTTGCAGTACAAAATCGTGGTCATAAAGGGTACGATTTTATATCGTCGTCGTCACAACAAAGTTGCCGTATTTCTTGCCCAAATAAAGGTCACAAAAATTGGAACGCCCTTACTTGATGCAGACAAAAAGCACGGATAAACGTCAGGATCACGACTGGAGCTGCAGAAATTCGCAGATCGTTGACAGTCGCAGATCGAATTCATAAAAACAATGAAATCTTTTTATGAATAATAATCAGGAAATATCCCTCCGCTTCCCTCCTGGAATCGAAGGAAAAGAAGAAAGGAGTTAGTAAAAGGAAAAATATAAATAGATAAACAAATACAAATAATAGTTTAAAATGAAATTATATAAATACGTACCCTTTAGTTATTAATCCAATTATCATGGAAATGATGTAATGTAGCGTCTTTTATTAGCCAACAAACTTTCCGAAAACAACCAGAAGTATGGCACTATTCCCTATTTTTTCGCGAAAACTAATAAAAAAACATTATCCGACTGCACAAACCTTAACATTTCATTACCACAGAATGACACTAATCAAAACAAAAGTGTTGCCATAAAGAAAGGAACAATACCCTTCTATTTTCAAAAGCAAACTACGGGTAAAAACAATTGCTTTCGAAACCAAAAATAAAAGTCACAATTTTTTCTTATTTCACCAAAATATGTGTAGTGCCTTAAAAAGAAAAGACGAGCTAGAAATAATACTTGACGACTACAAAAATAAAAAGAAACAAATTGACATAGTATGCTTAACTGAAACATTTTTGATGAGAGGCACAGAAACAAATCTTACTTTAAAAAATTATAAAATGGCCTCCTTTTGGTCGCGCAAGCATGAAAAGCGAGGAGGCTCCTGTATCCTTGTAAAAAAAGATGTATGTGTTACAAAAATCCAATTAGCCGACAAATTATCCGAAAAACATAGTTTTGAATGTTGTGGAGTTCAAATTAAAAATCCAAAGTTGTTGGTCATATGTATATATAGAACTCCAACGTCCGACATATCTGTGTTCTTTGAAAAACTAGACAGTTTATTGTCTTCACTACTAAAAAAACCTAATACAAAAATTATTCTTTGTGGCGACTGGAACATAGAGTTATTAAAAACAACCGATAAAAACACCAAAAATTTAATTGATATTTTACAAAACCACAACATTTCAATACATATAAACACACCAACGAGAAAAAATGCGTGTATTGATGTGTTTGTAAGCAACATACAAAAGTGTACGGGTTATACTGACCCGATAAACCTTTCTGACCACAATACTTGTCAGATATTATCTTTTTATGCTTATAATTATCATAGTATTAAGTATTGGACTGAATCAAAAAGAGACTTTAGCAATGAAAATAAATTAAAATTTTACAATTACATAAACTCTTTGACATTTAATGACGTATTACAAGAAACGGACACAAACAAATCTTTTAATTTATTCCATGACATCTTCAAATTATTGTATGACCAATGCTTTCCTGTTATAAAAGTGAAATGTAATAATAATATGAAAAAACTAAATTGGGTTACTAAAGGACTAAAAAAATGTTGTAAACAGAAAAGAATATTATATTACACATACTTAAAATCAAAAGGTCATAACAAATTAAACAATAAGAAAAAATATTTAAAATATACAAAAATATTACAAAATTGTATTCATAATTCACAAAAAATAAGTAACTATAAAATAATATCTCAGTCAAAGAACAAGTGCAGGGCATCATGGAAAATTATAACTGGTAACGTCAATAACAATATGGCACAAAATGAAATCACGAAAATAACGAAAACCAATGAAACTTTTTATAATTTGAAAGATATTGCGACTGCTTTTAATGACTTTTTCGTTGATACCAGTAACAATGATTTAACTAAAAATACTAAAACATCAAGTTCAGTAGTAAACAAAGATAGTATTTATTTGTTTCCAACGTCTCCTGATGATGTCCATCGTATAATATCAGCACTAAAAAACACGAGATCAGTAGGATATGACGATATATGCACTGATGCATTAAAATCTTGCTCTAAAAAAATTGCAATACCATTGGCACATATCATTAATTAATCCCTTGAAAATGGCATTTTTCCGGACAGGTTAAAACTGTCTGTAGTAAAGCCGCTACTTAAAAAAGGGGGTGAGTGTGATATAAACAATTATAGACCAATTACACTCAACTCTGTATTTTCAAAGATATTTGAAAAGGTCTTTGCTAAAATTATGTTGTCATTTATACAACAACATAATATAATAAAACACGAACAATTTGGGTTTCAAGAAGGTAAATCAACGACACTAGCATGTTTTACTCTTATTAAAAAAATATCTGAAACTGTAAATGATGGAGTGCCTAACGTAGCTCTTTTTCTTGATATGTCAAAAGCGTTTGACAATGTGAAACACAGTATTCTTTTAAATAAAGCTTTTGATTATGGTCTGAGAGGAAAAGCAAATAGTTGGCTTTCAAGTTATCTGGAAAATCGTCAACAATGTACAGAGACAGAAAGAGTAGAAAATAATACAAAAATCAGGGCTAGATCTAACTTTCGACATATAAAAAATGGCGTTCCACAAGGGAGCATATTAGGTCCGCTATTGTTCATTATTTACATTAATGACTTGCCCGAGGTAACAAATAATGATTGCTTTTTATTTGCTGACGATTGTACTTTATTATTCAAAAACAAAAATATTGACATGCTAGAAACTGACATAAATAATACTATAAATGACATTCACGATTGGATGAATAGAAATAATTTGCAAATAAACATTAATAAAAGTAAGGCCATACAATTTCGTACATATAAAGCTAAAAAATTAAATCTTGACATCAAGCATCAAAATGAAAACGTTGACATAGTAAACTCTACACCATTTTTAGGTATTATCATTGACGAAAACTTAAGTTGGAAAAATCAAATTGAAAATGTATGCAAAAAAATTAATAAATTTGTCTTTGCCTTGAATAGAATCAAAAGAGTTGCATCACTTCAAAGTGCATTGCAAGCATACCATGGTTATGTCTCCTCTGTGCTCCGCTATGGCCTGATAATTTGGGGTAATAGTGTCGATTCTGAAAGGGCATTCAAAGCCCAAAAACGTTGTATAAGAGCACTCGCCGGTATACAAAGCTGGGAATCCTGTCAACCATGGTTCAAACAATATAATATATTAACACTGCCGTGTATGTATATCGCTGAGTTATGTCTTTTTGTAAAGCGATATCCCGAACTTTTTATCACTCATCATCAGAGAAATGCAAATGCACGTAAATGTAGACAAAATAAGTTATGTGTACCAAAATGCAACTTAACCTTCTTCAAACAAAATGTTTACTGCATGGCGATAAAAATTTATAATAAGTTACCGCAAAATCTGAGAGACCTACCCACAGAGAAAAATATTTTTAAGAAATATTTGCTCTCTTGGCTTACAGAACAGTGTTTCTACTCGATTAATGAGTATTTAGAGTATAAAACTTATTAAAAATGTAATACCAAATAACTTTATGTTTTGTCTAACTGGTGTGAATCTTTTTCTTTATTTTTATTCTACTATATATTTTTTTACCATATGAAAAATGACATTCTTGATAATATTATTTAATATATTTTTTGACATTTGATTAATGCGTCCACAAGAGTTGACATTGTACTGTGACATGTGTAACTCGATTTTCTTATTCAATGTGTTTATTTTTTAAATTGCATAAAAGAACATTATATGACATTTTTAATTTTATTAATAAATATTTTGCATGCCTACATATTAAAGGCAAATACTGTATGGTACACTAGAAACAATTCATAAACAACTTGTAAACCCAGTATTAGCAAATAAAGACTATTTCTATTTTCTATTTCTATTTCTATGTAAAGCCTAAAAACAAACGATTTCATCAATTGTTTGTAATATTTATAAAAATCAACATTTAATTTCTTTAACCCTAGACACCTAACCTTCGTCGAATCGACGAATACCCGTAGGAAATATAGCTATATCTTTTTATCGAGAGCGCCGATCGTCGTGCCGTCGCTATTTAAATCAGTGCTCGCCGAGCTCTTTCCGGAGGAGTCCGTGTCGCCCAGGTAAGTGCGTTGTTTTTCGAATAATTGCTTAAATACTCATAAATTAAAGTATGTGCTCATTGCATAAATTAAAGAATTTGCTTCCAAAAATTAGTTTTTATTTTTTCTTATAAATAAGAAGACTATTATAATTATCTTTCGCCAAAGAAGAATAGGCTATTTTTGTTGATTTTTTTTAAATTTTTTTTTTAAGTAAGTGATCTCATGTGGCCTAGTTTCATAAGTGCCTTACCAAAAATTTACCTTAAATAAATATATTGATCTGAAACACTACTTATTGTTTTATTTACTAAAATAATACCTTATTAAACTATGTATGTATTAAACGTAACAAAATAATGTATATATATATATAATTTTGAACCACCAAAAATAGTCGTCGATTCGATGAATGGTTAGGTATAAAGGGGTACGTTCGAACGTTAGGTGTCTAGGGTTAAAACACTTACCCAACAATAATGTATGTGATTCCTACAA
Source organism: Crambus lathoniellus (assembly GCA_949710035.1). Lineage (NCBI taxonomy): Eukaryota > Metazoa > Arthropoda > Insecta > Lepidoptera > Crambidae > Crambus > Crambus lathoniellus. The sequence goes on from OX453321.1 coordinate 10,359,120, forward strand.
GGAATCAACAAAACTTTAACATCTGTTATAAAATTATATCAATTTGGAGCAAAAATATGCTTCGCGCCTTGAGAAGTGAAAATTTTCCCAAGAAAGCGCGGGAAACGCGTCGAAGATGATCGGAACAAGAAAAAAAGTAATATATGGTGAGCAGGATGAACGATGTAAAACTTATATATGTAAGAAAAGGATAGTAGAATACTTAATATTTTTAAATGTTGTCGAACATGAATTAAAAAGTTATGAAAATAAAATACATAGATACCAAGGAGTTTTATACAAGAAGGTTCATAGTTTGAATTTGGAGTATGGATGAAATAAGGTCGCATGTGTGAAATAAATATAAAATAAGGAAAATCAATGAGTTATAATAACACATCAGTGTTTTATACTTGTAAATAAATAAATAAGATGGAATATTAATAAATATGATAATGACACGTTGTATTTCTATATACAAAAAAACACAACGTTACAACCCCTACACCATACTCATGAAGAAACTCAAAAAAAATTACAAAAATAAACTCACCTTGAGGTTCCGCCCTTCAGGGGTGTGCTCTAAAAGCACGCGCCGTTCCCCGCCATCTTTGACCCGCATGGATCCTCCAGGAGTCAGCTCCACCTCCATCGCCGGCACTAATTTTCGAGACATCTAGCGGATACACAAGAATCATAATAATAATTCTGTTCGCGCCGCTCATCCCTCTAAAGCAACCAATGGGAGCGTGCCTGGGCGCTGCAGCGACCGTGTGAAGCTTTGACAGCCAATCCGGGCGAAGAACTGCCTCGTCGTCGCGCCACCATTTTGGATTCTGACAGATCGAATGGCCGACTGTCACTCTCGCCTACAATTCGCCGCACCGCACGCGCTTCATTTTTACTTATTTATATAATTGTTTTAAAATTAAAGTCAAGATCTCCAAAGATTGTAAATCTAATTTTTATTAGTATACGTTTTATACAAAAGTCTATATTTCATTTTGTTCACATCACGAACAAAGTTGGCGACCGTGACAGGACATCACAATCTGAAGATCGTCGTGTGCGTCGAGCAAAGCGCCTAATCTCGTGTCTGGATAGAATCCAGGCGCCCCAGGAGCTGCGACAACATCGAGTGCCATACCATCTCACTATCTGCAATCTACAAATCCTGCCAAATGTGGAATCACGAAACTGTCAAGAGGAGGACACGCGCCCGGTCGGGGCACATGGCTATACCATAGCTGTCACCAGAAGAATCGAAGAAAACCAGCTACATCAACCAGCTTTCTAATGGCTTGCCCTTCGAAACCGTGAGCCCGTTCCTATCATTTCCTTTTTCCTCTTTTATTTTGTGCAAATGAATGGTTCGATTCCATGTTAAGTGCTAATTCCATAACCTACATTAGTACCTTTGTGTTTCTATGTTTTGTCACTTTGCTGAATGCACTATATTTCATTTCCAAAAACATTTATTACCATTCTTTCTCTAATTTCTGTGCATATGGGTTTCAAATTTTGCATCTAAGCCAGTGAGTTATAATGATCTAAGCACCTAAAATGCCTACCTACCTACCATTTTGTATGATAGCATCAAGCATTCATAAATATTTTGCGTGATCAACGCCTATTTTGCCTTTTCTGTAACATTCCCAAAGTTTTAAACTAAATCTCAAGTTCAAAGTCACAAATATTAAGTCACAAATCTCAATATAGGTATCTAAAACATAATTTATTATCTTTAGGTACACTTCATTTTATAATAAATTCATCCATTGCACTTCCCCGCATTATCTCGCGCTTATCGCTATCAGCTGTTTAGTTGCCTTCGAAATTTCCAGTGTCCCGTTACCTGCGCCGCCCGGCCGGCCACCCGCTGACGTCACCCATTATCTCCGTGCGAGCCGAGTACCTGCCGACGGCGCCTACCTGTCTGTTAGCCTGATAGCAGACCGGTTCCTGCGCAGCTGACCGATAAGCGAGGAGCGTATCGTATTCATTCAATTTACTTTTTGCTAACTTTGCATTTTAACTCATTGCAATGGCGGAAGCTAAGTTAAAGGAATTGAGTTTGAAACGTAGTTCAATTAAAGGACGCGTTACAAAGTTTAGTAATTATTTAGATAATATACAAACATTGGAAACCGTTTCGCCTATTGAGATGAGTAAAATTGCAATGAAGCTATCTCGTATCGAGACGTTATTCATTGAGTTCGACGAGTTGCAGTGACAAATAGAAGCGTTAAGTGAAACTAATCAAGAAACCGAATTAATAACTCGTGATCTTTTAGAACAAGAATTTGATAATTGCATTTCTCTTGCTCAAAATTTTCTCCAATCACACAATTTGCCCTTTAAAGAAGCTAAAACTAATGTTTCGAGCTGTTCTCATTCACATGATTGCCATCACCACGATCATAATGATTGTGATAATTTAAGTTTTAAATTACCTATTATAAAAATACCTAATTTTGATGGCAACTACTACAAATGGTTAGAGTTTAAAGAAATTTATTGTTCTCTAATTCATGATAATTCTAAAATTAAAAATATTCATAAATTCCATTACTTAAGTTCTTATTTAGAGGGTGAAGCTTCTCGAGTGATTTGTAATTTAGAAATGTCTGATCGGAATTATAATGAAGCTTGGTCTTTACTCTGCAAGCGTTTCGATAATAAGCGACAATTAATCAATAGTCATTATGAACTTTGAATCTACCAAAGAGACTGATAGGTCACTACGATTCATAATTGACCATGTTACTAAAAACTTACGTGCCCTCAGCACACTAGGACTTCCTACAGAGCAATGGGATGTTCTTATCATTTATATTTTGACAACTAAGCTAGACAATAGCACAATTTTCAAATGGGAAGAGCACAGGAATTCTTTACCGGAAGTACCAAATTTAAATGACTTTTTTTTGTTTTTAAAAAATCGTGCCGACGTTCTTGAAACTGTTAATCGCGCTAGGCATGATAATAAAGATAAATTTAAGCAGCATCCTTCTTTGCCTCAGCCTAGAGGTCAAACAAAGACTTTGATTGCCACTACTCAAGATCACACTTTCACTTCAAAGTCTGCTTTAGACTGCACTCTTTGCAAGGGAAATCACCGCTTGCATGAATGTCTCTCTTTTAAAGCGAAGACTCCTGAGGATAGGAATTCGTTTGCTACTGCTATGCATCTATGCATCAATTGCCTGCGCCCTGGCTATGCTGCTCAGAATTGCAGGCTTCCTGGTTCTTGTCGCTCTTGTAAGAAAAGACACAACTCTTTATTACACGTTGCTCAGGTGGTACAAAACGCTCAACCAGCTGAGTCTATATCTATGTCAGCTTTGTCATCTGCCGAAGTTTTGCTATGCACTGCACAAGTTCAATTGACTAATCCTAATACTAATAAAACTATAACCGTTAGAGCTTTACTTGACAGCGGGAGCCAATCATCATTTATCACTGAGAGTGTTAAACTAAGACTCAATTTGTCTCCTCAGCCTATAAATGTCAGTATAGTTGGTATAGGTAACAACACTCTAAATCTAAATCCAGAACGATGTTCGCTACAACTAAAATCCAACAACAATTCATTTAACATATCTATGTGTTCGGAAAAGATCGACGTTTCTGAACGCAACTCTAATGTCACGTCAAATTGACATTAGCTGTCACTTGAAGTTGACAGTGACACTTGATTGAAATTCTTGTACCAAAAGATGTCGGAATAATTTTGCTGAATTTGTTAAAAATCGCTCGCGTTGAATGTGCCTGGCATATCGAGTTTTGAATAAAATCTTAAATTATCCTGCCGATCCCGTGTTGTACGACCACGATTTTGATGCCATCCTGATGAGTGGCCGGTCGCGATGCTTTGAAGGATAATCATCCACCACACGTGTTGTTGCAGGGGCAATATATATCGCAATAAAAAAAGCTCCCACGTGTGTGTCTTTGTGTATCTATTGTTGAAACGCCCAGTGTCTTGTGAACGCTGTTATTTGTGTTGTGAGTGAGGTCACTAATTGGTAAGGTCTGCAGAAGAAGAAGGTACCTGGGGCGCGCGCCCCGTCTCTCCGCAGCCGAGGAGATTTTCGACACCACAGAACCGTATGTGAAATCACCTTACTTAACATTCTCTCCACTGTGTATCGCAGTCCAATTGTTCAGTTACATCCCGGCTGAAACCTAGTTTTTGTCCGGAGTCTATACTAGTAATACCAGCTTCCACTGCGCTAGCCATTCCGCGGTCTAGGCAGGGGTGTACTGAACATTTCTTGGTAGCAGAGCGTAGCTTGAAGGCCTGAGAGGCCCACGCCAAAATTTTGTCTATTAATCAGTGCCGTTTGATGACCATCTGGTCCGGACTAGATTAATTTGTACTTGTAAATGGTAATTAACTTGCATTTGAAAAGTAAAGGGCATTCCTTTGTTATTGGTTCCATGTCTTGTAATTAATGTATTGAAGTCATGTATTGAAGTTCCAAATTGTAAACAGATGCCTTTCTTTGCTCATAATAATTATTATTCAGTTTTGTTAGCAAATTTGAGTTGTGAATATTGACAAGTTTGTTGCTAAAATAATAGCTAATAAAAGGTTAGCTAATAAGTTTGCACTCAATACTTAGTGAAACTTAAATGATTTGGGACATTGTTTACACATTGAAACTCATTGAAACTTGTGCTTTGAAATAATTAAAATTAACTTGTTGTTGTGTAACAGTATGTTGTGTTGATATCCAAGTGAATTTCAATAGTCAGTGATTTTGAGTGAATTTCAATAGTCAGTGAGTTTTGTTGTTTTCTGATAACCTCCAGATATTTAAGAGTTTGTGTCATTATAAATACTTTGTTGTTGTAATATTGGAATTTTGTGGTTAGTAATAACCTCCAAATATTGGAGATTTTGTGTTATAGTGAATATTTTGAATTTGTTGTTTTTGTTGATAAATTTGTGACGTTACAATGACGGCCTCCTCTGCTAAAGCCAAAATACGTTCTGAGTTACGGTGGTTAGCGTCTGCAGTCGCATTGTTGGATCGACCTGATAGGACGGAGGCCTTGTTGAACAGATACGTAGATCTGCCCATACGTTTGGCTGTTGTTGATGAGCAGTATGCCTTATTTTTGGAAAGGACTGTTGAGGCCGAGGTGGAAATGCGACAAGAAGTCTGTTTGGATGTGGACCAGTGTTATGATTTTGCGGACAGAATTACCCAGGTGGCTCGACCTTTGCAAGTGGCAAGAGAGAATGAACCGAGCCCGTCCCCGGTCACATCTAAGAGTATGCCCCCTCTATTTGCTAGATTGGCCCCCTTAGACTTAAGGCGCTTTGCTGGTCGTCTAGAGGACTGGGAGGGCTTTATTAATATTTTTGATAGTCTCGTACATGCCCGGGATGATTTGACCCAGGGCCAGAAGTTAGCTTACTTGTTATCCGTGTTGGAAGGGGAGGCCCTTGAATCGGTTCAACATTTGGCCCCCTCGGATGAAAACTACCCTATTGCTAGGGATTTGATTGCCCGTCGGTACCAGAACGTACGACGTCTGGCGGACAACCATGTTGCCGCCATTTTGAATTTACCCCGCGTTGCCAGCGTGATGCACTTGAGAGTGGCTTTGTTGAATCCGCTGTTGGTTGCCTACAACGCATTGAAAAACTTAAAACTCCCAGTGGAGCAGTGGTCGTTTTTGTTACTGCACATTGTCCTGGGAAAGTTGCCGGACTCTGTTAAGGTCCGTTTTGAGCAGCAGTATGGTGGGGATAGTGCGACTTATCTGCCACCCTTCTCGGACCTCTTGACGTTCCTGGAAGGAGAAAGTAGACTGGCAGATAATTCCTCTCTGGCCGGTCCTATGGGACCCGAACGACCTGTGCCACAGAGTAGATCCCCCACCGGACCCCCCCGTAGGGGGCGTATGGCCCCTCGCGCGCCCGGCCGCTATGCCGCCGTCCAGGAGACCGCCCGCTGCTTGTACTGTCGGGAACCGGGTCACAGCACGACCCGTTGTGATAAGTTCCTCGACCAGCGCGTCCAAGGCCGTCGAGCGATCGCGCGACAACGGACATGGTGCTACTCGTGCTTGGGCCTGCACATGCAGCGCGAATGTACCCAAGCGCACCCATGCCGCTTTTGTAAGGGCAACCACCATCCCCTCCTCTGCATGAACAGCCCAGAGGGCGGCGGAGCGCCGCAGCGCGTCGCTGCAGGATCACCTCGTATGGGTGGGGGGCTCGGACCCCCCGCGGTGTTTGCATCCCGCAGCAGTTCTAGTGGCCACCAGAGTGGCCCCAGACGCTCTCCGCCACGTTTGGACCCTCTAACGGGCGGGGGTCCCAGGGACCCCCCCATGGGAAACCGATCCCCAAGGATGGGGATGAGTTATGCGAGCGTTGCCGGAGGTCGTAGAGGCCCTCCGCCACGAATGGAGCCTCAAACGGGCGGGGGTCCCAGGGACCCCCCCATGGGAAACCGATCCCCGAGGATGGGGATGAGTTATGCGGGCGTTGCCGGAGGTCGTAGAGGCCCCCCGCGACGTTTTGAGCCTCGCACGGGCGGGGGTCCCACGGACCCCCCCATGGGAAATCGGTCCCCAACTAGGGGGTTCGATTTTGCGAGCGTTGCGGGAGGTCGTAGAAGCCCCCCGCAACGTGTTGAGCCTCGCACAGCCGGGGGTCCCCGGGACCCCCCTTCTGAAAATCGGTCACCGTGCCCCCGCGACTATGGGGCGACGTACACGGTGGATGCTAGACACCGATTCTCGCCGCCGCTCGCCGAATACCCGCGTTTGGAGCGGCGCCCGCCCCGTCTTCAAGGGGCTGGGAGATATAACCCGCCTGATACCGGGCGAAGTGGACGTAGGCAGTATGTGGGAGAATGGGACCCACTGGATCGCTATGAGCGACCCCCTTACCATGGGGGGACGTCCGGGGACCCCACATACTAGCAATCAACGTGTTTACGGTCGATTGTAGCCACCCCTCCAGAGACCGTTTTGTTGCCCACGGCCTCTGTACTTGTCAGGGGATTGAATGGCGACCTTGTGGAAGTTCGCGCCTTGTTGGATTCCGGTGCTCAGGGGTGTGTTGTGTCATCTTGGTTAGTTAGGCGGTTGGGCCTCAAGGTGCACCCCCACACGGAAGGCGTGAGAGGTGTTGGCGATGTGAAAGTCCCCGGGTTGTTAGGGCATGTTGACTTCACATTTACATCACGTAATAAGTCCACGCCAGGCATTAAGACCTCGGCGATTGTGTTGGACACAGTTGTTGGCCGTCAACCTTCAGTTGACTTGGGACCGAGTATGTTGTCTTTGGTGTCTGATTCCCCACTCGCCGATCCAAATTTCTTCCGCCCAGGCCCGATTGATGCTCTCCTTGGAGCCGATGTCCTGGGGCGAGTTTTGTTGACGGGGAAGCGAGTTTTGCAGCCAGATGGCTTGGTAGCTCTGCAGACGACACTCGGTACAGTTGTGATGGGCCCTGCTCGCCGCGTTTTGGATTCCCTTGATGAGGATCGCGGTCTTGTTTTTAATGTGTCTCTCTCCGAAGTGGTGCAGAAGTTTTGGGAGGTTGAGGAACCTCCACCAGCCCCGCGGGTTGACCCAGTAGCGGATGAATGCGAGTTGTATTACCAGAATAACACTGGTCGCCTCCGCTCTGGTCGTTTGATCACCCGTCTCCCCTTTCGTGCCGGCCGACCTCCTCTGGGCGAATCCCGACCGCTAGCGGAACGTAGGCTAGTGGCGATGGAGCGTCGCATGAGCAAGGATCCGGTCTTCCGCCAGAAGTATGTTGAATTCATGCGGGAGTATGAGGAGTTAGGGCACATGTCCGTGAGCGATTTGGATTGGCGCTCCGTTGAGCACTTCTTTTTGCCGCACCACGCCGTTTTGAAATCCGGAAAGATTCGGGTGGTCTTTGACGGTTCGGCTCCCACCTCTACTGGAGCGTCCTTGAACCAGTGTCTGCATGTAGGTCCCAAGCTACACACGGAGATCTCAGACATTTTGACCAATTTCCGGCGGCACCAAATTGTATTTATGACTGATATCCGAATGATGTTCAGACAAACGGTCATCCATCCAGAGGATAGGAGGTACCAATTGATTTTGTGGAGAGAGAGTCCTAGGGACCCCTTGTTGATTTATGAATTGAATACGAATACGTACGGTTTGGCTTCGAGCCCGTTTGTTGCGATTCGTTCTTTGTTGGAGTTGGCCGAGAAGGAGCGCTTGAGATACCCTCGCGCCTCCGCCATTTTGGCCAGTGACGTCTATGTGGATGACATTTGCACGGGCGCCTCATCTGTCTCAGAGGCGATTGTCCTGAGAGACGAACTCACCGCCCTTTTGAAGTCGGGAGGTTACGAGTTGAGGAAATGGATATCCAACTCGCCTGATGTACTGGTAGGTTTGCCCGAAGAGCACCAGCAGGACCCCCACCTATTCGAAAATGTTGATAATCCCCATGTGGTGACCGTCCTTGGCGTACAGTACAAACCGGTCTCTGACACGTTCACTTATTGTGTGGATTTACGACCACCGAAAGTCTGGACCAAGCGTTTAGTATTGTCTACTGTCGCACGTACCTTTGACCCCAATGGGTGGATTTGCCCCGTGCTGTTTATGGCCAAGTGTTTCTTGCAACGGTTATGGGCTTCGGGTGTGTCGTGGGATGAACCCCTCTCGGACGAGTTACTCCGAGATTGGTCGAGCTTCGTTTCATCCCTCCCCGAGATTAATGAAGTGCATTTGCCGAGGCTATTCCTCCCTTCTGGAAATTGTGAAGTTACTCTTCACGGCTTTTCCGATGCCTCCGAACGTGGATTTGCTGCGGCCGTGTACCTCCGCACCGTTACTGTTGACGGAGTTGTTGCTGTGCATCTGGTGATAGCGAAAAGCAAAGTCGCTCCCCTTCGGACTCGTCATACGATCCCGAGGTTGGAATTGTGTGGAGCTGCCCTCCTAATGCGTTTGTTGAACCACGTATGGCTCACATTAGGTCGATCTATTAAGATACAAGAGGTTTATGCTTGGACGGACAGTCAGGTCGTCCTTTGTTGGTTGAAGGCTCCGGCGCACACCTTGGACGTGTTTGTGGCCAATCGAGTGTCGCAGATTTGTAATTCCGACATCGAGTTGATTTGGAGACACGTGCCGGGAACCATGAATCCCGCGGATTGTGCGTCTCGGGGTTGTGTAGCCCCAACCCTACTTAACCACCCCCTCTGGTGGGGCCCACAGTGGTTGATGCGGCCTGAGTCGGAGTGGCCGCCCTCTCCAGCGTTGTCGAACGTAGCCGTTCCTGATATGCGGGCATGCGTCCTGGAGACTAACCCCGCCGGGGAAAAGGATTTGTTGTTGGATCGGTACAGCTCCTTACAGAAGCTGCTTGGTGTTACCGCTTGGATCAGACGTTTTGTGTACAATTGCAGAAACCCACGCGCGAGGCGTGATTCGTCGGTTCTCACTCCGGACGAGCGTAGGGACGCGCTCTTGTTTTGGGTCCGGAGAGTACAAGCTGATAGTTTTGAGTCCGAGATTGAAATTTTGCGTTTAGGCCGTCGCAAGTTGAAGGGCGCGGTATCGCGATTGAATCCCTTCCTGGACGAGAGTGGGCTTTTGCGAGTCGGCGGAAGACTTCGAAATGCGAACCTGCCGTATGGAGCTCGTCACCCCCTTTTGTTACCTAAAGCCGGACATTTGACTCAACTGATAATAACAGATCGCCATGTGAATGCACAACATGCTGGCTGTAATGCTTTGTTGGCCATTTTGCAGCGTGAATTTTGGATTTTGTCTGCTCGTCGAGCCATTCGCACTGTGGTTTTCCGTTGCCTGCCTTGTTATAGATTGAAGGCCGCGACCATGCAGCCCCAGATGGGTGATTTGCCTGCTGATCGCGTCACGGAATGTAGAGCTTTTGCCGGAGTCGCCACCGACTTCGCCGGTCCCTTTACTGTAAAGGCTTCGAGACTGCGTAATGCTAAAACCTATAAGGCGTACTTGTGCGTGTTTGTGTGTTTGTCCACCAAGGCTGTCCATTTGGAAATTGTCTCGGAATTGTCTACCGAAGCCTTTGTCGCCGCCTTGAGCAGATTTGTTTCCCGTAGAGGACTGCCGTCATTGATACGTTCCGATTGTGGTACTAATTATAAGGGAACGTGTAATTATCTTAAGGAAGTAGTTAAGTTTTTTGTTGATAATAAAATAGACATTGGAACCACCCTCTCCCGGCGTGGGATAATCTGGAAGTTTAGCCCACCAGCTTGTCCGACCTGGGGAGGAATTTTTGAGGCTTGTGTAAAGGCTGCCAAGACACACTTGCGTCGCGTGATTGGAGAAACTATTCTCACGTTTGAGGAACTTGATACGGTATTTTGTAAAATTGAGGCCGTCCTCAACTCGCGACCCTTGTGCCCGTTGTCTTCGGACCCGAATGACCTGGAAGCGTTGACGCCAGGTCATTTCTTGATCGGACAGCCCCTTTTGGCGTTGCCTGAATATCCGATTCAGGATGTAGGATCCCATCGTTTGTCGCGATACCAACTTTTGAAACAGATGTCCCAAAACTTCTGGGCACGTTGGTCGATGGAGTATTTGCATATCCTACAACAGCGCGTGAAGTGGACAGATAAAACCACCCCACCCCAGACTGGCGACCTCGTGTTGATTAAGGATGCTAACCTGCCGCCCCTATGTTGGCGAAGGGGGCGCATTGTTAAACTCTACCCCGGAACTGACGGAGTTCCTCGTTTTGCTGAGGTTTTGGTTCGAGATTCGGTTTTGAAGAGAGCAGTTAGTGGGCTCTCCCGATTACCCGTAGATTGACGTACCGTTCTTAACGGTCCGGGGCGGGGGGATGTTCGGAAAAGATCGACGTTTCTGAACGCAACTCTAATGTCACGTCAAATTGACATTAGCTGTCACTTGAAGTTGACAGTGACACTTGATTGAAATTCTTGTACCAAAAGATGTCGGAATAATTTTGCTGAATTTGTTAAAAATCGCTCGCGTTGAATGTGCCTGGCATATCGAGTTTTGAATAAAATCTTAAATTATCCTGCCGATCCCGTGTTGTACGACCACGATTTTGATGCCATCCTGATGAGTGGCCGGTCGCGATGCTTTGAAGGATAATCATCCACCACACGTGTTGTTGCAGGGGCAATATATATCGCAATAAAAAAAGCTCCCACGTGTGTGTCTTTGTGTATCTATTGTTGAAACGCCCAGTGTCTTGTGAACGCTGTTATTTGTGTTGTGAGTGAGGTCACTAATTGGTAAGGTCTGCAGAAGAAGAAGGTACCTGGGGCGCGCGCCCCGTCTCTCCGCAGCCGAGGAGATTTTCGACACCACAGAACCGTATGTGAAATCACCTTACTTAACATTCTCTCCACTGTGTATCGCAGTCCAATTGTTCAGTTACATCCCGGCTGAAACCTAGTTTTTGTCCGGAGTCTATACTAGTAATACCAGCTTCCACTGCGCTAGCCATTCCGCGGTCTAGGCAGGGGTGTACTGAACACTATGTTTTGCCTAGTATTAAAAACTATATCCGAACAATTACCTAAATTTCCTATTGATATGAGTCAATTTGACTTGTCTAATTTTGTCTTAGCGGACCCTAACTTTAACAAACCTGCCCCTATCGATATGCTCATTGGTGCTGACTTATTTTGGGACTTAATAGGATCCAATCAGCACTCTCTAGGAAAAAATAATCCTAGCCTAAGGAGCTCTAAACTCGGCTGGCTTATCTCTGGTCCCCTAAGTACCTTACCTAAAGGGCCTAATCACCAACCCAAACCAATTGTTTGCAATTTTCTATTAAAAAGAGAGAACTTACCTAATCTTAATGACGACTTAGCCAAATTCTGGGAATTAGAAAATGTCCCTCATTCTCAACCTTACACCCAAGAGGAAAAGCTTTGTGAAAAGCATTTCCTCACTAATACTCACCGTAAAGGTGATGGCCGCTTCTGTGTTAGTCTCCCATTAAAGGATGACCCTGAATGTTTAGGAGAATCCTATTATATAGCAAAAAAGAGATTTTTAAATTTAGAAGCTCGATTTCTTAAGTGTAGGAAGCCTCGGAAATAAATCACCAACCAATTTCGTCCAAACAGTGTAATTGTTTCAGCACCCAAACTTATTGTATTACAGCATCCAATCTTATTCGTGTACAGCATCCAATCTTATTCCTGTTACAGCATCCAAGCTTATTCATGTTACAGCACCCAAACTTATTCTAGGGATAATCACCCTATTTCCAAACTTAACGTGAAAACCAAAATAATTGCGAACCAAAACTTATCTGGTCTTACGACCGTTCGCTTCAACCGTCCTAAACCAAAATAATTGCGAACCAAAACTTATCTGGTCTTACGACCGTTCGCTTCAACCGTCCTGTCCAGAATGCCTCGTGCCCCAAGCTATAGAGCTTATAATAGTATAAACCTTACATTCGACCATCCTGACAACGTGTATGTCCTCATACACGTATCAGGTGATCAACCTAACCTTACATTCGGTCTTAAAATGTTTGTTAATGAAGTGTTATCAAATTCCATGTAATAAGGTAGTTAGAACGAACACATTTAAACTAACGTAAGTATATAATGCAGTATTTCTGCAGTAACTCATATTATATAAATCGTATAGCACTATGAATACCTAGACTTATCTACAATATTTGTTTGGGATTTAAGTAATATTAAAAATTAATACTTAAAATGCCTAGGATAACTAAACATAACATTATGTTTTGTAAAATTCAATATTTTCCTTATAACTGTTACTAACACATTATATTGAACCTATCAGTACTTATCTTAATATCATATTTAGCAACATTATATTCATATTTTTTTTTAAATATTACACATACGAGAGTGTACTCTCGAACCAATTGATTCTCGAAAGAAAAATTAACTAAAAAAAATATCAAGCTCGAGCCATTTAATTCTCGAGTAACAATCATAATTAATATATTCTACTTTTAATCTCGAACCAATCAATTCTCGAGATAGAAGTCAATCGTTGTCCTGAACCAATCAATTCTCAGGGCTATAACCATATTCAATACCTAACTATAATCTCGAACCAATCAATTCTCGAGATATAAGTCAATCGTTGTCCTGTCCTGAACCAATCAATTCTCAGGAGTATGTAAGAGCTACCTCTAAAACTTTCATTTAGTAATTATTCTAAATGAAATAAAGAAGAAACTAAGCAATGAAACTAATTTTTATACAATTATATTACTTAATATAATATAGATACTTAAATAATCATCATAATTTTTTATGAATCAATAGCTTTTAAATAAATCATCGTCAACTTATAAGTAATCTTTACAGAACAAACTTGCTCGCTCACAAGTCTTGTCTGTTAAACTCAAGTCACGAACCCGCTCGCTCACGTGGTCTCGCGCTTATCTCTTATTATCAAACCCAGCAACGAACTCGCTCGCTCACGAAGTCTCGTGCTTAGGTATCTCTGTTTTGGACGGACATGAACCCGCTCGCTCACGAAGTCTCATGACCGTCCATCTCATCATCTCTATCAAGGCCAAGTCACGAACCCGCTCGCTCACGTGGTCTCGTGCTTAACCTGAAACAAGAAGAAAAACAGCAAGCAATCACTCGTTCTTTATGTAGATTAACATCACAAGATGTGATTGTTAAGTGATTATTCACTTAACATTATTTTATGCATACATAAATCAGATTCCACTAGATAAATCATCGTCACTTTTATTATTAGAATTACTGTTATCGTTACCTAACCTGGGAGAGGCTATGAGAATCCATGGTCTCATGGTCTCGTCAGCTGCTATTACCATTACCGAACAATAATGGCTAATGGTGAATAAATTCTCTCTATAGCCAATTTCTATAACAGTTTAAGGGTCTAAAGTCATATTTTTGTGTAAAAGTCAGGGAAATTAGAAATCACCATTTGAACATTTGGGGACATTAATATAGTCTGTGGATATAATCAAAAGGTAACAAATAATTATAAATATTCCAATATTTATAATCCATCACCATCACATAAAATGATCCAACCCCAAATTAAGTAGCTTAAGCCCCTGTGTTATGCAATTGGGAACATCGACGGGTATTGCACCCAAATACAAGAAGGTAGCTTCCAACATATTTTACCCGACCGGGAATCGAACCCGAGACCTCTGAGAAAGCGGCACCCTGGAAACAGGTGCTTACACCACGGAGGTTGTCAACGAGAAAGATGATAATAGAGTCGAAACAAAATATTTATTATTCATCTGATACCTATATTTTTTTCCTGCTAAGTGTACATGAAGAGTATATTTCTGTAAATTTTGTTTCTTTAAAATATAATAACACCTCATTCTAAATTATTTCCATGCATTCCCTTAGCAATTCATTACCTTGAATAAACTACTTATTTTTTTTATCCTGCAATTATATTACAATTTTCTTATATCTCTGTAATATATCACGTAGGTTCCACTTTTATAATTGTCAAATTTTGTACACTGAAATATCAGTAGAATATGAAATAAAAACTTTAAAGTAAGAAACATCCATTTGTATCATATTCTGACAACTAAAGAATTTATGATTATGATTATGATATACGGGATACTGCCACATCTACCTATGTTCAAGAATTGAAGCTTATTCGCGTTTTTGTAAACAACTATATGTGGCTGCTCTGTGTAGGTTTGACCAATCAGCATACATTTCTCCAGGAAACGATAATCCACTGTCCGACACAACTCACTAGCACTTACCCCATCTATCGTAAGATTGAGCTCCGCCGAGCCCAGAGAGTTTGCTATATAGTTGCCGAAACCTTTCATTGTAGATGCCGTAGCTCATGACAAAACCCTAGCTTATTGAAATCAGATTGCCTTATAAGCGTTACCTCACATCCAAGACCAACAAGGCTTCGAGCGATACATCATCAACGCACACCCTTTTAATGAACTTATAGCTACTTAAGTGCAAAAAGGATTAGAGCTCGAAATGCGCATGGTTTATGCTAATGTATCCGCCTTTCCTAACCCAGTATCCTGTTTATTGCGGCACGCTTCAGGCTTGTGTCCCATTCTGTTGCAATGACTGCATTTGAGCAGGGGCTTAGTGCACCTAGAGTAAGGGTGCCCCTTTTCCTTACAATTGTAACAATAGAGATCTGAATTTGTTTTTAAGTTCGCCCGATTTTCGCCTTGCCTATTCTCTGCAGCGACTGCGTTCTTGTCTCTAACTGGTGGTTGATGAACCCAAAGTTCCTTATTGTTACTTAATAGGAATTTAAGAAGCTGATCAGGGTCTTTGCACCTTAAAGCCAAAGCACTTGACCGCATAGTCCTGTCACTGATGCCGTGGATGACGCAGTCAACTGCTTTCCTGCCTTGAATTTCGCATTGATTTAATAAAGCTATCTTCTCGTAGTAATAGTTTTCAATTAATTCATTAGGCCTACTCTTTCTTTTGAGCATGTCCTCTAAAAGTTGCCCGAAATTCTGCTCGCAGGGGAACGCATTACTTAACTTAATCTGCCATTCTTCCCAACTATACAATATTGAGTTAAGACTCTCATACCATGATTTTGCTAGTCCCGCTAATTTTTGCATTGCCAAATGCACTAAAGTTTTTTCATCCCATCCATAAACCTCGGCACACTCGTTAACTTTCTTTATCCAAACGTCTACACGTTGGTTTTTCTCAGAAGGATTGAATTCTGGAATTATATTTTTATGATCTATGCCTCTATTACTATTAGTCACGTGTGTGCTTTGGCTTGATGGCTGGGGTGGGAGGATGTCTTTAATTGATTGAATTATTTGAATTACATTTCTAGATGAAAAAGTAGGGCTACATGACCTGTTTGAGTGGTGGTGTCCGACGCCCGCCCGTGCTGGCTCCCTCGGAGCCCTCGCATTAGGCAGCCTGCTGCAGCTCCGGCTCCCCCGGAGCTTCGAACCTCTGGCGGCAGGCGGCCTGCTGCGGCTCCGGCTCTGGTGAACCCGGCGCCTCGTCACGTCGTGTGGCGAACGGCGCTCGCTCCTTCGCCAGCGCTGCTCAGCGACACGCGCTGCACGCAGGTCCATCTCCATCAGGCGCAGCCACTCCTGCTGCTGTTTCAGGGCGTGCTCACGCTCTCGTAGTCTGCGGCCGTGGCTCCGGCTGCGGCTACGTCGGCGCGTGCCCGCGCTTGTAGTCTCGCGGCTTGGTCTGCTGTGGTTCCTGCTCCGCCTGGAGCGTGACCGATCTCGAGTGGGAGCCCTCAAGCTCCGTTGGTCATCAACTTCGTTGAGTGCATCGTCCATGACCTGGAACTCAGCAGCAGGGAAAATCGTTAGATCATACTTATTTCATTTCATTAATAAAATAGTTTGAAAACAATGTAAGTAAAAGTTTACACAAAGTTTACACTACACAACGGTAGTAAGTAGTTTTTGAAACACGTGTAAAAGGGTTGTCTCGCCCGTAAACTTTGCACCTCACAAAATGTTATTAAATTTCTCAAGTAGGTAGGTTATAGCGTTGCCAGGTGTCCCGATTTAAGCGGGACGTCCCGATTTTCAGGGGTCTGGAGACGCGTCCCGATTTGCACCTAATCGGGACACTAAATGTCCCGATAAATCAATTACATGGCTAGCAGTAAATTTTATAACTGTTTCAATTAAAAAATGGGGGCAAAATCTAACAACTACTCAACCGTGTCAATTTATTAATAGTTAAACTACGACTTTGTTTCATTATTTCTACTAGTCCAGCAAGTCTGATTGTTTTTAATGTTATTATGTATGATTAAATACCAATTTACTAGTAAAAGTAGAAACCTGCGGCATTCGTATCTAACTGATTTTGGTTCGATGTGCAATGATGCCCCGAAATCATACCTAATCTAAAATATACTTCGCTGGCCGCTACTGCTGCACGCTTGCTACGCTTGCTCGGCTTGCGCGATTTGTTCATGTAAACCTAACATGCTCGTCACTTTGCTCCTCCAACCTATCAACCCCTCTTCGTAGAAGGTATATTTACCTGTATACATAATAATACTCGTATGGTCGCGTACAATAAGAGGTCAAAATGAAGCAACTCACCACTCCCCATTTTTTTTGGAAATAAACTCAAAAACTAAAATTTCTGTTTTCCAAACACTACGCATTTCCGCGTTAAAAGCAACTAGATTATGCACTTTTAAACTTTCGCGTGCATTATATAGTATTAAGAAAACAGGTATTAAACGGCCGTGACCACGGCCGATGCAACTCGGTCGAAACGTTGGGAAGAAGTAGGTGTTAAACACCTTTGTTTAGTTTAAACGCGTTTAATACCTGTTTTCTTAATACTAACTAGATTATGATTTAGATTTTAGGACATTTTTATTCAATTCAATCTTATTTTTGGTTATATTTCTTTGTATCTGTTATAGTGATCACTTACCGAATATTACCGATCAATTACGGAATATTACCGATCAATTACCGAAACTTAACATGATTTTTCAGGAATTAAAAAATATACCTATTTACATCTTAGATTTGCCTCGACATATTATTTGGGGAAACTACTCTATATCATGCGTACGTTCTTGTTTTAAAAGGATGCTAACGACTTCAATCAAAGTCATCCGGTAGATTAAAGCCACTGCCAAAATTACATACATTATAATACCGCGGGTTTCTAATGCCCACCCGTAGTAGTTGCAAAACGCAATACCTGCCCACCTTAATTTAAAAACACATTATTTTATGTTTGTCCCGATTTTCAACCCTAAATCCCGATTTGTTTTATCTCATGCCCCGATTTCAAACAAATCGGACCTGGCAACACTAGTAGGTTAGGTACCTTTAGAAAAGTATTCAAACGAAATAGGGGTTAAACAAACGAACAACAATTATTAAGCAAAAAGGTAAGTTAGCCTGGTTTACTTATTATTATATTGTTTTTTTTTAAATAGTTTAAATCCTGACTCTATAAATATACTAACGACTGACAAACAGATATCGACTTTGTTTTATAATACCTATTTAGAAACTTTCAAGTTACAGTAACCTTTTGGTTTGAATCGGCCTATGTCCATCAGTGGACATGTTTTTATAGCCTGCAAGTATCTGTATTAATTAATGTCGATATAAACTTTAAAGTCCGCGAAACAATTTCATCAAAATGTTAATTTGTCAATGATAAGGCTACGTTTTCATTCCATGTTTAGGTAGGTAATCGAAATCATGTAAACATACCTATGTTTAATGAATGACTTACAGTAACCTTTTGGTTTGAATCGGCCTATGTCCATCAGTGGACATGTTTTTATAGCCTGCAAGTATCTGTATTAATTAATGTCGATATAAACTTTAAAGTCCGCGAAACAATTTCATCAAAATGTTAATTTGTCAATGATAAGGCTACGTTTTCATTCCATGTTTAGGTAGGTAATCGAAATCATGTAAACATACCTATGTTTAATGAATGACTTTGTCGGCGGGTCGATCGAAGTGTCACTCATTCAGTTTCATTGTAAACTGCGAAACGTATGTATCTACCTATCCCAGATAATAATGATACACTACACAGAGTTGACTTGTAAATACCTACATGCTTTTTTGTACACATAATCATTCAAGTCTGAGATAAACCTGCCCATGTTCACCACACAAACATTTGTTACTGACGGGAAATCGAACCCGGCACACTTTCGTCAATGCGAAAGTAGAGTGTGTTAAGTATATCTATCGTGTTCGTAAACTCACTTGTTAATGGAGAAGGTCCACCACTTCAGTCATGCACTTAAAAAAAAACGATTAGGTACTCTCAAATCGTGTAAATTCTACTAAGCTGCACACCACGTTTCTACTATTCACTAGTAGGTATGAAAGTGATCAGAGCAAGTTCACTATTCCGCATTCAAACAATAAATGTTTTAACTAAGCTTCGATTCGACAGGATTTCGACAGTGAGAATGAATTTTATGTTAAGTTCTCGGGTACTTATTCAGGATGTAATAAGACCCCGACTTATCAATGTTTACGTTCCCGGACGAGACCGGTCACGTAGCTAAGATGATGTCACGGGTACCTAACTTGGCATTCTTTAGTTTAAGAAATTATGTACACTCGACAGCACATCAAGTTAAACAGTTGAACTGCGATAACAGCTTCTAGTACGTAGGGCACATAGGCGGTCTCAAGGTCAACATGTACAGTCCGACACGCCGCCGTGTGTTCCTTCGTATCTTATTTTAATGTGCCAACAACTGTGAAAATCATGAATTAAATAACAAATACTTGATTCCTTCACTACTAGGATAAAATTTCAAATTATAAATACTTAGGCGTGATGTACTTACACAGTTTTGCGTAGAGATCCCACTTGCTGAGATGTAGGAAGCCTCGGAAATAAATCACCAACCAATTTCGTCCAAACAGTGTAATTGTTTCAGGGATTCGTTTCGTTTCAGTATTCTAGGGATAATCACCCTAGAATAAGTTTGGGTGCTGTAACATGAATAAGATTGGATGCTGTAACAGGAATAAGATTGGATGCTGTACACGAATAAGATTGGATGCTGTAATACAATAAGTTTGGGTGCTGAAACAATTACACTGTTTGGACGAAATTGGTTGGTGATTTATTTCCGAGGCTTCCTACATAAGCAACCTGAGCTTAAAGCTCTCTATACTGAATTTATTCATGAATATTCTGAGTTGGGCCATCTCTCAGAGTCTAAAGAACTAAAACCAAAAAATTCTTATTTTCTTCCCCATCACCCAGTTATTAGGGAAAATAGTGAATCCACAAAACTAAGAGTGGTCTTTAATGCCTCCCAATCCACCTCTTCTGGCCTGTCGGTTAATGACCTCCAACTTGTAGGACCCACTATCCAGGATCCTATTTTTAATATATTAGTTCGGTTCCGGCAGTATAAATATGTACTTTCTGGAGACATTGAAAAAATGTATAGACAGGTCCTTATAAGAGAGTGTGACTGAAATTTACAACTGATACTATGGCGTGACGAAAGCGATGAACCACTTCGCACGTTAAGATTAAACACTTTGACATATGGGTTTGCTAGTGCTAGCTTTCTTAGCACTAGGTGCATCTGGCAGCTGGGCGAGGAATGTGATGATTCAACAATTAAAGAAATAATTCAAAGGGATTTTTACTGTGACGATTTGTTAACAGGAGCCAATAGCGAAAGCGAATTACATCACATTCTGCGCTCTGTGTCGGATGAGCTAAGAAAAGGCTGTTTCAATTTAAGAAAATTTCGCTCAAACTTACCAAATCTCCTTTCTCTAGACTCTACTCAAAATAATAATTCAAATTTGCTTATCAGCAACTCGACCAATACTTTAGGTATTGGTTGGCATCCTTCCTCAGATGAAATCCATTTTCCTATAGAATACAAACATCAAGATAAGATCACTAAGAGATCTATCCTATCTTCAACTTTTAAAGTATTTGATCCTCTTGGATTATTATTATTGTGTATAATCAAAGCTAAAATATTATTACAGAAGTTGTGGGCAGAACAAATAGCGTGGGACGATCCAGTGCCACGCCCTATCCAAAGCTCTTGGCTTAAGTTTGCCCAACAATTAAATCAACTTTCTTACCTAAGAGTTCCCAGACATGTCGTCGCTAATAATGATGATACTGCCTTCATTGAGCTCCACTGTTTTTGTGATGCCTCACAAAGTGCCTATGGTAGCTGTGTTTACCTGCGTACAGTCAATAAGGATGGCACTGCCAGTGTTACCCTACTGTGCGCCAAAGCCCGCGTTGCCCCTATGAAGCCTTGCACAATACCGCGCTTAGAGCTCTGTGGTGCTCTATTAGGTGCTCAGTTAAGCAACGCTGTCATTAAAGCTCTGCGTTACGAAGTGAAACGGCAAATCTATTGGACTGACTCAAGTGTTGTGTTAGGTTGGTTAAAATCGCCAAATAAAACTAAAACTTTTGTGGCCAATAGGGTCGCGGCTATCAGCGAACTCACTAACACGGCTAACTGGCGTCACGTGCCTACTTCAGACAATCCTGCTGACCTAGCTTCGCGCGGAGTAGACCCGCAACAAGTCAAAGACCTAAGCATTTGGTGGCATGGCCCCGACTTTCTAAGACTACCGGAATCGGCCTGGCCTGTTTACTCAGTTAAGGCTGTACAGTTACCCGAGCTTAAAGCAGTTCCTGCTTTGGTGGCGGAGACTGTTCCTATGGTAACTAATTTCAACATAAAAAAAATCTCTAAGTTATCTCTATTACAAAATGTTTTTGCATGGATTTTTAGATTTGCACACAACTCTAAAAATCCTAATAATAAAATAACGGGTCCACTACAAGTACCTGAACTTAAAAAGCAATTAATGCCCTTATAAAGTTAGCACAAAAAGATGCCTTTCCTAATGAATTAAAATGTCTTCAAATAAACATGCCTTTAAAGTCTAAAATCCCACTGTGCTCTTTGAACCCATTCCTTGATGACACGGGGTTAATTCGTGTCGGTGGACGTATTGGAACCTCTACTTACCCCTATGATAAAAAACATCCCATTGTTCTAAAATCAGATCAACATTTAACTAAATTAATTTTTCAGAGTGAACATAAACGTCTCTTGCATGCTGGGCCTCAACACCTACTTGCATCTATAAGAGAGCAATACTGGCCTATTGGAGGCCGTAAACTTGCAAGAGACGTGGCAAGAAATTGTTTTGTTTGTCGTCGTTTTAAGGCAACGACAATGTCTAATATAATGGGAAACTTACCAACAGACAGAGTACAGCTAGGATTTCCTTTTAGCACAGTTGGTACGGACTTTGCCGGTCCCTTTTTGATAACTGATCGTAAAGGTAGAGGCTGTAAGATAACAAAATGCTACCTATGTATTTTTGTCTGTTTTCGCTATAAATGTCTTCACCTAGAGGTGGTCAGTGAGTTAACAAAGGAGGCTTTTATACTTACATTAAATAGATTTATTGCTCGTAGAGGCATGCCAAGGGTGATCTACTGTGATAATGGAACAAATTTTGTATCCGCAGCTAAAGAAATAAAAAGCTTTGTGCAATCTAATAGCGATTCTATTACTGATTTTGCTGCTCGTCGGGGCATTGAGTTTCGATTCTCACCCGCATACGCTCCTCACTTCAACGGATTGGCTGAGGCCGGTGTGAAGTCAGCTAAATTTCACTTGCATAGAGTACTAGGACAGTCGCACTTAACATTCGAAGAACTGACCTCTTTATTTGCACAAATAGAAGCCATCCTCAATAGCCGTCCCCTATCTCCCTTGAGCCCCTCACCCGATGATTTCCAACCACTTACCCCCGCTCACTTTTTGATCGGCAGGCCATTAACTTCTCTACCTGCACCAAGCTACGTTGACTGCAACACACGACGACTCAACCGGTACCAGCACCTGCAACAAATCAAGGAGCACTTCTGGCAGCGATGGTCCACTGAATACGTCGCCGATCTCCAACAACGAACGAAGTGGCGGACTAAATGCAGAGACCTAAAGCTGGACGACCTCGTACTACTTAAAGAGGACCATGCCCCACCACTCTACTGGCGTCTTGGTAGAGTCAACAAGCTGTACCCCGGTGCCGATGGCATACCTAGAGTCGCTGACGTAACAACAGCCAAAGGTACTGTAAGACGTGCTATCAATCGAATATGTCTGCTACCGTCGTCTTCAGAGAGCACTGATAGCACCTAAGTTGAAAGCTGGACAGCTTTCAACGGCCGGGAGTATGTTCGCGCCGCTCATCCCTCTAAAGCAACCAATGGGAGCGTGCCTGGGCGCTGCAGCGACCGTGTGAAGCTTTGACAGTCAATCCGGGCGAAGAACTGCCTCGTCGTCGCGCCACCATTTTGGATTCTGACAGATCGAATGGCCGACTGTCACTCTCGCCTACAATTCGCCGCACCGCACGCGCTTCATTTTTACTTATTTATATAATTGTTTTAAAATTAAAGTCAAGATCTCCAAAGATTGTAAATCTAATTTTTATTAGTATACGTTTTATACAAAAGTCTATATTTCATTTTGTTCACATCACGAACAAATTCTATAATAATAATAATAACTTTGCCTAGGCTAGAAATTACAGGAAAACGCGGTTGTAATCAAGCGAAACGTAAAAAAACTTAAGTAATAATAATAAGTCTATGCTGAGAAAACAAAAATCAAAAACAAAATAATAATAGGTAATTATTGTTATTATTTTTTATCATGAGTCGTGTTGAAATAAAGGGATAAAATAATAATGTAATTTTGTATTTCCTTTTCATATTGTGATAGTAAAATTTATTTATTTTTTCTCTACAAAAATGTAACCAATAATAATAATAACATGTATTGAAGCTACTACTATTCACTCGAAAGTACTATAGTACTAGTACAGTGAATAGTACAAATAGAAAATCGAATGCAAAAAAAGCATCCTGTATATCAATCAAGTGCGTAGCCGAGTCGACGTGATCACGTGATATCACTCGCTCTCCAACGGTCTATCGCAACTGGCATTTGCCAGTAAAAAAGTGATTCACTCGAAAGTAAACTTTATTACGATGTACGTAGAGCGCGTGCGAATGCACTGTAAAGTTGTTATCCGTGCCAACGGTTTTTAGTCAAATTACGATAAAAAGCTAATCAATAATCTAAAACTATATGCAAATGTACATTCTCTGATAAATTATCTTTATTGTTATTGAGCTATTCAAATGGTTTTATAGTTTTGTTAGTCCAATGATACGAAAGAAGTTTCGGAGCTCGATTTATTGATAAAACGTAGCGAAAATTGAAAAACACATATTATAACTACATTCCTAATAATATTATCTTTCAGAAAATATATGGTTATTATGGTTTTTATGAATATATCATGACAGCGCGGTATTGCATACGTAACTGACGGAAAATATTGTGATATGTTTTATGTAAATAATACAACACGAAACACTGTTCTAAAGATTTGCAACTAATAGGAACACTATAAATAAAAGAAATTAACACTTTACTTACGTTTTTTGATAAAAATCCACGAAAAAACACAAACAGAAATACAAAACACGGCACTCGCTCTACACGACTGACAGCAAAATGGCGCTAAAAATAATGACGCGGTTACACAAGGTATTGTGCTCTTCTTGTTCACTTTTTGTCGTGCCTTTCTGTCTGCCTTCTTTTTGTCATCCTAATCTGTGGCTGTAGACTTTATCTCTGGTAAATCGAAAACCGTATACGAAAATACGTCTTAATAAGGAAGTTATAGGGAAGAGAGTCGTGCGGTGGCCCAGAGCATTTTATGATGCTAGCGGTCGACCACAGAGGCAAAGCGCGAGCATCCTAAGATGCTAGCGGTCGGTCAAGGGTAGTAAGAAACGTTGTGCTCTTTCTACTGTTAAAATATATGTTTTATCTGCACCACCCCATATAGGCAAGCAGTATGAGAGAATAGGTTGTGCCAGGGATTTGTATATAAGAATAAGAATAAGAATAATATTTATTTGTTATACAAACACATCACAAAAACAATGTGGCACCGCAGCCTGAGTTAGTGTAAACTGTGCTACAGGCCACGGTTCTCCCACGTATGTACATAAGAAGATTTTTATCTGCAATATGTCTCAAATACTTAAATAGCCAAGTCAATTTCCTAATACGAGATGTAATAATATCAATATGGTTATGCCAACTCAAATGTTGATCAATATAAATACCCAAATATTTAGTGCTCTGGACTTTTTCAATATAAATACAATCACAGCATGATGCAGAATTTTTACATAGGTGTGCAGTGAGTTGGAGACTAGGATCTGGTTGAGAAGACTTTTGGAGGGAGAAGGTAATATAGTTTGTTTTCTTAGCATTTAAAGTCAATATGTTATCGTTTAGCCAGTGTATAACTTGGTTTAACCCCGTTTGTGCCTTAAGGTATACTTCTTTCCCAGGAAGCGCCATGAAAAAGAAGAGCTGTGTCGTCGGCGTAAGAAAAAACTTTACCATTTGCTAACTGTAATTGAACGTGTTCATTGATGTAGATAAGAAACAAGGTAGGTCCGAGGACACTACCTTGTGGGACACCGAAAGGTTTTTCTTCTTCTGAACTAAAAGTTGCATCAAGTTTAGTTGTTGAGTTCTATTTGTTAGATAATCGTGGAGAAGATTAAGGAAAACTCCCCTAATTCCGATACCTTCGAGCTTTTCTATTAGAGTGGGGATAGAAATCGTGTCAAACGCCTTCTGAAGATCCAAGAAGATGCAGAGCGTCTTTGTTTTCTGATCTAAATTTTCTACTATATTCTTTGTAAGCGCTATTACAGCATCCTCAGTGCTTCTTCCCTCTTGGAACCCAAATTGAGATGCGGAAATAATATTATATTTTTTTCAAAAAACCAATTAGTCGCCGATTCATGAGTTTCTCAATTATTCTTGATAGGGCTGTAAGCACCGATATAGGCCTATAATTGCTTATGTCGCCTCTATCACCACTCTTATAAATTGGATGTATTATCGATCGTTTGAATACGGTAGGGAATATTCCACTATTAAAACAAATGCAACTAAGATGGCAGATAATAGGCGATGCATGTTTCGCTAGTTTTAAGAATTTCGTAGGGATTGCATCCCAACCTGCGGCAGAATCACTTTTTAAGTTAGCAATAATCGACTCGACTTCCTCACAATCAGGTTTCATCATACCAAACGAGTTAATTTGAACGTTTTCCGAAGAAGGTGTCTGAGAAGAACTTAATCCGTTGTTAGACTTAATTTGTTTCGCCAAATCCTCTCCAACATTGATGAAATGTTTATTAATTGTGTCAGCAGATTCCTTTTTGTTGGTAGAAATATTAGACAGTTCTGTATTACAACGATATATCTTTTTAAAGTTGGTTACAGTTTTTATAGACTTCCATAGTTGTTTATTATTATGCTTTGATTTGTTTAAGAGGTCGCGTTCATATTGTCGTTTTAGTTTTTTTAGTAAATCATTGCAATAAATAATACAATAAATAATATGTTGTCTTAAAATCCTGCTGGAAGGAGCTTGAATAGTTTTGGTGTCTTGCCCGACCAAGATACCAGATTATTGTCATATCATGACAAAAACAACAAACAGTCCTGTTCCCTACAAGACAGAAGCGCTATCATGTTCAGTGTCAAGTAAAACATGTACTTATAGTAAACTCTCTGGGAAACATGACAAGACTTAAATATCCTCCAATAGGATTAATTCCACTAACTCATGGTATTTCTTTGGAGTACTCCGTACCGGACGCACTTCAACAACATATTACATACCAGTATGAACATGCTTGTTTCACCTGATATGAACGAAATGTAACATTCTGTTTCTGCATTATTGAAATATACAGCAAATAGATGTGATTGAAGCTCTCTTATAATTGGGTAATGATGTAGTATTCCTTTCCCTTCAAAGCGGCCCACTTTAAACATGCGGTAATTGTGGTGGCTGTGATGGCTCTGGTGGGCTAACAACTTGAATATTAGAAGCTGCGACATTGTTGTCCAATAACAATTCTGGCATGTCTCGTGATGAGTCATGCACAGCATGTCTGTTTGAGTGTATCCGTTTTGCAGGCTGAAAACAAACCACAGTATACATATACATACATACATATTATACATATTTAAGAGAACTAATTTTTTGAAAAATTGAAAATAAAGTATTTAAATAGAATACTTCTTATTCTGAGCAAAGGTTCCCTATGGATTTTTTTCCGAATATCCACGCGG
Organism: Crambus lathoniellus; assembly: GCA_949710035.1. NCBI lineage: Eukaryota > Metazoa > Arthropoda > Insecta > Lepidoptera > Crambidae > Crambus > Crambus lathoniellus. The sequence goes on from OX453321.1 coordinate 10,385,868, forward strand.
ACGACGTTGCGGGCGGAAGCTAGTTTTAAGATTTAAGATTCAAGATTCAAATTTGTTTATTCAATTTAGATTGTTATTTACAATACTTGTGAACGTCATAGAAGCTACGCCATCGGTTCGCAAACCCTACAGCGGGAGGCCTTGGAGAAGAACCGGCAAGAAACTCCAAGGGTTGTTTTTTTCTCCCTGTCTTATTTCATACAGAGTCGTCAAATTGAAAAATGACCTTAACATGGTATGACTAAGGTCAGTTTCCATCACAATTACACAATGGGTTATGATAAATACAGTTAAGTATAGGCGAACTAATGATCATAGCGGTGAACAATTTTCAGTTACTTAGGAACTCTACTTAAAGCTTTAATATTAGTTTAAAACAAAAGACAATTCTACTACATACTGCAAGTTGCGCCATACATGTTTCAATTGTAATTCTTAATAAAATGAATAAAAACAAAAGAAAACACATTTTAAGGCAAGCAGATAAGAGCAGACCCATTCCCACTGGCAGCACCCGTTCACGAGCATGACGCATGAACCAGCCATCGCTTCGCTCAACCATATTTTAGGGAACGTAACGACTCGCCTCACACGCCACCACCGTAGAAATGTTTTAGTGAGCATGACATACTCAAACTGCCTACCTTAAATGACCGAAGTAAAAGCTTAACTAATACAAACGCTAATAATATAAAATATAGGACACGACTCACAATATCATACTAGGAACATTTTTTACGAGTGTTACGACCAAGGTGTTTTGTCGTTCAAATAATCATTTACAGTGTAATAGCCTTTTTTGAGGAGGCCACTCTTTATATGATTCTTAAACTCTAGATATGGTAAATCCAAGATATCACTTGGGATTTTGTTATATATGTGTATACCTTGACCAACGAAAGATCCGTGCACCTTTTCTAAACGGTACCGAGGCATTACGAGCTTGTTTCTATTTCTAGTATTACGACTGTATCACCATGTTTGGTATACAAGTTAATATTGCGACGTACAAAAAGAATGCAATTTAATATAAATTGAGATGCAGCTGTCAGTATACCTATTTCCTTGAACTTGTCTCTAAGCGAAGTTTTGGAGCCTAGTTTATAGATGGCTCTGATTGCTCGTTTTTGCAAGATGAATATAGCATTAATGCCAGCCGCTAATCCCCACAAAAGAATGCCATATGACATGATGCTATGGAAATAACTAAAGTATACAGTTCTAGCAGTATCATCTGTTAGCTGTCGTACTTTTCTAATAGCGTAGGAAGCAGAACTAAGCTTACCAGCTAATGTTGCGATATGCGCATGCCATTGAAGTTTCGAGTCTAAAGTTACACCCAGAAAGATCGTTGATTGTACTAAATCCAGTTTTTCGTTGTTGATTACAATTTCTACAGGTACCACAAAGTTTCTATTGAATTTTATCATGTTCATCTTCTTAATAAGAAGATCAACCCTTATCCACTGATAATTATAAAAATTGTTACTTTTATTATACATATTAGATAATATTTTATTTATTATTTTTTCCAAAATACGATCGGTAGAATATTCCCTATACAAAATATACTTAATAATTAATAAAAGAATAAATGATAACGATAAGATTATATAATCTGAAACATAAATATATATGTACTTAACTACTTCTACATACTCTAAATCATATAATTGTAAGTTATTCATTGACGTGCCCAAAAGTTTCTCAATAAAGTATAATACGTATCAGTACCGGAAGGGTATGATAATACTACAGTAAGCAATTCTGATAAGACGTTACTATTCGAACCTTCAATCAACGCTCGATTCAATATATAAATTATTAATTTCCTCGAATCGACATCGTTTATATCCATAGATAAAAGTATACATATCAACTTCTCCATTTTAAATGTATTAATTTCTTTATTTAACTTTTAACTGAAATATAATAAAGATAAAGGAATATAGAATTTTAAAAATTGAAATTTTTATTGTCCTCCTAATACCTATTATAACAATAATAACTCCCACAATAATTATTGAATTTAATTTAGACGCAGATATTTTATACATATATAAATATAATAAAAAGTATTCGAAAATTATATATTTATCATCTAATTTCATTATACAATCAAAGAAATCAAATGATTCAAAAAAAATCCTTACTTATATTCCACATTACAGTGAACATTTCGGACGACAACCACTCAAAACACTTAGCTAGATAGTCAGCAATCTTTTCTAATATATTGTCAATAAAATTTGCAATATCCTCAACAAAATGATAAGAATGAGTTTCAGGATCATAACATGACATTGCTCCAACAGAATCGTGTAGTTCTGACACATTATGAGAAGTCATGTCCCTAAAACATCTTCCTCTAGAATTTACGTACAGCTCTGAACAAAAGATTATATTAAGAAATATTACACTTTCACAATAAGATTGAGTATAGTGGTCCTCGTACAAACCTGTATCCGGGTTGTATACAATATCTAAATCTGACTCTTTTGGTAAATCGCAATAAGATTCGCTATAATACCAATCCTTACGAGATCCCAAACTACCTGCGAAATCAAAATATCCAACTAATTTATAAAAGGGAACAAACAAACTAGTTAATTTCTTTCTGGACGAATAATATGGTCTACGTGAATTCCTTTGCCTCCAAGGCAAAGATTATACCTTCGAAAAATTACGGATCCGTACGAGTCCGGTTCAAATTCCGGAAAACACAGTGAAGGAATTGATTGTGCCTCTACTACACCCAGGTGACCACCAAACCTTGAGGGGTCTGCCAATTCCAATAGAAATACAAGCCGCAATAGCCCTACGCTAATATGCAATTGGATCCTTTCAGGTATGCAAACTTTACAACATTTCTCCAGTTGCTTGCTGTCCATCTATCCCATCATCAAAACTAGATAATAATTTAGCAATAATAGGTACCTACTAATACCACGTTAAATCATGCTCGCAAGTTTGTGAGGATTGCATATATTTTTTTCAACACGTAGCAAACTTCTCTTTTATTTATTTTTGTAAATGTCATACAACGAACCATCAAATAATTTTGACAGTTATCAAGTCAAAATTGGTCTATGATTTCTATCTCTTTCCCTCTAATGGATGTTTAGCTGCAGCCATCTCTATCATACTCATGTGGTAAAAACCGATTATGAATCGTAAGTGAAGTACATCACTTTTTGTACCATAGACAAAGTAAAAGCGGCGCTAAGCCAAGAGGACGTTGAGCCACGATTGTAACTCAACTGTGAATACGAATTTTGAGACGGTTTGAGCTGAGTGGGATCTCAAGCTTAGCTGAGCAGCTGCCGAGTCCTACTCTGCAAGCTGTCTCTGAATGCGGGCCTGAGAGATTGTTTTTAACTACATACCGGGAAGTATCTAATTGACCGTCTCTCAATTTCTCCATCAATTCCTATGTTTCGGAATCAGCTGTTTGAGCAATTTGGGCCCAATTATTAGGTCGGCGAATATGCAACACGTTTACCGGGCAGGTTGCATTAAAACCCCTTTGCGATACTCAATTTAAAAACGAAAGTCCAACATATAAACCCACCAACGGGCCACACGTGGGACTAAATCTTTCTTTCGCTCGGTTAATTTCAGTGAATTACAGTCCGTCACTATTTTAAAGTCGATGCCAATTAAGTAGTGGCGGAAATGACGTAATGCATTAACTATGGTTAGAGTCTCGAGCTCGTAACTATGATATCGAGACTCGGCACCATGCGTTGCCCTACTAAAATACCCTACTACACGTTTTCGTTTTCCCTCGTGTTCTTGCAATAGAACGGCACCGTAACCAATCGCACTGGCGTCAGTGTGGAGCTCAGTAGGCAACCCTGGGTCAAATATTGCGAGCACCGGCTCTCTGGTCAAACAGTCAATTACGTAATCACGCGCCGCGTGATCTTGTTCAGCACCCCAAATAAATGGTTGTCCCTTTTTCATAAGTTTTGCGATGCAGGCAGTTTTAGTGGCGTAACTAGCAATATTACCGCCTGAAATACCCGGCAAGACCCAGAAATTGCCTAACTTGCTTAACACATGTTGGTTTTGGTGACTTTACTAAAGCGTCCACCTTCCCAGGGCTCGGTCTAACCTGACCTTGGCTTATAAGTCTGCCCAAATATTCAACCTCAGTCTCTAGGAAGGTGCACTTCTTTAGGTTAATAGAAAACCCCGCTTTAGTGAGACAATCAAGTACTTGACGTAACAAGATCAAACCCTCGGTCAATCGAATTCGATAGCACGAGCACATCGTCAATATAATTAAGGACTTTACCAGTATCTATCAAAGGTTTTAAGGTCGTAAAAATGATTCTTTGATAAACCACCGGTGCATTTGTCAAACATAGGGCATTTTTAAATATTCAAAATGTCCCTCTGTAACAAACGCAGTTTTACTTATAGAATCGTCATCTTTAACAGGAATTTGTGAAAAGCCAGTAGGCATATCAAGGCTCGTGAAAAATTTACTGCTCCCTAGCTTGTCGATGTGATCGTCTATCAGAGGCAAGGGAAATCGTTCTGTGGTATCATATTGTTAGGATATGATACCTCCTTGCATTGTCTATGGTTGATTTATGTTTAAATCAGTATTCAAAAATATCGAATGCATTGTCATCATTACGCGAGCAGTTTGTTTTAGTCCAGACGATTCCGCGGGCGCGGGTTGTAGTAGATAGAATATATCGGCCATGGTGCCGCAGTAAAGATTTATATCGCTAATACATTTATTATTGACTGACTGTAATCGCGTTTAATAATAATAATAATAAAACACTTTATTGCACACAATAGATAAAACAAATTACAAAGAAACATTACAAAAGCACAGAAAGCATACAACAAGGCGGCCTTATTGCTAAATAGCAATTTCTTCCAGGCAACCTTGGGCGAAAGATAAGTAAGGTATAGGACAGTGGGGAGTGGGTGTAAATACAGGAAAGGATATTTGATATCGATGTACATATACAATACCGAAAGAATATATTTATTTTTTGATAGCGAAGGAGAGAATATTATATAAGTTTATATGTAAATATTAAGTATGGGAAAGGAAATGACTCTTTACTTGATCGCTGAAACTACGCAAAGAACAAGGTTTACGAATACCTTTTGGGAGTGAATTCCATAAACGCACAGCGTGTACCGAGAAAGAATAAGAAAGGAAATCGGTAGAATGTTTAGGGATAGCAAGAGAAATATTAGAAGAAGAACGTAAAGTACATAGTGAAGATGAGGATCGATAGCTGAAGCTATCTTTAAGGTAAAAAGGAGAAGTTGGGACGAAAAGGATGGAATAAAGGAGTGTTAGAGTGTGAGTGAAGTCCCTGCGCCGGCGAATAGGGAGCCAATTTAGCTTACAGCGGAAATGAGATACGTGGTCAAATTTACGCAAGTTGAAGTTAAATCTGATGCATAGATTCTGCAGACGCTCTAACTTGTCAAGCAATTCCTCCGATAAGTCTGTGTAACAAACGTCAGCGTAGTCTAAGATGGAAAGAATGAGGGATTGAGCAAGGGTTATTTTAGTGCTGGACGGCAAAAAGTTACGCAGGCGATTGAGAGAACCGTAAGCAGCAAACAATTTCTTTCTTAAAGCTTCAAGCTGAGGCCTCCAAGAGAAACTCTGATCAAAAATTACACCGAGGTTTTTGACCGACTCGGAAAAAGGAATAACAATGTTATCAAAGGAGAATGCCCATGGACGGTGCTCATTTGTGTCATGCTTCAAGATAAAAAACATATTTTAATTAATTTCTTAATATTATGTAGAGTTATTTATTTATTATTATTATAGAGTTAAAGATATAAATATAATTTTCATAATAGTTTAATTAAATTTGTCATTAAAGAATTCTGCGATATCATAATAGCATTTATTTATGAGAAAACGCCCGTCTTTCTTTTTGACGAGTATAACAGGACTCGCGTACTCAGACTCTCTAATAATCCCTTTGCTCAATAAATCATCGACTATTTTGCGAACTCGTAACTTCTCATCAACGGAAAGTTTATAAGGTCGGTAGTGCACAGGAACATCATTTTTTCTATACTCCCGGTATTAACAGTAGAGGTCGCTGTCCCAGTGACAAAGGGATCGAAAAATTCATTAATCAATGCAAGTAAACGGTTCCTGTCCTCACCTACCAATGATGTTTTTAATGTAGATGAGTCCATGATACGCAAATGACACACTTGAGGCAAGCTATCTACTCTTATAAGACGTTGAACATCACCGGTTCTTACGTAAGTTACATTGCCCTTTCTATTTAAAACATCCGTTCCTAACAATACGGGAGCACTAACACAATCGGAGGGTACGGCAAACAAATCAACTTCTACTGATATTTCGGGAAATTCAATCACCGTTGTTACATAGCAAGTTGATTCTATGTCTTGACTACCTATCCCGCGCATTGAACGATAAGTAGGAATCTTTTTACAATGAAGATGATTTAGAAAAGAATACGAAATCAACGAAATATCCGAGCCACTATCAATTAATACGTCCACCGGCAATTTTTCGATCACAGCAGTCAAGACGTTTCGGTGTCCGGGGACGTTTGACAAAAATTTACCTTACTGACCTCATTACTTTTAGACTCAACGCGTTGTTTAATAAAACACTTGTCAGTTGAATGCCCTAACTTGTGACAGTAAGTACAGGTCACAGAAGCTTTATTGGAGACCGTTTGAGCAACAACCGTATTGGCTTTCGGTTTCTTAAAACATTGCGCCCTAGCATGACCACTGTTACCACAGTTAAAACATTTCAAAGCTGGCTTACAAACTTAAGTCTTATTTGAAGCAAAACGATCAACATTAGTGGGACGAACAAAATTGCGGGTACCTCGAAAATCATTCTTGAGCTTAGAATAAACGGATAAAAATTCTACTATTTCATTAGGTTGTAATTTCGCATTAGATGCCGCAGCTTTCACTTGCGGCTCAGTAATACCTCTAATGACAATTGCTGTTTTCAAATGATCCGATAAACCTTTCACAATATTCAAACGCAACAAAGACTTTCGAGCATAATCGGCATACGTAGCAAAACCTCTAGAATCAGTACTCATAACATTGTACAAAATATTCGCGACATCAACATTTCGTGGGCAGAGAGAACGAAATTCCGTTTTAAAATTCGTCCATGAACGGTCCCCACACACCCAATCGTTGAGCCATGTTCGTGCATCACCTTTAAGGCACCCCCCAATACGCGACAAACATTCACGATCATCCGAGATAAGGAGACGAATTTATACGCGAACTATCTTTAATCACAAAATAAGACAATTTGAAATAAAACAACTCTAGACAGAACACGTCCAGCACGTTCGACCGCCGCCCAAGAAGTGCCGCTCCGCTCCGTCTTACCTGTCCTAAACGCGCGCTGCGTTTAAGTCAGGCAAGACCCTTCCACTGCTACGTCACATCACGCCATCGCGATCGTGACGTAAGCCGCTTGGCCCCGCCTCCTCCAGGTCGGATATTTGTAATAATAGTTTATTAATTTAACATTTATTTCATAATTTCCTTCTAATTAATCTTTAACGTATTTCGTTTCCCTAAAAATATTCCCCCATATGGATGCTAACGAATTCGATTCCACCCTGTATAAATGGAACGATTATTTCATTAAACATACTTTAGTTAGTGGAGATAAGCGTGTGTCGCAAAAGGTGGTTTTCAGGACACCGTTCACATGTTTGTACCAAATTCATAATAAAGAATTTGATGCTTTTTTGTGTTGCAAATGTTTTAATAATTGGTCTTAATGTGTAGGACACGTTAAAAAATTATTGTCCTGAAAATATCCACAACAATTATAACTAAGTAAAGAATCCTTATTACACCCTTTTCTCAATATTTCAAACAGTGACCTTGTCGGATAATACAGCCTTTGCTTATTTTCGTACTCTTTCAATTTTATAATTTTATTTTTCATTTTTGGCAATTAAATTATGGGTACAACATTCACACTTGCCATATATTTTTTAAGGACTGTGCTGACTGTGACCTTCTGCAATAACCAATTGCTGTATTTGTCTCTACTTGCATTGGAGCCTTTCCTTCTATTAACATTTGAGTGTCTAATTGGTCTATGTCAACATCCTCGGTATCCAACTCATGCTTATCAATTTTCTGTATTTCTACCGCATCTACAGTAAAAAAATATTTCAACGATTGAAGGCATTTGTTCTTGTCTCTCTCACAGTTTGCTCCTACAGAGTGACCTGATGTCATGTTATTAACTAACAGCGTTTTAAACGATGCTTCAAAGGCAGTCGCGGACGAGGGAGTAATGTGTAGGCACATTTCGATATCCATTAGCACTAATTGCACCAAAAAAATCTCTAAGGCATCTTGATTAAAGTTTCGTAGCAATGGGGAATTTACACAATTGGTATCAAACGCCCGTGCCACTTCAGGAGTGATTCGTCAATGGCTATCTCCTGGGCTGGTTTGTATAAACTGGAAAATTTGTAATTCAAATAGTCAATGACGGGTCGGATTTTGTTAAGTTTTGTCATGTCCGTCGTTGTGTCATTGTTGATGAAATGGTGGAATGTTTTGAGCAAATGATACCGGTTGTACGAAAATAAGGAGTCGTCCCAAACCCATCAAATGAGAAATAGGCTTCCTCTCTTACTTTAGGATATAATCCCTGCAACATCATTATTGCCAAAAATGCCATTATTTCGTCACGGTCAGTCGGTTTCCAACGCAGAGGTCCAGCACTTTTCTGTGTTGTGTTAAGTTTGGCTGCAGATACCTTCTGCTCGGCGTATCTGTTAGTCTCCGTTACCATCATGTCTATAAAGTCGGAGTCGAAAATTTTATAAAAAAATGTCGACCGGTCGAGTCATATTCGCTATCGGGAAAGTGGGCCCTGGTATACCAGTAAACACCTTCCTTTGTCCCGTAAAAGTCCGTCTGTTCTCGCTCCAGTTAAAGTCATAATAGTCTTCGGAAGAAACCAACTCCCGAACGTGGCGGTTGGTTTCTTCCTCGCTTCGTATGAACTCAGTCCGTTAGCGGACAGTCCCGTATTATCCGCAATCTGCTCCGTTGCGGTCCGCGGTTGCGTCGTCGTCACAGTAATAAACGGGACTCCGTCTGCGATGTCGTCGATGTCGTTAAGGTCATCGTCGTTACTGTCTTGAGTTTGTAAACGGTCAAGCCAGTCAGTCAAAGTCAGGGTTGGTGACTTCTGAAAAAAGAAAACAAATAAACACCTGAAATATATCCCATCCGATAATAACACGAAACTTACACCTCAAGGTGGATTTTAAAAAAAAAGTATATTTTACCAATCACATTCCGGCTTGGACGTGCCTGCAGTCTCTTCTATCAATTCTGTAAAAAAAGAAGATTTTACGAAACAGATCGACATTTTCAATTGTATGTAATGTATGTGGTTTGGGTTGTGTATTTTCACTCGCAGTTTATGTTCAAGGCATGACACTTACCAATTATGACCTCGGAAGCCGGCGGTGCATCAGGCACGGGCTCGGGTTCTGTCAAGGGCTTGCGTTCTGGGGGGCGATTCTCAGATCTATAGAGATACGACGACCGATTTGGCGCAGGGGTAAACTACCTGCCTTCTGCGCCAGAGGTCTCGGGTTCGATTCCCGAACAAGACAAATATTTGTGTGCATGAACATGTCTATTTGTCTTGGTCTGGGTGTTTTCTATAAATAATAAATAATAAATAAATAACTTCTTACAATCACACCAATTATCTAAGCCCATTTTAATTTCATTAAGAAACTGTATCATGGAAAACTTGATAACGGATAAATATATACCTACTTAAATACTTTTTTTTTTTTTTTTAAATACATACTTAATATACATAGTAAACACCCAGACCAAGACAAATAGACATGTTCATGCACACAAATATTTGTCTTGTTCGGGAATCGAACCCGAGACCACTGGCGCAGAAGGTGGGTAGCCTACCCCTGCGCCAAATCGGTCGTCAAAATTGTATTGTTCTATGTATATTAAGTATGTATTTACAAACAAAAAGTATATAAGTATATATTTATTATTTATTATTATTTATGTATTATGTATTTATATCTCGAATTCGACATTGTCAAATTCGGATACTTACTAATCTTTTCTATTATCTTTGAACAAAAAAATGTACTGTAACTAGCGCCAAAAACGTCCCAGGCGCGCGCAGAGTTATCTGAACCTGAAAATGTCACAAAAATGTCTATAGTTTTTAAAAATACAGCATAACGCGCGACATTCACGTCGACTAACATTGACCACTCGTTGCAAGTCGAGCGCTTCTGGGCGTAGACATGTCGTTATTGTGATACGAAAATATACGCGCCATATAACTTGGCCTGTAGTGTCCACATTATCCGAAACATCTTATAAAACAATGTTGTATAACATGTTATGTTATATAGTCTGTACGCACCTTTAGTATCGGACGTCAACCAGTTATAGCTGTCGCCAGTAGCTTCTGCTTTTACAGTTTAAGTGATCGAAACTATAAACTTTTAACCGCCTCTGTGGTCTAGTGGTTCATACCACGAATTTCAGACCCAGAGGTCCCGGGTTCGATTCCCACTGGGGCTACATATTGTATTCGGTTTGGTTGGTGGTAGGACTTGTTCTTAGTCCGCCTGGCTAGCTACCACCATCTTATCTAAGTCTGACGCTATAACAATGATGTTTTCAGCATTATTGTGTTCCGGCAGTTAAAGATAAGATAGCCAGTTCCTCAGAGATTGAGGATTCCGGGAGTAGTGCGCTTCCACCTTCAGCCTTATCACCACTTATCATTAGGGGTGATGAAGGCTAAGTGCTACCCATTGCGGATAAAAAAAAAACATGGGAACATCATACACGCAAATTTTGTCGTAAAGCGACAAATGAAGACCTCTTCAATGGTCGCTTTGTATCATCCGATTTCTAGCTATATGTCCAGTATTAGGACCCGTGCTGAGGAAATCTACGAAAACATCTGTCTCAGATAATATAATCTCTGCTCATTGGTGACGATGACACGGGTGTAGACAAGGACAACATCGAATTTGTCGACATTAGTCCGTCAATGATGCACTCGGACTTAGAAGACTCTGATCTAGGCGAAGATACTTTTTGCTAGTTTGTATCAATGTGTCAATATTAGTCGTTGTAAATAGTAGTCATTTATTAGTGTTTGTAATTTTTGTTACACGTAAGTAGAAAATGTAAGTATAGGTATTTCTCGTAAAATATGGAATGTATTAATTAAATATCTTCTTTGGTTTTTATAGTCAATTATTATTTACTAGTTTGTTCTTATTTCATACGTATAACTACAATTTTTAAAGATAAGTAATGTTAGTAAGTATAGGTTTTTCTTGTAAAATAAGCAATGTATTAATTTAAGTGCCTTCTGCGGTTTTTAGAGGTAGTCAATCAATCATAAATTTTATTGTTATTTCGTATGCAACTATAGTTCCTCACATTGATGAAACAACGCTGGCCTACAGCGTAACAAGTGATAGCAAAATTCGACGAGTCGTGTAAGCCTTTCGGTAGCTTAGTTGGTCAGAGCATCGGGCCGGATTCCCGGAGGCGCGGGTTCGAACCCCGCCTGAAAGCTACTTATAGAGCTCGTGGTTTTTTACTATCACATTTTTCCTATACTTACAAAAATTGCATTGTGAATGCATAAAAATAATTTAAAATCTTATTTAATGGCTGTTTCATCTTAATCGACTGTTAAACATTTGTAAAAATGTTTCTTTCGGATGCGAGCGTTTCCTCACATTGATGAAACAACGCTGGCCTACAGCGTAACAAGTGATAGCAAAATTCGACGAGTCGTGTAAGCCTTTCGGTAGCTTAGTTGGTCAGAGCATCGGGCCGGATTCCCGGAGGCGCGGGTTCGAACCCCGCCTGAAAGCTACTTATAGGGCTCGTGGTTTTTTACTATAACATTTTTCCTATACTTACAAAAATTGCATTGTGAATGCATAAAAATAATTTAAAATCTTATTTAATGGCTGTTTCATCTTAATCGACTGTTAAACATTTGTAAAAATGTTTCTTTCGGATGCGAGGGTTTCCTCACATTGATGAAACAACGCTGGCCTACAGCGTAACAAGTGATAGCAAAATTCGACGAGTCGTGTAAGCCTTTCGGTAGCTTAGTTGGTCAGAGCATCGGGCCGGATTCCCGGAGGCGCGGGTTTGAATCCCGCCTGAAAGCTACTTATAGGGCTCGTGGTTTTTTACTATCACATTTTTCCTATACTTACAAAAATTGCATTGAGAATGCATAAAAATAATTTAAAATCTTAAGGTTTTATATTTTGATATTAATAATTTTATTTTGACATCGGATACTATGTATCTTGCAAATAGGTTTAGGACAAAAATAGCTAAATTGTTACCTTTTAATTTACAAGACACCTATCAAGGTGGCAAGCCAAAGTCTTTTGACTCTGATTTTAGTAGCTTACCTACTAATAATAATTTAAATAATATAAACACGTCGGTTCAAAGGTAAAACTCACTAAGTGTCATTTTGACTGTTAATGAGATTTTGTTGTTATTGCTTCTTTAAAACTAAAATCTACCGTAGGAAAAATATCACTAAGTGCGTATCGTGCTCCAAAACAAAACTGAGTAGTGGAAAAAATATTTAGGTACATATTCTAAATAATTGTTTGCAGGTAAAACTCATTTGGCACTTAATGAATTTTTCCTGTAATCTTAGTTGTATGCAGGTCATCTTTCTGTTCGGCCAGTAAAACTCACTTGTCGTTTCATGAACTTTACCTGGCAATACTTTCCTGACATTTGTCACTGATAATGACATTCGCTTTAGAGGTTAGGTTTTATTGTTGACGCCAGTTCGCATATTTTCAGTTTGACCTAATATTTTACATGAAAATCAGTGTTAATTGTTAAAATGAGTGATTACCTAAACAAGAGGGGTAAAAAACTAGTTGCTCTCGCAATAGCGGACTCCATTGCACAACAAGAAATTTTAGCTTGGTTATTCTATTATTTATTGGTTATTGGAAATTGGATTTTTTTTTATTTATTTATTTATTAAACTTTATTGTACAGTTACATCAAGTAGAGTACAAAAGGCGGGCTTAACGCTAAAAGCATTCTCTACCAGCCAACCTTTGGGAAAAACGAGACAAGCGAAGGCGGTACAAATAAAATAATAAAAAATTCTGATTTAAAAATGAATACAATTACCTAATATACGTTTAAAATACTATAACATATAATACTTATATACATACATACATATATACATGAAAATATATTTTACATACATACAAATAATTATAATATATACAAAAATAATACACAGTGAACACAGAAAGGAATGATTACTGATATGATATTCCACTTCATGTGCGTAATCCTGCGAGAAGAACAGCGCGAGCATTCTGTTTGAAGGAGAACTTGCTTAGAGATCTCCTAATAGAGTCTGGGAGACCATTCCAAAGACGGATAGCTTGCTGTGAGAAGGAGTCGGACATATAGCCGGAGTGGAAGAGAGGGGTAGAGAGAGCTAAACAATCGGAAGAGCGGAGTTGACGGTCATGAGAATCGCAGAGGTATGAGAACTTGCATTTCAAGTAATCAGGTGAAAAAGGAATATTTAAAATAGAGAATAGCGTACAAAGCAACCTTAGTTGTCTGCGCTGACGGATGGGAAGCCATTTAAGCTGCGACCGGTATGCCGAGACGTGATCGAATTTGCGAAGGCAGAAAATAAAACGGATGGCATAATTAATAAGCCGGTCGAGCTTGTTGAGAAGATCCTCATTTAAATTAGAGTAACAGACATCAGCAAAATCAATGAGTGGGAAAATGAGAGAAGTGACAAGAGTGACCTTAGTTTTGATGGGGAGAACATTTCTAAAACGATTTAGGAAGCGGAGGGAACATGTGACGACTCGACTCACCTCGGTGACTTGCGTTGTCCAGCTAAGCAAGGAGTCAATATGCAGGCCGAGATTCTTGACGCTGGAGCAAAAGGGAATGGCAGTGTTATCCAGCACGATAGGCGGAATCAAGTTGTAGTTAATTTTAGCAAGTTGTTTGGTCCCGCCAACAATTATCGCCTGGCATTTTGATGGATTCACTGCTATGCCGAACTCTGTCGACCAGGTGCTTATTGTATGCAGAACACTGTTTAATTTCGTGACTAGCTTGTCGACATCCTCGGCTGGCGCTTGCACATAAATCTGCAGATCATCGGCGTAGAAATGGTAAGAGCAGCTCAGCAAGGAGGAGAGGGAGTTAATAAAAAGGGAAAACAGGAGAGGGGATAGGATACCACCCTGAGGGACACCAGCACAGAGGCTATTCCAACGTGATACTTCTGGTCCCACGCGCACTGCCTGTTGGCGACCGCGCAGATAGTGAGAAAACCAGTCCAGCGAAGATGAGGAAAAATTGAGAGACTCGAGGATAGCGAGCAAGATGTCGTGATCGACCATGTTAAAGGCGTTAGAGAAATCAGTAAGAACTATGATCGTCACCAGCCGACTCTCCATCCCCAGTCTTATATCCTCAGTAACTTTAAGCAGTGCTGTTGTGGTGCTGTGACCAGGGCGGAAGCCAGATTGGAAGGGAGAGACGAGGCAGTTGGAATAGACAAAAGAGGATAGCTGTTTTTGAGCAGCAGCTTCGAGGATTTTAGATAGGAAAGGAAGGATGGAGATGGGCCTGAAGTTATTTAATAGTTGAGGAGAGGAAATTTTAGGTAAAGGAGTGACGTAGGCCTTGCGCCAAAGGTGCGGAAACTGACCGGACTGGAAGGAGAAATTTATGATGTGGACTATTATCGGAAGGAATTGTTCAAGGACACAGAGAATCATTTTCCTGCTGATGTCATCACACCCAACTGCTTTAGATTTAAGAGACTTAATGATCTTGGTGACATCATCGATGGTGACTGGGGTGAAGGAAAATGACTCCGTATGCTGAATGCCAGTGGAAATGATAGAAGAGATAGTGTTGGACTTAATAGAAGGGTCAATAGAATTAGACGAAGAAAAGTGATCATTAAATTCATTTAAAGAAAAGGGATAGGAGCTGGGATCGAGAGGAGATCTACCAAGGCCAAGAGAGCGAAGGAACTTCCAAGTGTTGGCAGGGGAACAGTCGGTGACATTGTCAAGGAAGTATTGACGCTTAGCTGCACTTACCATCCTGTTACAGTTGTTACGCGCAGTCTTATATAAAGACCAGTTATCCTCAGTCCTAACTTTTTTATACTTGCGGAAGGCACGGTCCCGTCTGGTCATAGCAATGCGGACGCCGCGGTTAATCCATGGGGCAGGTGGTTGTTTGATTCGCACAGCTTTTAATGGGGCATGAGTATCAAAAAGTTGAAGCAAATGCCGATTCAGTGTACTCACTTTAAAATCAATAGACGAGGACAGAAAAATCTCTTCAAAGTCGAGCTTGCTAGCATCTTCTCTTAAATTATCTAGGTTGAGTCGAGCGAAATTACGCATCCAAGCAATGGACGGTTTGGGCTTGGGGGGTTTCAAACGATATTGGAGAAAAATAAGGTCATGCTTAGAGAAGCCCGGTGCGGGTATTTGGCCATGGTGAAGAACGTTATCTTGGGAGGTGATGATCAAGTCAAGCCATGTATCACGAGAAGAAGGATTATGATGCGTTGGCTCCAGAGGAAGAACAGCGAGATTGACAGATTTGACGATGTTAGAGAGTTTTGAGGACTGGGGAGAGGTACAAGAGAAATCAGAATTGAAGTCACCCATGATTATGTGATGCCTGTAGTCCGAGCAAAGTGGCTCAAGAACGGACTCAAGGTCGGAGAAGTAATCGATATTAGGAGGGCAATAAACAACTCCAAGAACCGCTTTAGTGCCTTTGACACAGATTTCAAGAAAGATATACTCAGCTGATCCTGAATAGGCAGAGGGAGAAGATGCAAGTATTTTGTAGGGGATGTCACTACGCAGATAAATGGCAACACCACCACCACGAGTGCCCGTGCGGTCATTGCGAATTAGATCAAAGTTGGGAAGTGAGTAAGACAGAGAGGGTAGACAGGGCTTGAGCCAACTCTCAGAGATCAGGACAGCGTGAAAACAAGACGAAGAGAAAGTATCGAGAAGTTCAGTGTAGCTGGCCGGGATACTCTGAGCGTTGACGTGGCAGACGTTAAAAGAGTGTGGAGTGTCGTAAGTGATGTTATGGAGAAGATTACCTAGTGTATCAGGATCAGACTGAGACAAATTAGCATCAGTGGAGGAGATACTCGTGTCGCAAGCAGTGTGGAAAGAATCATCATCAGACATGTTATAAAGAAAAATATATATATTATATATATATATATATAAATAAATACCTAATAAAAATAAAAATAAAAATCTAATCAAATATATAAATACGCATAAAAAATATATTTATTATATGATTTTCGTCTTACGCTGATATTTGTGTAATAAATTATTATAATTTTATTTATCGTTTCTTTAATAGAATAAATATTGTTACGTGTTCCGTTAAAATGTGTACATTGGATTCGTGCTACGCTGATATTTGTTTAATAGATTATTATCATTTGATTTATCGTTTCCTTAGTGGAATAAATATCGTTGCATGGATCTTGATAAAAATTATGTTTTTTTCGCAAATCATTCGTCTGAGTCATAATCTATTGATGTCGCCCATTGTCGCTACGTCAGTACACCATAAGCAATTAGTTACCTTCGGTTGAAGAAGATATTTCCTCTGCTCGAATGAGGTTCTGAATGTATGATGGAATAAACGTAAATGTGTCCAGTAACGGAGGCAGTTTTTCAATCAGATTCTTCTTCTGTCTTCTCAATAAATACGTCTCGGTTTTTTGCACGATCCCAAGTGGCTGGCAATTAGCTGATAAGTAACGTAGTCTCGTGTTTATGATCTTCATTTGCTCCGTGATATAGTTCAGCTCTTCCTGATCGGTCGCTCTATGACGGTTGGTCATGCTGCAATTTTACTGATGAGACGAAGAAACAAGAAAGTTATCACGACACTGATAAACTGTCACGCCGGGAGATGATCGAAGAGTGAACATCAAATGTTCCTCACAGTCTTTTTATATAAGATTCCTCGTTTCCGTAATTTCAATGAATATGTATCAGTAGCTATAAGGTCCGCGTCTATAAACAAACAACATAATTTTCAAAGAAACTTTGTATTTTTATTTACGCACTTAAAAAAATAAAAGTATAAAAGGGAGTTTCGGCGTGGGATAACTCAAATGAATATCAACGTCTTGTTTTTATTTAATTTGAACATATTTCCTCATCCGCCCGTTTCGCAAATATTTGACAATTAGCGATCTATTTCATGTATTTAAGTTCTAATAATATCGTTAATTAAAACATAGACACATTGGTGGAACTCACTTTCAACATCAGGTGAAGGAGTAGTCCGATACTGACGAACGTCCGCGTCAAAAGTCGATTAAAGACTGAAAACAAAGAGCTCCTTGCAGTCTTTATGCATAAAATGCATGTTATTATTTTCACAAATTTGATTGAATTATGTAAATTGCCAGACGTTCCTTAATAAATTCAAATATAATACACTTTATAGTCAAAGACATTTCATCGGATTTCATCGTGCGGGACATTGAAAAGAATAACTAATGTGACGTGGGTTTTAAATATTTTAATATTTAATCTTAAAAGCTTCTTGATGTTTGATCTTAAAAATATGATGCTATTTGATCTGTCCCTAAGGACATCCAATGAATACTGTAATGCAATTTTCCCAATTTCATTTCTTTTTCTTCTTTGGCCCGTACATTTTTGCGCGTTATTTACTTTATTACGAACAGCGGACAAGATTTTGCTTGAAACAGTTAAAGAATGTGTTATGAAAAATACATGAATTTATCCAGTAGTGAAATAGATCTAAGTAACCTCTCGAGAGACTTCCTCTTGTCAAGACGAATCCAACGAACCCAAACACACTGTGCTCGTGATCGATTATCGACCATACGTTACTCAAAGGTCAAGTTAAAATGACCCCTGCGTGACCTTATTTTCTTGAGACTCGGGTTGACATGGTATCAGTGGTTCAGATCTATCGGCTGAATTAGTGACTCGCGGCAAACAAGTTCGATTCGTGAGTAAAATGTGCCGGCCACCGATACAGTGTATATCAAGGGCCGTGAAAGCTGACCTTTGAAGGTTAGACCTTAGAGACTTGACCTATTGGGTTCCTCTTGACGAGACGAAACCAACGAGCTTATATTCATTGCCGAATTCTCACGACAAGTGCCGAAATTTCGATGTGGCGGGTGTGGCAGGTTGGCGCTATCCCACCACGGCTTATGCCTATACTATCATTAGCCTTTACTTATTAGCCTTTACTGGCTTGACCTATAGCTATATATTTCTATATATATAGCTAGCTTTATATACTATATTTACCTCTTTAAGAAATATAAATTTATATGAAGAGTTACATATAAAATACCACAGCCACAGAAATAATGAAGAACTATAGTAAACCTAGGATAGGAATGGGCTACCACACTCGCCACAACAGTCACGAAGTAATTTTTACCACGGCAAGACAAATTTAATTTAATCCCAAAAGCTTTATCAGTTTTATCCCAAAAGTCTGACCTTAAGGGGGCCCTTTCATCGACCCTGAACGCGGCCAAAATTTGTAACGAGTTCCCACTTTCCCAAGATTACATTTTTGCATCGCGATTAGAAAACTATTCTGACTATCAAATCCGAGATCCATGTGTTTGGATTAGTGTCTTAAGGTGTTTAACGAGGTTGAAATACAAATTGTCAGTACAATGAGATTTATTTAAAAAACGTAGTACAAATACACATTCACAAAGTATGGTTACAGGTTAAGTAGAAAAAGAGACACATTTCAATTAAAGAAGTTTTTGGATGTTTGGAAGGATTGTCTTGAGGTTGCCAAGTAGTGGAGCTGATTTCCTGATAAGCCTCTTCTTCTTGCACGTCAATGCCCCCAGCTCGATTCTTTCTTGGAAGCTAAGCCTCTTGCAGGCCAATAAGTATTGTATTTTAGCATGTAGAATCGTGAGTTTGTTGACAAAAACGTTCAGCTCTTCTTCATCAGCGATGCTGGGACATTGGCTCATGGTTGTTAGATCTGAGAAAGAAAAACACAGACATTAGCAAAGACCTCTGGATCGTTGAGCATTGGACTTACGATCAGGATGAAGATGATTCGAGCACCAAAAATGTTCCATATATTTCCATTACAATAATGATGTAAAATAGAAAATTAAAAGTGTCAGTAGCTCTCCCTTCAAGTACCACGGAGAGAAACCTTCAAAGAGACTGTGACAATGAACGCCCACTTAGAATGTCGACCGAAGATTGGCGATGAATTTTCCAGTATTTCCTTTTTATACGAAAAATTGCGCTATATAGTCTGTACGCACCTTTAGTATCGGACGTCAACCAGTTATAGCTGTCGCCAGTAGCTTCTGCTTTTACAGCAAGATATTGTCCCGTTTCAAGATATTTTCGTTGGATGGACGTTGCCTTAATTTCGGCATTAAGATCTGGAGCTTATACTAGCTTTAAATTTTCCGGAACTTCGAAACGACTAATTTATTTATTTATTTTATAATTTATTTATATAATATTTATAATGCTGAGAAGGAGCTTTTGTTCGGTAATTGGCTCTTCTCCGAGAATACTCAGAACTTCAGGTTCCACCAGCTCAACTGCTGGTTCAGAAGACTGCGCTAATACCTCTGTAGATGTTGAAGTCTGGTTGATAAGATTCACCACGGAAGCGAGTGCGAGCACGGGCGCAGAAGATAAACGTGGCACAGCGTAAGCAGCAGTCGGTCGCTCAATACCTGACTCTGAGCGAAAGGCATTGACTAAGTCAATAGTGAGATTATTTTCTGTGGTTTCTGTAGCTTAAGATACTTAAAAGTCTGCACTCAAAATTTCGGGTATTAACGAACTAAGTTCACGAGGTATGTACATTGAAATTAACATCATAGTCACCCAGACTATGATCCAGATTTATACTCCCCAACAGTAAAATTTTCCCGTAATCACGATATGCCGCATGCTTCTTTCTGTGCTTCCAAACTATCGAAAGATTCTTTCTTTTTCTTTTTTGTGTGTGTATATGTTCTATATATACACTTATAGTACTAGCGGCCCGCCCCGGCTTCGCATGGGTGGTCATTAATTTTTTCACATTAATCAAAACATTCAATGTCGGTCGGTAGCGTCCGCTGCGTAGGGAGCCGATCGCGCGAATGAGCCGCGCGGGGTACCTATCTCATAAGCGTGCTTCAGACTGTGCGCGAATCGCGCGCAAAAGCCGCGAAGGATGTGCGTCAAGTTAGCAGCCTCACAACAGAATTAGATGGTTTTGATTATGTCAAAAAATACTGTATAAATAGTGTTAAATAGTGATGTATATTAAATAAATAGTGTAACTTTGATTCAAAAGATATTTGAGTATTTTAGTGAGGCTGCTAACTTAACGTCAAGTTAGCAGTCACCTCAAGAAATACAGTTCGTATCAATGTGATTTATATGTCAAAAAATACTGTATAAATAGTGTATCGTAAACGCAAAATTTCAAAAGTAGTGCTTTAATACAAGCCGAGATGTTAGGGTCTCTAAGTGGGCTGCTAACTTGACGTTTCTTGCGATGGAGATTCCAGGGAAACAGGTACAAGTTTTAAATAAATAAATACTTGAAAAATTACTGTGTGAAATAGTGAATCTTATGATATAAATAAAAAAAGAATTCTTCTTTGCTATTTTCAAAAAATCTAATGTTAACTTCTACCATACATTCGAATTTAGGTACAGTCGTGTACAGTTTTCTTTAGACGTACTGATATTGTCAAATTTTTTATTCCAGTCATTTTAAATGATACATAATCTATCGTATCATCATCATTTCAGCCGTACGACGCCCACTGCTGGGCATAGGCCTTCCCCAAGGATCTCCACACCGATCGGTCCTGCGCTGCCCGCATCCAGCGGCTTCCCGCGACCTTGACCAGTAGCCCAATTCTCGTAATATAAACCGTGACGATATCGTAGCGATTTAGTCGTTGAAACCATATTCGTATTCACAACTGTCGATAGAACTTGAGCGGCAGCGATTCTATCGAAGTGTCGTCGAAGTGTATTCTGGTACATTAATCGTCCTTCAATCGTTTCAAAACGATAACTCGAAGGTATTCTACTATTTAGATGACCTTTGTTTCGATCGGATTTCAACGACTAAACGTCAAAATAAGCGATCCAAGTGTCGTTGGACAAAAGTTCAATTAGCTGGAACTTTTGTATGTGAAAAATAAGCTTGGGGCTAGCATATTTGTTATTATTTCTTTTTTATTATATTTAAACTTTTGTACATAATACATAGGTAATGTAATATACAAGGCGGACTTAATACTAAAAGTATTTTTTGCCAGTCAACCGTTGGGAAACAGAAAACAATTAAAGCGGTACAAATTATATAATTATCTATAAGTAAGTACTAATATTATAAAGAGGTAAGATTTGATTGTTTGTTTGTTAAATTGTTTTCATCGAATAGGCTCCGAAACTACTGGACCGATTTAGAAAATTCTTTGATCATTAGAAAGCTACATTCGTTCAGGTACCACGCGGATGAAACCGCGAGAATCCGCTAGTATATTATAAACAAACAAAATATACAAGCTACATAATCGACGCAAACAGCGTTAACGGAGAAATAAATTGAGAGCTGCAAGATGGGACGCTTCCGAAATGCCGGAGAGACTTCAAAATTTTGGTACAAACACTCATTTATTATTTATTATTTATTATTTATTATTTATTATTTATTATTTATTATTTATTATTTATTATTTATTATTTATTATTTATTATTTATTATTTATTATTTATTATTTATTATTTATTATTTATTATTTATTATTTATTATTTATTATTTATTATTTATTATTTATTATTTATTATTTATTATTTATTATTTATGAAAGAACGATCTAATCTAAATAACCTGAAAGAATACAACTAAAAATCTTTACATATCAACGACATTTGAGGAGTTGTACCTTCCATCACCAGCTCATCAGCATGTGATGATGACTACCAGATGCAAATACTTAAAAAACTTTAGAAAATCTTTAAAATACGTAAATTACCATAAAATTTACGGGTTTTCCTCGATTTCCCCTCGATTCCACCATCAGATCCTAACTTGGTAACAATGTGACTACCTCAGGAGTTTACTCTTTCGAATAAAAAAGTAATCATTGAAATTGGTCAATAGTTCGCGAAGATATTGACGTGTAAAGCAGGAACTACCAGTCAAAAACTATGTGTTTTTTCAGGATTGTGAAAAAACTACTGAACTGACTACTTTAACTTTTTCATGATACCCCACATAAACTACCTACCTATTTTCTTTCAGATAAAAAAAGAATTATTAAAATCGGTTAACAACTGGCGAAGTTATGGTAAAACATACATAAAAAAATACTGTCGACTTGAGAACCTCCTCTTTTTTTGAAGTCGGTTAAAAAGTGGGTAGAAATATATTTGTTTAAATACCTAATCAATAGCATTAAACCGATTATACGTATGTATTGACACAATCAAAAATATATATTTCACTTTTTTGCTCGATAGTACGCACTTCACGATTGAAATAAAGTTTGAACCTTATTACTAAGGAGCAAAGTTCAACATTGATCGTCAGCATATATTCAGATTATTATGTAGAAGTTTACATTAGATTTTTTGAAAATAGCAAAGAAGAATTCTTTTTTATTTATATCCTAAGATTCACTATTTCACACAGTATTTTTTCAAGTATTTATTTATTTAAAACTTGTACCTGTTTCCCTGGAATCTCCATCGCAAGAAACGTCAAGTTAGCAGCCCACTTAGAGACCCTAATATCTCGGCTTGTATTAAAGCACTACTTTTAAAATTTTGCGTTTACGATACACTATTTATACAGTATTTTTTGACATATAAATCACATTGATACGAACTGTATTTCTTGAGGTGACTGCTAACTTGACGTTAAGTTAGCAGCCTCACTAAGATACTCAAATATCTTTTGAATCAAAGTTACACTATTTATTTAATATACATCACTATTTAACACTATTTATACAGTATTTTTTGACATAATCAAAACCATCTAATTCTGTTGTGAGGCTGCTAACTTGACACACATCGCGAAGGTCCGCGATCAGAGTGGAACCGTTTCGAATATTCTGCGAGGCTTCGTGAAACGGCTCAGACTGTTTTACATTTGATTTAATTACTTGCTATTTAAGCAATGTGTTTTAGTGTGCTTAAGCAAAGAGTGCTAAATTATAAGACGCCGATACACATTTGCTATGCTATTTTCATCACAATTATTTCAAAGCGTCGACATCGACAGCACTCTCATCGCACGCAATGGAAAATATGGAATCTCTCATTATTTTGCGAGCGGTTGAACTTTTATCCCAGTTATTGGCTGTGCGCCTGGAAACCAGGATAGTTAATAGATTATCGCGGAAAAAACGTATTTAGTTGCGAAACTGGACTGCAAGACGAGAATTTGCTGGTGAAGATATGCATTTTTTAACATCATTTACGGATGAATGAACAGTGTTTCGATTTGCTATTGACCGGGCCTTAAAAGGATACTTACAGGTAATAATAATATAATAAAACTTATTTTTAATGAAACTACACGTTTATAATAGTAGTTTATCTACACTCATGTTATAATATTCGAATTATGAACTCATGCCTGAACGTATATTGATACACTTTAAGCCATAGTCAACTTAAAAAATAAAACTGCTGTATCCAGGTATATAACTCGGTATTAAAAC
The DNA here is from genome assembly GCA_949710035.1 of Crambus lathoniellus. Lineage (NCBI taxonomy): Eukaryota > Metazoa > Arthropoda > Insecta > Lepidoptera > Crambidae > Crambus > Crambus lathoniellus. The sequence continues at coordinate 10,409,780 of OX453321.1, forward strand.
ACTCGTGGAATACTATTAAAAAACTCGCCAAGGCTCGTTTTTTAAACTCCCACTCGTGTTTTAATACCCCTCATTATGCGACAGTCACATAATAGTAGTTATGTGCAGTCTCATACACTACTTTATCTACACTCATTACATTTATTATATATTTCAAAAATAAAGCAAATCAATATCTTCTATATATATAAAAAAAGTCTTGTTTGTTACAACACTTATAACTCGAGAACGGCTGGACCGAATGCCATGGTTTTTGATTTGTTGGATTTGTTTTCGTCCCGAATAGCAGAATAACTAATAAAAACATTGTAAAATTTACGAAAAAATAAAATTAAAGAGAAAACATTTTCCCATAAAAATTGTTCCTGAGTTTCGTACCTGTCAAACATTTGATGTTCATCCCGTCGATACGGTCAACTCTCCCCTCACATTAAAGAATGTAATTAAATAAAGGTTTCGAATCGACAACATATATTCACAATAATCGGATTATCGCATATTTTAGATTTTTAAATTATAGAATCAATGACGTTATAATATCATTGTCTAGAATAGTGTCAGAAATGAAAAAGGATTGACATATTTATTTGTTGTCAAATTCATATTCATGCGTGCGTTCAGAAATTGATTTTGTGTAAACTAAAGAAAAGATATCAAGCTACTTATCAGAATATATAAAAATCAATGCCACTTTTCGTTGTAATTTTATAACTCGAGAACGGGCTCACCTATTCAATCCAAACCAAATGTTTAGGCTTTGGTTGGACTATTTAGTAGATGGTTTATGTGAAATTTGGGGTAGGGGTAGGGTAGGGTTAGGGTAGGGGTAGGGTAGGGGTAGGGGTAGGGTAGGGATAGAGTAGTGATACGGTAGGGGTAGTGTGGAGTAGGGGGTAGGGCTACGCGAACGAAGTCGCGCCGGGTCAGCTAGTTATTTATAAAATGTCAATTGGTGCCAAACCCCACTCATTGCAGTCTATACGGTCTATTCCTTCTGAATTCAAAATTCTAATTTTATAAAAGTTTCTGATTGTTGCCGGCTAAAGGGCTTGAAAGAGTTGAAAGTCAGGGCCGGTAAATCCTACGGTTGCCATGGAGACTGTAAAATTAAGAAATATAAGTGTTTTATAATGAGTGACAGCTGTATCCGGGTGTTTCATAATGGTCATTATGCAATACCCGGATACAGCAGTTTCATTTTTTTAAGTTGACTATGGCTTAAAGTGTATCAATATACGTTGAGGCATGAGTTCATAATTCGAATATTGTAACATGAGTGTAGATAAAATATGTTATGTAAGTATGTTTATTTAATTATCAAATTAACTATGTAGAGTATACATACTAGTCTAAAATTGTAAATACTGCTTTATTTAAAATATCATTTTGAGTAGAGAGATATTGGGCATTCTGCCCCACTACCATTCGTTTCGGCTAAACGCCTCCACTCACTCACGGTGGGGTAGAACGCCCAAAATCTCCAGCTCGTTTTGGTTGTTCACCTTTTTCAATTAATTTCACATTATCAAGTTATGAATTCACTGTTTACAAATCAGTTGCGAGAATCCGCTTCAATCAAAAAGTTTTACTGTTTGACTCACCTGATAACAATGTTTCATTTCATCATTATGCACACAAAACATGAGTCCTCTTTGATACCGTAAGTTATTAATTGTTATAATAAACCGTTATTACTGCTACTCACTGACAACCATGTGGAGGAAAAGCTCACCTAGAGAAGCATCCAAACACAATGTTAAATAAGAACTCTTGGCCAGATTGGCTCACGGTCTCCCTGAACTTAATTCTGAGCAGATTGCCTCAGAGCTGCCGACAAGAGTTTCATAATATCAATTGTAATTAAATAAGTATTGTTCAAAGTGTATTTACAACATGAAAAAAAATCTCTAGACCAGAATGGCTCACGGTCTCCCTGAATTTTATTCTGAGCAGATTGCCTCGGAGTTGCCGACTAGAGTTCGAATCTCTTGACCAGAATGGTTCACGGTCTCCCAGAATTTAATTCTGAGCAGATTGCCTCGGAGTTGCCGACAAGAGTTTCATAATATCAATTGTAATTAAATAAGCATTATTCAAAGTGTATTCACAACATGAAAAAAAATCTCTAGACCAGAAAGGCTCACGGTCTCCCTGAATTTTATTCTAAGCAGATTGCCTCGGAGTTGCCGACTAGAGGTCGAAACTCTTGACCAGAATGGTTCACGGTCTCCCAGAATTTAATTCTGAGCAGATTGCCTCGGAGTTGCCGACAAGAGTTTCATAATATCAATTGTAATTAAATAAGCATTCGTTTAAAGTGTATTAACAACATGAAAAAAAAAACTCTATACCAGAATGGCTCACGGTCTCCCTGAATTTTATTCAGAGCAAATTACCTCGGAGTTGCCGACTAGAGCTCGTTATTTTTTATTTTCATCAAACGTTGTAAGTGTCAATCAATGACTTTGATCTCTAGACCAGATTGGCTCACGGTCTCCTTGAAACATATTTCCTAAAAATTACTATCACATATTTTTTTACTTATATTTCTAATCAGAGTTTCTGTTTGTTCCATAATTGGATCAAAATTATCCGTCACTACATACTGACTACTGTAGAGAATTTTATCGTTGTCACTGTCACATGGCACTGCACTGTTGTTGTTCAAGTCTACGACCTCAACCCTGATGAGGCGTACACCACGTCTGACTTCGTTGCTGTATACGAAGGAGCCTCCACTTTGCTGGCATGATTTCTTCGCAGGAACTGGGCTTTCTTCTTGACCTCCACGTTTTGTCTTCTTTTTCTTTGGCTCTCGTTGTAATCTAGCTAGCTCCGGGAACACTTCATCAAAGTTGGCAAGAGGATCTTGAGCGTTTTGTTCAAATAAACTGCACGAATCCATCTTCTTTTTTATTAGTTCTAACCTCGCACTTATATTTCCGAATTACTGTGTTGTTGTCACAGTGGTCAACAGAGGAATGCTCTAAATTAATTATAATAAAAATACTCGTAACTAACGGTTCTATTGCTGACTTATCATTTTGCAAAGTTTTCATGTTTGAACCTGTCAAATTTCGCAACATCCGTACTTTACTTAAGTACTGCTGATGTCGTGTTATTTGTAAACACGTGCACCAAATTTCGCAACATCTCTAAAGTATTACCTTACGTAGATACTGCTGGCGTCGCGTTATTTGTAAACACGTGCACATAATTAAGTCCATTGAATTTAAATTAGTTGTTTTATTAAATATTAGGTTATTGCGAAATAAAAGAACTTCTATGACAGACAATTTATTTAACATTATTTTTACAATTATAAAAACCTAGAGATACTATGACTACATACAAACTAAAGTAAATATTAAACTAATGCAAAACAATATTTAAATTTTATTATGAGACACTTTAAAAAACCATCTTAAAAGGCAATTATTAAATTATGTCAGAACTACCCCAAGGCGTCGTCGACACTTTGTCGAGAGATATTAATCTTTTATCATCATTACCAGAAAGTGCAATTTTATTAACACCTCTTGTGAATATTTCGTGTTTAATAGATCTGAAAAGTATGTTCTTTTTGCGTATAATATTATTATTCAAAAGAACTGATTCGTAGTCTCTCATGGTTAAGTCACGTATAACGTACGATTTGGTACCTTTAGCTTTTTTAATAACTTTTTCTGAGGTTCTTACACAATAGAGTTTAGATCTCAAACCAACGAAATCTGATATTAAACGACCGCTCATTTCGTCCTTAAATAATCCTGGTACTTTTTTATTTATCAAAGGTAGGTCAAAACAATTTTGTTCATCGAAATTACTTGTGTCAAAAAAATGTAAAAATTCATTTTTCATATCTTGGTAAAAATCTAAAGTATTAACAATGTATATAAAACTGTCAGTGTCAGTATAGCAAAGTTGAACACGGTTATTATAATATGGTTTTATTATATTATAATGAAAATTATACATATGTGCTTTAGATAACTCCAACACGGTAAAACCTACATAAATGGGTTTATCTAAAATAATTTGATCGGGTTTCATTTCAATGGCAACCAAGTTGTTTGTGAAGACAGATACACTATGAAAATGTGGACTTGCAATTAGTTTATTTGCGCTCAATTTCTTTTTGGTTTTATTACTATTATCGGCCCATTTGCTAACAAGATGCACGTTTACTCGAGCTTCATTATTTTCAAGAGTTTTGCCAAATACAGAATTATTTAAAAGTTTAAAAAAATCTTGTTCAAAAGCAGACTCAGCTTTTTGACGAAGACTTGTATTTAATTCAATATATTTTTTAAGATAGTCACTTTGTCGAAAAGCGATTACACGATGAATTTTGCGCATTAGCAACCCGTGCTCTATACATTTTTTCAGGTGAACATAATGAATAACATAATTAAATTTGTTATATAAATTAGGTATTAATTTTTTTGTTTTACCACCAGGCGGAATGCACTTTTCAGGACAAAATGGTAAATCATTATGTAAACGATGTAAATATTCAGGATAAATCAAATCAACCTCGAGTATGTAACCGTATTCACCATCATCATCTACGTCTAAAATTTCCAATAGTTCTATTTCATCTTTATTTAAAAATCTAAAATCAGAATAAGGCAAGGTTTGACTCATGCTGTATCCGTATAAATTATTACAGTCTAAATAAACGATATAAGAATCTTCCTTAGTGGAATCGTAGTTGGACATGTATTTGTTATTAGCTTTCGCGTAGCGATGAGAAACCATGCACACGCCTCCTCTTATTCCCTCTTGAATCATACGAATCATTGACAAATCGTCGAGAAGCTCAAGTTGAACACCCGTTTTTAAAAGCATTGCGTCGAATGATAAGCTTGGTGCAGTAACATAAAAAGCAGGATCAAGTTGGTAATGATATTTACACGTTATGCGAAATTTTTCAAATATGTCTGATAGTAAAAGAACATCTGTTTTTAAATACAAGTTGGTATATTCACCTAAATCTTTTACTTCAAAATTAGTCCACACCGCCTGAGCATGTTTATAATCTTCTTCCGTGACATGTTCATTTGTAAGAGAATTGAAAAAGCTTGATTTTACGGGTAACTTTTTTTCTGAATAACAGTCCCAGTTATTCATATAATCGTAAGGATATACTCCTTTTCTCGTCAGTAATTCGAAACGCTTTTTGTTGGGAAAATGAGAACGTAAGTTGTGAAAATCATCCTTCTTCATAGTTTTAGCCAGTTTATCTAAACTCGTTCCTAAAAATTTAAATGAATCAGTAAAACGTAACTGAACAAATTCCCCATTAGATACTGGTAAAAATTTAGTAAACGAAATATAATTTTCTTTAGTTTTGGGTATAACTTTTATATTACCAGGCATTTCTCCTAACTCTTTTATAAAAATATGACAGTCGTAGCCAGATAAATTGTGAAAAAAAATAGGTATGAATTTTGGCGTTTTATAGTTCAAATTACAAATTTGATGAGCTGCGCCACGATAACGACCTGAGACGTGACAGTGATCGCGGACTTTATCTTGCCACAGCAAATGATCACAAATATGGCACCTTGTTGCTTGGACAAAGTTAGCAGCATCTAGCTCCGTAAAATTCATAGGTTTTGAACAGTTTAAGACTTCATGAATTTTCTTGGCTTCGTCGTGAATTTTCTTGGCTTCGTCATGAATGAGTTCAACAAACTTCGAAACACAATCTAGCCCTCGATAAGAAACGAGCTGATTTAGTGATGCATCGAACGAACAAACAACGTTATATGCGAAAGCGACTGGTACGTGCCGCTGTAAATCGGTTGTAGCCGCCAACGCAGGGTTCGGTTCGCATCCTAGCACTGGTTGTAACATAGTTTCAAAATCAGCATAAATTACAAATGGAATGTTCTGTTTACGATCAAAATTCTTGAATTGTAAAACAGATCCTTTGTTTGGTAATACTGTAACAACACCCCCACAGACATGACTCTCGAGCTCGTCCTTCGAAGAAAAAAATATCAAACAATCATCGCAAAAATACAAAGAACCATGATGCTTAGTAATTTGATTTCTAACGAGACGACCTAAGTTTTTAATTAAACAGTAATGAGATTTATCGTTTGACTCTATGAGTAAAAGATGAATGCGCTTACCGTTTTTGACACAATTTTCCGATTTGAACAACGGTCCTGTAACAAACTTATCATCTTTTAAACCATAAACGTTAACACTAATACCAGGATTATTTTTCTCAAAAATACTTATATCAGAGAAGCTTACTGGAAAAGAGATATCATTAATATTAAGTACGCGTTTAAAATGTGGATAGGACGATACGCGTTCCGGATGTTTGTTGGTTGGATAGAGAGCCGCGGTAACACACCACAAGAAACAATGCTTGTCATTGTTTTGAATGTTAAGACATGCTTTTTTATTTTTAATAAACTTTGGTAAATCTATATAAGTTGACCCCCGTAGTGGTTCATACTTATTTATATTGATTTCAAAATGAGAGTTGTGCAAAAAAGACCAACCACTGTCTCTCTCTTGAAATTCTTCAATGTTTTTATTTAAATAATTCATAACTTTTGAATAAATATCATTAAAGTTATAATTTAAATGAATTGAAAAATTTCTAGTGGCAAATGACTTTATTTCCTGCCTGTTATCTTTCATTAATAGAAACATTGAATAAAGTTCGAAATTAACTTTAACACTAGTGTGAATAGTCAATGACTGATCTAACAGAGACTTTATTTTAGAATGCATACTGTTGAAAAAAATATTTACTGAGTATAAGTCATTTTCATCAGCGGCCACTATTCTGTAAGTAGCAATACGCCCGCGGAATGCTGACCTTACTAATTCTACTCCATCGCAATAATTTATTATATTCTTGTTTTTGTGAGTGTTACTCCGCAAGTGTCCTATCCACCTACGTTTATCCACTGAAACATTACAAGACGAGCAAAAAGGCATTATTATGTACCTACCTACTAATTTACTTGTAGTTAAGATATGAGGTGCCTACTCTGACTCGTTAGTTAAAGTGTCTCGAAATTCTAATATATTAATAACTAATTCTAATAGTAAATACTTATAATATAAAAATGAAAATTTAATCAAATAATTTATTTCTCTATTTTTATTTACATAATTTTATATCCAACTTATCCGAGTAAAAAGTAGGTGTAGCTTCTTCAAACAAAAGGCTAGTTTCTTTAACGAATCGCTGCAGCAGTTTCCACTGCGACGAATCGTTCTCGAGCTGGCAGTTTAAGCGCAGCAACGCCTTCTTCCTGAATCATGTTCAGCGTGTTAAACATCAAAATAAATGCCATTTTTGCAATCGTCATCCCATAAAACCTCAATAACGACATCCATATCAATTTTTAGGTTTATTTATCCCATTTAACCTCTAAGGGGTTGGTTTTCGAAAAAAATACAAAATATGTGATTGCTTATTTGTTTTACTTTCCGACCATAAGCCTAAATAATAAACTTAATGAAGGACTATCCAGATACAACATTTCGTCCCCCTTTTCACGCCTTTGGGGGTGGAATTGTCAAAAACGCTGGCACAGGAAAATATTAATTTTCAATTGCCAGCCTAAATACAAAATTTGAAGATCCTAACTTTAAAACTGACGGACTTTCATACACATATTCATCCCCTATTTCACCCCCTGGGTTTGATTTTGGAAAAATTACGAAATGGGTTGCCTATTTGTTTGAAGAAGTAAGCCTACAAAGTTTCAAGTTGAAATGTCTATTTTGGCCCTGATTTGTCATTCAAAATTTCACACCTATTTCAACCTTTTAGGGGTTGAATCATGTTCAGCGTGTTAAACATCAAAATAAATGCCGTTATTGCAATCGTCATCCAATAAAACCTGAATAACGACATCCATATCAATTTTTAGGTTTATTTATCCCATTTGACCACTAAGGGGTTGATTTTCGAAAAAATACAAAATATGTGTTTCCTTATTTGTTTTACTTTCCGACCATAAGCCTAAATAATAAATTAAATGAAGGACTTTCCAGATACAACATTTCATCCCCCTTTTCACCCCTTCGGGGGTGGAATTGTCAAAAACGCTGACACAGGTAAATATTAATTTTCAATTGCCAGCCTAAATACAAAATTTGAAGATCCTAACTTCAAAACTGACGGACTTTCATACAAACATTTATCCCTTATTTCACCCCCTTAGGGGTGGAATTTCCAAAAATCCTTTCTTAGTGGATGCCTACACTGTATAACGTATCTATGTGCAAAATTTGAAGTCTCTAGGTTCAGCGGTTTGGGCTGTACGTTGATATCTCAGTCAGTCAGTCAGTCAGTCAGTCAGTCAGTCAGTCAGTCAGTCAGTCAGTCAGTCAGGACTTTGAATTTTATATATATAGATTGCAGCAGTCCGGATTGCGGGCCAAGCGCGAATTTTGGATTGCCAAGTCCTCCGCAATGGCTGCATCTGTCTTCGCTTTCCGTGCAGTGTTTGCGACCATGTCCAAACGCCAAGCATTTCGTGCACTGTATGATTTCGTGTAAATAAGCAGCCATCGCTACCACCAGCGCTCCCTTTCCATCGCTTGTCTTGCAGAAGTTTGGTTTTTACCATATATGTAGTTGTGTCCATGCTTGAGTGCTCTATAGCCATTATCATGAGCTCATACTATTGAGGCAACCCTTGAAGAATGATAGCAGCCAGAAATTCATCATCAAGAGGTTTCTTCACGCTACTTAGTAGTTCAGTAAGTGACAAGATCTCGTTGACATAAATCTCTATGCTATCTAACTCTTCCAGCTTAATCGAGCATAAAGTTCGCTGACACGACAATCTCCTGTGCAACCCGGCGTCATCGTACGGCTACCGTAAGGCATCCTATACATCCTTCTATCCTCTAAATAGATATATGAGCTAGAATATATGCGATAGAAAGAGATGCAACGAGTGGCCGTTCGTAATTTGCGCCGTACAAGCTGAATTCCACTTTATTGCGTGATATTTAGAGTTGCTATTTATTTAAATGGCTTAGCGGAGTGCAGTATTTGCAGGTGGGCATTGGATGTAGTGGTAGATGGCTCACCTTTATCTCGTTTTTTTCAACTCATAAAATATTCATAGTTTATATGTATTTTTCTTTTTAACTTCGCTGTAAGCAGGTTTTCGATTTGGCTACTGAGGGCCTAGACAAGTAGCTTTCTAATAGATATCGCACGTAGAATAGAAAGAAAATGTATGGGATTGACATTAGTGGTCACGTGACATTTAAATCGCTAATGTCAATCCCATACATTTTCTTGGAGGGCTGATCTTAAATCTGGTGGAGTACATACAATCAATCCCCATTTCACTCTCTGAATCGTTGGTACTCATTATAATTATTAAATTGATATTTCTTAAAATATTATTACTCATAGCTGAAAATTAGACCAGACTGTGAATTTTATTTATCGACAAAATGTTATTATTGTATGAGTAAGTATGTAAATAACAAAGTCAAGGCGAGTTTTCAGCTTTGCCGCCAAGTTTTTATTTAGGTATCGTCTATGCCGAAAGGCAAACGCATTTATCAGGTCTTACTATTGTTAAGTATGGGAAGCAAAGGTAGGGGGCGACACGACCAGTCAAACACGTAGCTAGTTACACACTGCTTTATTCGTTAAGGAAATCCAATACACAAGGTGGGGACGCAGCCGCGCACCGAATCCTTGAATACCCACGTTATACAATATCCAACAATCCCTCCACCACAAGCTTAAAACTAATAAAATGCCTTATAATTAACCTTAGGTCTATTACGTCTAGACCTGACATTTTGCCGTGCTGGGCTTTCTTCTGTGATGTTATCATTCGTACTCGTACTACTCGATAAGCTCTCATATTCACCATCACTCATCCCCTCCGTAGCAGTAACTCTGGGGGGTGTTAAGATTGGTGACGCAAGAGCGACCGATGGTAACATACCGGTCTCGCCGCTAGTCGTTGGTAAGGCCTCCGACTCCGAGGTTGTTGTGTCGGTTTCGCTGCTGATCGAAGTACGATCAATGTCCTGGACTACATCTGGCTGCCATGAACACTGCTGAGACGCCGACGAAGTTACGTTAACTGCCTTGCGTACTCGAATTTGATTGAGATGCCTTATCACCTCTGCTTTAATTTCTGGAATATATATAGCATATGTCACTGCTCCTATTTTACGAGTAATTATGCCTTCGGTCCAGAAATATTTCTGATTAGATGAATATCTTTTGACCCACACTGCATCGTTCACCATTAAGTCAGGTCTAGGTGTTCCCTTGTAATGTTTAACCTGAGAGCACTGATTTCGTTCCACAGTTAAGGCGAGCTCCGCGGACGAGGGAGTGACTTCTGTCGGATTCAATAAATCCAGTCTAGATCGCAAGGAGCGGCCGAAAACCAACTCGGCTGGTGATTTCCCTGTAGTACTGTTTTTAGAATTACGAAAGTCAAATAAAAATTTAGAAATTTTTGCCTTGGGAATAGTATTATTTGGACCAGTTAAAATAATGCTCTTTAATCCTTTCTTAACTATTTTAACAAAACTCTCCGCCTGACCATTACTGGCCGGATGATAAGCCGGAGAAAAAACTTGCTTAATTCCGTTTAAGTTACAAAAATGCGCAAACTCCTGTGATGCAAATGATGTACCATTATCAGTTACCAACGTATGTGGAACCCCGAACCTGGACATGAAATCCGTAAGCTTTTCTATCACCGCTTTTGAACCGTATGAACTGAGCATACAGTAACATTCCACCCATTTTGAGAAAGCATCTACAATAATTAAATACATTTGATTATTAAAGGGACCTAAAAAATCTAAATGTATTCTGTGAAATGCATGCGGCGGGTAGGGCCAGGGGGCGAGCGGGGCGCGGCGCGGCGCCGGCCGCAGGCGCGCGCACACGCCGCACGCAGCCGCGACACCCTCCAAGTACCTATCTACGCCGGGAAACCAAAGTCGCTTACGCGCCTCGGCCTTCATTTTCACTACGCCAAAGTGCGAACTGTGCAAATCATTACATATTTCATCTCGTAGCGTAGTCGGAATGACAACCTTATGACCGCGCATTAGACAACCATTTTCAAAGGATAAATCTAAACGACAACAAAAATACGGCTTTAAATTACTATCTTTAACAGAACGCGGCCAACCATTCATAACGTAATGCCTAACTTTATTTAAAACGGTATCCTTATCGGTCTCGATGCGCAAGCGCTGCGCTGTGACGGGCAGGCTCCCCTCCACAATGAAATTGACATACGCGGCGCGCTCCTCCAACACGTCCCGCGACCCCTCCTCCCCGGTACAATCAGCTGTGTCACTCGGTAAGGAACGGGAAAAGTAATCAGCGTTATTATCACTACTGCGCACGTATTCTATCGAGTAATTGTATGCCGATAAAAATATAGCATAACGCTGTAACCGGTTTGCTGATACCTCTGGGATGCCGCGGTTTGGACCAAAAATACTTATTAGAGGCTTATGGTCAGTTCTGAGAATAAAAGGATCGCTCCTACCATATAGGTATTGGTGAAAACGTCTAACGCCAAATATTATAGCGGTAGCTTCCTTTTGTATTTGTGAATACTTTTTTTCTGCGGATGTTAAGGTTCTCGAAGCAAAAGATATAGGACGTTCAACACCACCCTCGCACAACTGAGATAATACCGCACCGAGGCCTGAAGGCGACGCATCTACTGTTAAAATCAGTTTCGCGTTTACATTAAAATGCGTTAAAACTTGTTCTGATGCTAATATTTTTTTTATTTTAACAAACGCTTTCTGATGTTCAGATGACCATAACCATTTACAATTTTTTTGCAACAAGTCATACAATGGACTCAGAATAGAAGATGCGTTAGGTACAAAGTTCCGGTAATAATTTATAAGTCCCAAAAATGACTGCAATTGGGCTACGTTTGATGGTGTTGGTGCGTCAACTATAGCTTTCACCTTATCTGGTGACTTTCTAATGCCCGCTTCATCTATTATATGACCCAAATACTGGATTTCGCTTTTCAAAAATTCACATTTATTTTCGTGTAAAGTAAATCCTGCCGCTTCTAAACGTTCTAACACTGTATAAAGCCTATTTTTGTGTTCGATTTCAGTACTCCCGCTGACACAGACATCGTCCAAAAATACGGCTACACCTTCAATCCCCGCCAGTACGCATTCCATAACCCTTTGGAAAATTGCAGGCGCGCTTGCTAACCCAAAGACGAGTCTGGTATAATTAAAAAGACCGCGATGCGTATTAATACAAGTAAGGTTTTGAGCATCCCCCGATAAACAACATTGATTGTAAGCATTAGAAAGATCTAATTTAGAAAAATATTTAGCTCCGTGCAACGTGGCAAATAATCCTTGTACTGTAGGCAACGGATACTTCTCGACAACTAGTTGTTTATTTATTGTCACCGAGTAGTCTGCACATAACCTTACACCTCCGTCTTTTTTTAAAACGGGTACTATAGGCGACGCGTAATCGGAATGCTCAACTGGCTTTAAAACGCCCAACTCCAAAAGACGATCAATTTCCATCTCGATTTTGTTTTTTAAAGCAAATGCGACTGGGCGGGGCTTGAAAAATATCGGTTTCGAATCGGGTTTTAATTGTAATTTTAAATCATATTTATTAAAACATCCTAATTTCCCAGAAAATAGCTTGGGGAATTTTTCTAACAAATGCTCTTTTAGTGAGTCATCTGAAATTGCACACAAATAGTTTGTGGCAGGAGCTAATTCGAGATTAAAATCGTGAATAAAATCCCGACCCAGCAGCGGGGCCCCGCCGTCCGCCACAACGAACATCTCCAGCGCTCGCTCGCGGCCCTCGTAGCGTGCGGTTACCCGCGCTATGCCTAACGTGCTAATTCTACCTCCGGTATAATTTAACAACTTACGATTGGTAGCTAATAATGGCACATTACTAAAGTATGCATCATAAGTTTTTTTTGAAATAGCGCTGACCGCTGAACCGCTATCGATTTCGAATTCCAAAAACAAATCATTCACCTGCACCCGTTCTGTCATCGGCCTGCTCCTTGGACACTGAATATTATACAGATGAGACTCACCGTCATCTCCTTCGTCCGCGTCACCCTCCTCAACATAATGCACTTTCACATATTTAGAACACATACGACGCAAATGCCCTTTTTTACCGCACTTTTTACACTTATAATTTCGGAACCGGCACTTCTCGGCGTTGTGATTGTTGTAACCACATACGTTACACTTGCTACCGCTGGCGATGCTGAACACGGGCTCGCCGAGGGCGGGCGCCGCCGCCACGTGCGCCAGCGCATGGGCGCGCCCAGCCGCCGCGGACGCTTCGCGCGCACACCGCACGCTTTCCGCAAGTTCCACAGCCTTGTTGAGGGTTAAATCCGTTAGGTTTTGCGCGAACAACTTGTCCTTTTCGTGTCCTGCTACCAGACCCATGACGAATTTGTCTAGTAAAGCTTCCTCTAGATTTTTGAAGCCACAATGAGCTGCCAGTCCTCTTATTCGAGCCGCCCACTGTGATGGTGTTTCACCTGGCCGCTGTACCGCTGAGTAAAAGTGGAATCTTTCCGCAAAGCCACATCTCAGTGGCGTAAAATGAGAGTCGAGTAATTGCAAAATCGCATCATATTCCACATCTTCCAGTTTACTCGGTAATGCCAGGTTGCTGGCTAGCTTGTAGGTCGCTTCGGAGAACGCACTCAGTAAAATCGCCCTTCGTTTAACCTTGCTCTTGTCATTGGCGTCAGTTACATCGTTTGCTATAAACCACTGCGTCAGACGCATTATATAGCCGTTCCACTCCTGAGATGAGTGGTCAAAAGATGACAAAACCCCAAATGACACTCCCGAAAACATTTTTACGTAAGTAGATTCGTATCGTCGCCACTTGTTAAGTATGGGAAGCAAAGGTAGGGGGCGACACGACCAGTCAAACACGTAGCTAGTTACACACTGCTTTATTCGTTAAGGAAATCCAATACACAAGGTGGGGACGCAGCCGCGCACCGAATCCTTGAATACCCACGTTATACAATATCCAACAACTATAAAATAAGATAAATCTAAAAGTATTACAATGTTCACTCAGCTTGCTCCATATATTACAAGTTCGGGGCGTGACTCCCTCCATCCAATCCAGTATGGGTTATTTTACATGTCTTTTCAGCCATGCTAACCTGTATTGCGACTTATCCGTAAACGGTGCGGTGTACTTCATAACATTCCATCGATCGGCGCGACCGTACTCGAAAATAGTATTACGAGTGGCGTGCCAAGTGTCTGGCACATTAGCGTAGCCAGCAAAGGCGTAAACGCTATATGGTCTTCTCGTTCCAATCTGGTTAAAATCTAATTATTTGACAAACATCAAAAAATTGTCTACCCATTTATTTGTCAAATGACTTATGTATAGAAAGAATAGTTTGAAAAATGATAACTGTATCAAGTAAAAGTTTAAGAAACGTTATTTTTAAAATGAAGATTTGTGATTCATTTTTAACAAGTAACAGGCAGGACACTCTGATGTTCATATAAATACCAAGATGAGAAAATATAATTGCAGAACGCTGACTCCCAGAACTTCTTGAATAGATTGAATCTAGACTAAAAAAAATTAATTGTCGAGAATCTCTTTTAAGCTTTAACAGACTTAAGTTTTACAATCTTCTTATATATTTAAAAAAAGATTAGTTTGCTAAAATTGATGTTTTGATGTGAATTGTGATAAAATTTTTCTTTCCATTTATTTGTAAAATGAGTAATTTAGAGAAAGAATTTGTTCGTTAAGTTATTTTTTTAACGAGTATAAAATTACTTAACATTATTTTTAAAATGTAGATTTGTGATTTACAAATGACAAGACACCCTGATTTACATTTAAATGCCTAGATGAAAAAAAAGAATCGGAGAACTTCTTGGATAGATTGAATCTAGACTTAAAAAAATATAACTGTCGAGAATCTTTTTTAAGCTTTAGCACACTTAAGTTTTAAAAACTTCTTGTATAGACATCACTTGATCATCGGAATTGATATTCTAATTCTCAACTTTTTTCTTTTTCTAAAAATAAAATCATAAACAGTGAGCATGAAAATTTAAGGTTCATTGATTCATTTCAATTACTTATGTTTATTTATTTTCTTGTAAAAAAAAAGGAAATAATTAAGTTTTTTAAAATTTACTTAAACAAAATCGACCCGTTTCACAACTTTTTTCTAAAATACTTCATTTTCAATGTTTCAATAATAAAAATTGCTAACAAAAAAGTAAAAATTTAAATAACTTACTTAAACAAACTTAAAAATACTTATATGAAAAAAGATGTTTTGATGTTATAAAAAATTGTCTTTCCATTTATTTGTCAAATGAGTAATTTACAGAAAAAAAATTTCGTTGTTTTATTTTTATCAAGTAAAATTTATTTAGTCAAATGATTTTTCTTGTAATATTTTTTTTGTCAAGTGATTATTCTTGTAAAAAAGCAAATTATTAAATGGTTTTACTTTTAAATATTTAAAAAGTTGTTTTGATGTAAAACAATTTTTCTTTCCATTTGTTTCTCATTGAGTAATTTACGGAAAAAAAATTTCGTTGTTATATTTTTATCAAGTACTTATAAAATTACTTAACAATGCATATTTTTAAAATGAAGATTTGTTATTCACTTTTATCAAATGACAAGACACCCTGATTTACATTTAAATGCCTACATGAAAAAAATAGAATCGTAAAACGCTGACTCTCAGAACTTCTTGGATAGAATAAATCTAGACTTAAAACTTTTAATTGTCGAAAATCTTTTTTTGTCTTTAGCACAATTAAGTTTTACGATATTTTTATACAGGAACCGCCTTTTTAAATGGGCATCGCCTCATCATTGGAACTGATCTTCTAGTTCTTAGCTACTTTCTTATTATAAACTAGCTGATATAAACAGAGTAAGCTTATTTGTTTCTTTTTAATTTTGTTAATTTGTTAGTCTTTTTTTTTTGTTTCCCATAAAAAGTACATTAAAAGTTTTGTTCAATTTATTGCCTGCTTTAAAAGTTACAACTAACTTTCTTATTTCTTAAATAGCTAACATAAACGGGCAGCATGGTCAGTTGATCAATTTGAAGACGATCGCTTCGTACTAAGCGATCACCTTAAATTTCGGTTTTAGGTTAGGCTAGGTTAGGTCTCGAGAGTTTCAATCTCGAGACCTAACCTAGCCTAACCTAATCACGAAATTTTAGGTGATCGCTTCGCGCGTAGCGCAGCGCAGTGATCACCTTTAATTTGATCAACTGACCATGCTGCCCGTTTATGTTAGCTATTTAAGAAATAAGAAAGTTAGTTTAACTTTTAAAGCAGGCAATAAATTGAACAAAACTTTTAATGTACTTTTTATGGGAAACAAAAAAAAAAGACCAACAAATTAACAAAATTAAAAAGAAACAAATAAGCTTACTCTGTTTATATCAGCTAGTTTATAATAAGAAAGTAGCTAAGAACTAGAAGATCAGTTCCAATGATGAGGCGATGCCCATTTAAAAAGGCGGTTCCTGTATAAAAATATCGTAAAACTTAATTGTGCTAAAGATAAAAAAAGATTTTCGACAATTAAAAGTTTTAAGTCTAGATTTATTCTATCCAAGAAGTTCTGAGAGTCAGCGTTTTACGATTCTATTTTTTTCATGTAGGCATTTAAATGTAAATCAGGGTGTCTTGTCATTTGATAAAAGTGAATTACAAATCTTCATTTTAAAAATATGCATTGTTAAGTAATTTTATAAGTACTTGATAAAAATATAACAACGAAATTTTTTTTCCGTAAATTACTCAATGAGAAACAAATGGAAAGAAAAATTGTTTTACATCAAAACAACTTTTTAAATATTTAAAAGTAAAACCATTTAATAATTTGCTTTTTTACAAGAATAATCACTTGACAAAAAAAATATTACAAGAAAAATCATTTGACTAAATAAATTTTACTTGATAAAAATAAAACAACGAAATTTTTTTTCTGTAAATTACTCATTTGACAAATAAATGGAAAGACAATTTTTTATAACATCAAAACATCTTTTTTCATATAAGTATTTTTAAGTTTGTTTAAGTAAGTTATTTAAATTTTTACTTTTTTGTTAGCAATTTTTATTATTGAAACATTGAAAATGAAGTATTTTAGAAAAAAGTTGTGAAACGGGTCGATTATGTTTCAGTAAATTTTAAAAAACTTAATTATTTCCTTTTTTTTTTACAAGAAAATAAATTAACATAAGTAATTGAAATGAATCAATGAACCTTAAATTTTCATGCTCACTGTTTATGATTTTATTTTTAGAAAAAGAAAAAAGTTGAGAATTAGAATATCAATTCCGATGATCAAGTGATGTCTATACAAGAAGTTTTTAAAACTTAAGTGTGCTAAAGCTTAAAAAAGATTCTCGACAGTTATATTTTTTTAAGTCTAGATTCAATCTATCCAAGAAGTTCTCCGATTCTTTTTTTTCATCTAGGCATTTAAATGTAAATCAGGGTGTCTTGTCATTTGTAAATCACAAATCTACATTTTAAAAATAATGTTAAGTAATTTTATACTCGTTAAAAAAATAACTTAACGAACAAATTCTTTCTCTAAATTACTCATTTTACAAATAAATGGAAAGAAAAATTTTATCACAATTCACATCAAAACATCAATTTTAGCAAACTAATCTTTTTTTAAATATATAAGAAGATTGTAAAACTTAAGTCTGTTAAAGTCTCGACAATTAATTTTTTTTAGTCTAGATTCAATCTATTCAAGAAGTTCTGGGAGTCAGCGTTCTGCAATTATATTTTCTCATCTTGGTATTTATATGAACATCAGAGTGTCCTGCCTGTTACTTGTTAAAAATGAATCACAAATCTTCATTTTAAAAATAACGTTTCTTAAACTTTTACTTGATACAGTTATCATTTTTCAAACTATTCTTTCTATACATAAGTCATTTGACAAATAAATGGGTAGACAATTTTTTGATGTTTGTCAAATAATTAGATTTTCTACTCTTTTTTTATATTTTTTTCTTTCGTTTTTTGTCAAACATTAGTGAACTGAATACCGAGTATCAGATATGTAATCATCACACCCCCAAAAAATTTGAAAGTATATTATTTTTATTTCAAAAAAAGTCAGAAGGAATTCACGGAGTTAAAAAAAGGATTTAATATTTACAATATGAATTTATTTTTTAGCTAGCAAAAACTTAAACAATATACATTTTATTAAGCACATAATATTACTATGATATATATGCAACTTTGAATACATGGAGTAACTAATTATTTATAAAAATGTGTTTTAAGTTAGGACAATATTGTAGTCTTCTAAATTTTATTATATACACTATCGCTTTCTAATATTTCTTTTAACCACAACACTTTTTCTGAAACTTCAGTAACCATATGCTTATTTAATAAAAAAAACAACATTGAAGACTTAAAACTAGAGTAAGACACACACCATTTCCTATGTCTTTTTTTCTATCCACTGTACATGAAGTGTTCTTTTTTCGCGAAATCGTAGAATTTGTAAGGTAATTTGAATAATAACAATATCATACGCTCTTTTAAATTTGACAGCTATTTCCTTTACTATAAATTGATTTTTGTTCAGTCTTGAAACCTTGAACATTCATTACAATCGTTTTTTTCGATCGATTTTATTTAAAGTCTAGCTAGATTGAATCTACGTTCTGAGAGTCAGCGTTCTACAATTATATTTTTCATCTTGGCTTATATGAAAATCAGAGTGTTCTGGCATTTCACAAGAACGAATCACAAATCTTCATTTTATAAATAATGTTACGTGAATTTAAACTTGACAAAGTAATTACATATTGTTTGTTATTCACGTTATCAAACCATAAAATTAGAAATGTGATTGTCACTCCCTAAAAAATTACAAGTTTAATAAAAATCACAGAGTAAAACAAATACATTTAATATTTACAAAATAAATTTATTTTCTAAACACCAAAAACTTAAACAAGATGCATTTTTTAAAGCACATATATTACTATGACATATAAAATTAGATTAAGTCCGCCTCTGTACATTTTTTTTTTGTGCATAAAGTGTTCAATAAATAAAATAAATAAATAAACAAAACTTTGAATACATGGAGTAACTGAAATATTTTTCATAAAGTGTTTTTAAATTAGGACAATTAAAGTCTTCCAAATGAAATACACTATCGCCTTCCAATATTTCTTTTAACCACAACACTTTTTCTGTACCTTTAGTAAACACACGCTTATTTAAAAAGACAAAATTAAAGACTTATGACTAGAGTAAGACACAAAGCCTTCATTCCTTAATATTTCTCTGTTTTTTCTATCCACTGTACATGCAAAATTGCGACCGCTGGATGCGGGTAGCGCAGGACCAATCGCTGTGGAGATCCTTGGGGGAAGGCCTATGCCCAACAGTGGGCGTCGTACGGCTGAAATGATGATGATGATGATGATGTACATGCAAGCGTTCTTTCTTCGTTAAATCGTAGAATGGGTAAGGTGGTTTTATTATAAATGATATCATACGCTCTTTACATTTGACAGCTATTTCCTTTACTAGAAATTGATTGTGTTATGCCTTGAAATCTTGAACATCAACAATAACATTAATGAAGATCGTTTATCGTCAAACAATTAACAGTTGTGATAATCAGAAAGTCGTTACAGCCTTCAACTTCCAAACTTACAATGTTTATATGTGCTTTCCTCGTGGTCAATGGTAGTGTTGTATTTAAAGCAAGATATGTAGCAGTCCTTGGACTCGAGGTATAGTTTGCGAAGAGTTGAACACGATTTTGTAAGTATTTATGTGTAGGCGTTTTATACTAGTTCAGATACTTAGCAATGTTTGTTTAAATAAACGAGTAAATATATTAAAAAACTTAAAACTGTAATTAAAAATTCGTTAGAAATGTTTGTCATTAAGAATGTAGTTAGTTCTACTACCTATTGTGTTGAATATATTGTTAGAAAGAATTATTAAGGATGATAATATTAGGTATAATAATAAACAAAGTTATAATTCAAATCAATAGAAGCAAATAGTTATAAATTAGTAACCAAAGTTATTAAGATTGTAAAATATACATAGTAGATAAAGCATTTTTGATTCATGAAAAATATATAGGTAGGTCACATCAGAATATCAGTCAAAAGCTTTAATCTTTATTAATTTTATGAATCAACTGTTGACTGTTCGTTAGTGGTGGTTACTTTTGTGTTCCACATGTTTCCAATGCTCTGACTGCGAGACATTTTTCAGCTTCTTCAACTCGTAAATCTCGATCTTTATGAGATGCGTTGTCGTCGATTCGTCGTTTTCATTTGTAGAGATGTACGACACCCCCTCTTTCGTTGCTCTTCCCACAGTAGATGATCGTATTTTAGCTTTTCTCTTCTTTGGGGGCTCCTCAAAGAATTCGTCGAGGTCGAGAGATTCGGTGCTCAAAGAATTCGTCGAGGTCGAGAGATTCGGTGCTCAAAGAATTCGTCGAGGTCGAGAGATTAGGTGCTCTGCCAATCTCTTGTGATTGGATGTAGAGATGTACCTTCATGATAGCATGTTAGAAAGTAACAGAGATAAAGATGGCAGTTGGAGTATTCGAAGGAACGCTGAAGCGGAGAAATGCGCCGAAGTGTGTGAACCAAATATCCTTGACGAGGTCAAAGCACAGTGAGCATACCTGAGCCAGTCAGGTACCACTGGACAGAGAAAGTGATCAAAGTCGCGCTATGCAGGGAGCGTGGCGCCTTTTGTTGTAGTAGACCAAGATCCTCTTAGGGATCACCGTGGCATTGTGGAAATTTCGGATGTTGGGAAGTAATATTGTTTCTAGGTGTTTTCTTTGTAATCGACGGTGTTTTCCATGGAACATGTGAGCTATAACAATGAATGCAGAGAGAAGTATAAAAATAATAATACAATAAAATCAACTGTATGAAGCACATTGAAAAGTTCATCATCATCATCATTTCAGCCGTACGACGCCCACTGCTGGGCATAGGCCTCCCCCAAGGATCTCCACAACGATCGGTCCTGCGCTGCCCGCATCCAGCGGCTTCCCGCGACCTTGACCAGATCGTCGGTCCACCTTGTAGGGGGCCTTCCCACGGAACGTCGTCCGGTTCGCGGTCGCCATTCGAGAACCTTTCCGCCCCAACGGCCATCGGTTCTGCGCGCTATGTGTCCCGCCCACTGCCACTTCAACTGAGCAATCCTTCGAGCGATGTCAGTCGTTTTAGTTCTCCTGCGGATCTCATCATTTCTGATTCGATCGAGCAGGGAAATACCGAAAATATTCAAATATTGAAAAGTTGGTCTCTCAAACTTAGGACGAGGTACAAAAAAATATATAAAGTTTAATACTTACATCCATATTGTGTGCCATGAATAGTGGCCCTCGGACACTAGATGATACTTTGTGAAGATTTGAAGCACAACTTTGTAAGAAAACAAGCGAACACAAGGCGTAAGCGTTTTATAAGATCATTAGATGTGTTTGTTAATCATTGATAAAATGTAGTTATACGAGTAATACAAGTAAGCAAAACTTGTTATGTTACGTCCGCATTGGGAAAGGTCATTAGGATCATGTAAAAGTCGAGTGTGTCATTAGCGTCGAGGTATCATTAATTAATCAGGGGTTCATTAGTTAATTAAGTAGGACTGAATTGAGCAAAAACGTATCTTAGAAACGGTGCAAGATATCGCTCTGGGACCCAGCGCAATCGACTCAAATGGGGGGTTTTCACTTTTTTTTTTTTTTTTTTTTTTTTTAAGGTATGCCAGGCCAAAAAACGGGGTTTGAGAGGTGTCTGACGCTTGCGCCAGAACTCTCGAACACCTACTACTTACCACTCATCTA